>CM062813.1:1104341971-1104941971 GCA_031772625.1 Pinus tabuliformis
TTTAAGGGTTAACGAAGGGTTTAGAAAGGTTGTGAAGAGGTTTAAGTCCAATAGGAGGATTACAATGAAAGTTAATAAGAGTCTAAACTAAGGTTTATGCGGGGTGATTAATTTCCGATGGGAAGGAAAAGGTGGAATGATAGACTTGTGGGTCTATAACTCATTCTGCATGAGACTATAAAAAGGGTCCTTAACCATTAGAGATGGAAGATTTGACTCCTTTGTGAGTTAAATACCTGGGACATTTGTGTTTATGCATTTATGCATACTGTGGTGTAAGCAGGGGTAACCCGCATCACTCTCCAAGGCCGCTCTAAATTGTAAAACATAAGAAATCTGATTAAAAGCAAAAATCCAATAGCATTAGGAGACCGGGAAAGCTCTATGACTGGGAGTTAAGCACCAGGGTTTGTGAAGATAAGGACGAGAGGTACCCCCCCTCTTACTTTTCGGATCCTACCTCACGAGTGTTTTTCCTGGCTTCTGATACGAGTTAGTGTCTTAGTTGTCTATCCTAGGAATCCACACAGGTGGTTGCGGAGGGAATCCCATGGCACCTGAGGTTGACATTGCATCATGTTCAATAGTACTTCTAGAGGGCACCCTTGCGAAGCTTGGGGGCTTGCACCGGCAAAGGCTATTGTTTGGAGGTTAGGAACTACCTTTGATACCTTCGCTAGTAGGCATGGGGCGTAATTACCCCAATCTATTTTCGGAAGGCCCTTATTATTAACTTTCTTGTAATTTTGTGTCCGGTCCTAATCACCCGAAGTGGAAATACTTGGAAGTTTTTTTTATTGTTGATATCTTTAGGGATATTTTAGTGAGTGTTATGTGCTCCTAGTTGGCCTAGCTTTTAATTTTCTTGAGTCTTTAAGTAGATTTATAGAAATAATTCAAATTGGTTGACCGACCATCTCGATGATCGCGGAGACTTCTTGGACTTTCACGTACGAGTCCAGAGCCTTCTCCTAGAAGGCATAGGAGCGATTCTGCCAGTGGTTTCTAACCAGTGCTAGCAAGTGCATCGGAGATTGATCCTTTGCTTGGGGCATTAGTTCACAAGATAGACCTGGACTACTACAGTTAGAGACGTTAGAGAGAACACACCAATTCTTTCTTGAGTACTCTTTCTAGTCAGAAGATAGTATTGAAGTAGAAGAGATTTCAGAGTGACTTGTTGCTCCTAATTCTCCTCTCCCTCCTGATCATCCAGACGTAATGTTATACATTGGAACTCTGACTCACAGGCCTTCGAGCCCAAGTCCACACATATCTATCCCTTTGATGACTACTGCTGGAAGCATGGCATCCACGACAAGTGTTGCGAGCATGCAGACTCCCCATATCTGTGCAATGGGGAGGAATTATTTACATCCCTTCTAACACTCCCAACACATCGGTATTTGGGTCTACTTCCATTACGTCGATGAGTGGAAGTTCTCAGCTAATGCATCCAGTTTTGGATTTTTCCCTTTTGGAATGCCCTCTCAAGGTATTCCTTCAATTCCTTTGAATATACCATCAACCGCCTCTACATCCATGATGAGTGGATCGGATTATTTTCAAGGTTTCCCATTTGGAAGTGGTCATATACCTCATTCCAATCCGACAATAGGGTCTATGCCTTTTCCTTTTACAAGTAAAGGTAGTAACCCCTTTCAGAGTTGGACAAACCCTGCAGCTAGTGGGATAGGAGTTGGGAATCAGTTTTTTCGCCAATAAGGGAATGTGTCGTATTCATCATTTATTATTTCAAGTTTCTTTTGGAACCTTACCATAGTTAGGGGCTTTCAATACTTAGTTAGGGGGTAAGGGGGGGGGGTCACGTAGTACGAAGGATTTTCGGTACTCTGAGTTGGTTAAGGATGGATCACAAGGAGGAACCTTTGGTTCAGTAGGTTCTACAAGTTATTTGGGCAATGGGAAATTGGTTCGTTTCAAAATCCAAATCATTCATTTAGACCTGTGGGAACCCACCCAGTCTGGATGGAATTCCCAAGGTCCTCCATGACTTCCTTTTCTGGCCACGCTTAATTTGTCAAATTGACGAATAAATTAGGTACAATCGGCTTGGCCAATTCATTCCCAACTAAACTTCTAACATATATTCTGAAATTTGAAGGGAAGAATGGTGAAGACCCGGGAGACCATGTGACCACTTTCCACTTATGGTGCTCATCAAACTCCCTGATCGACGATTCAATCAGGTTGAGGTTATTTTAGCGCACCCTAACTGGGAATGCGGCCAACTGGTATATAGAGTTGCCAAGGGGCACATTTACTTCTTTCGCTGATTTGGCTAATATTTTCTTGAATCGTTTTTAGTTTCCTATCCGCTATGAAGCCGAAACTGAGCTTCTACACAATTTTCATCAAGACATGACAACTCACATTTCAGATCATATCCAGGAATGGAGACAGAGAAAGAGGCTTATCAAAGCCGAAATTCCACCAGAGTTTCGTCTCGAATGGTTCCTCAAATCTTTACAACCTGAGATTTCCAAGGATGCTTCTCTTTCCAGTGTTTATTCGAAAGAGCAGGCTATTTTTCAAGCCCGGCAATTAGAGTTGATATATTCTCAATCTGGGAATCTTTAGAAAATCCTACCTGACACTCCTAGATCCAAGGTTGATTTAGTGAAATCAAACCCAAGCCCTCACGCTGATGGTATAGTTGGATCAATTGACGCGAATACGGTGAACCTTTTGAACCAATTGCAGCAGTTGTCTCTACAAACTGCTTCTTCTAACCAGGTAGCACCGTCTACACCTTCACCTTCCCAACCTACCTCCATAAACGTCGTTCAAACTTCTAACCCCAAAGGAAATCAACAATCCGATGGGAAGAAGAAGGGATGAGGTAAGAAGAAGAACCAGGAAGGGAAGGGTAATGCGAACAAGCCCGGCAACGGTGTCGGTGAGGGTAGAAAAGAGTCTAAAAAGAAGGTTAAATTTCCATGCAAGTTATGCAATGGAGATATTTGACTCACCTCTGCCCTAAGATTCAGGATGATCAGTGTTTGTTAGTGCAGCAAGGGTCCTCTAGCTCCCAAGTTGTCCTAACTAACCCTTTTCCCCAAGGGCAGCAATTACTTGTTGGGGCGAACTCGAATGTGGTACCTCCGCAGGGGGCAACCAAGAAGAGGAAAATTCCTCAAATGTGTATATGATAAACTCCCATGTTGACGTTTCCACACGAGCACGTGATTATGGTGAAACGAAACATCTAAAGGTAAATTTGTTCCCGAAACCACAAACCCACTTCATTGAGCGACCCTCTTTGAGTCTATACCTTGGATACCGAAAGGTTCCGCAAAGCACTTGACTATTAACCCTAATGCTAGAGCAACACAAAACTACTCGATTGTAGAAGATCTGGCTCAAAGTGCTTGCGCTATGTCTGCATTGAAGGTACTCCAGTCATGTCCTGCTCAGAGAAGTGCTTTGCTTTCGGCAATCAAGGCAGTAGATCCAAAAAATTCTTTAGTGCTCACTTTTGATATGTTGAATGTCAGAAAGAGACTTCCTCACCATATGGCTTTCCAGATAAATTCCACTTACCGGAAAACCAATATTTTTCGGACAGTTAGATATGAGGGAGCTTCCACATGCGTAATGTCCATGTAATGTTGGAAGGCCATTGGATCACCTTCAGTTGTTCCTTCACCGACTCTCTTAATAGCATTTGATGGTCATTCTCATAGGCCACACGGAATTATCCTAGATTTTCCTATATGTGTTGATGGAAAGGTCATTAATATTGAAGTAGAAATCGTTGATGCCAACCTGGATTACAACCTCCTCTTAGGAAGGAATTGGATTTATGAGATGGATGCCATAATTTCATCTCTATTCTGCATCCTTTGTTTTCCTCATGAGGGGATAATTGTTAAATTGATCGGTTAGATTATTCTCCGGGTGACTCTCGAGCAACTTCAGATTCTACCGTTCCATTGGTGGATAATCCCCGTCAACCTATAGAGAATTTAGGAGTTGGGATGTACTCTTCCTTGATGGGTGTATTTGATCTTCCCCCTCCTACAGCTAGAATCGATGCAATTTCATCCTCCAAGGGGCCTTCAGACCTTTGGACCTTACCTTCATCTACGACCACATTAGATGAAGGGCAGGTTGGTGGAATGGCATTTCCTATGTCTGCAGCAGAACTTAGATATGAATATATCGATAACTCTACAGACAACCATCCCACTCTTTTTTTTGAGGAAGAGTTAGATGGTGATGTGGCTCCAGCTTGGACCCTTGACTCTACTTCTGCTCTGGATTGCTTAGATATAGTGTTACCATCTGACAAAGCAATTTTCGAAGAAATGACAGATGTAGATCGACCATGGGAAGATTTACATCATCGTTCGTATTTTTTGTCCTCCTTTTAATGAAGTCGAATCTAGGTTCTCCAACTGCTTACTAGTGATGTTTGTACAGTGTCAAACCCTTTGGCTCCAGCAAAATTATCTGTCGAAGGTCATATGTCGATTAACTCAAGAATTGTACATATAAACATCTCTAGGAACAAGCTAGCGAAGACCCCAAATGGGTTCTACCTTAAGAAGTATTTTGCTTAGGTTTCGGCCGAGCAATTGCTTCTTTGTATATATTGTATTTTTGTACATATTTGTCGGGAATTTTGTGATATCGACATTTTTTTATCTTCTTTGGCAGGTGTTGATGGATGACTTGATATATTTCGGATTCGTCAATGGTGCTAGTCGGCACACTCGGAATCTTGCTTCCGTAGCTTGGGTGATTTATTATCCATCTGGTCAGTTGATGGTGTCAAGGGGAGTATGTATTGGTCTTGCTTCAAATAACATTGCCGAATATACTGCCATTATTAATTTACTATCCGAAGCAATTTCTTATGGAATTGATTCGTTGGTAGTGTATCTTGACTCACAGCTGGTAGTGTCACAATTAAATAACATTTATCGGGTTCGTGATCCTTATTTATATCGCCAATTTTTTAGAGTGAGGGTGTTGCAATGATCATTTGTTTATATTACATATGTGCACATTCCATGATCTGAAAATTCATTAGCAGATTCTATCACTAATCAAGCATTAGATTGGCACATCAATCATTCATCAAATTAAGCAAACATCAAAATTTGGATCTGTATATATATCATGAAACTACCTGTGTATACATAAAGTGTTCAAAAAATAATATACAAAATTGGGACTAAATGCCCATAATCATGTCCAGTCTATCTATCGACCCGGCTCAGGATGAGCGGCTAAGAAGTTAACTACTGCATTGGCCACGCACCGAAGTATGCAGACCCAGTCCTGTGGTACTCCTACCACGCGGTGCTGCATATCCTAAGGTAGGATTCTATGGCTATCATCGGTACCTAGTGAGTCAATCTCACCAAGTTTCTTTGGACTGCATATACGACCCTCTCTGTTTCAGTTGTTGCCTCTTCAGCACCTCTTCCGCGATGCATGTGCCGCGAGAATCCATCTGCTCTCACTGGACCCACATCTGGAGTATGATCATTTTTTCAGTATTTTGTCTCATCAAAAATATTTCTAAGTTCATTTCATATTTAAAAAAGAAAAAAAAATCTTAAAAATTGACAAAAACTTAAAAAATTGTTACCTATGTCTCCCCATGCTGCATTTGGTGGCAGCACCAAGTCTGGATCTCCTCGGAAATCCATACCAGCATACAGGTAGTCGTCGATTGCGATGATTTGTTGGTCCCACCAAGAAAAAACTCATCATCGAAATTTGTCCTCGGCACGTCCCTGCCTCCAAGGCATTTCATCAAGTCAGCCCACCTACCCATCTATGGATCTCGCGGGCTGCTGATAGAGATAGATACCTTGGGACGTATCTCAGGTAACTTCTCGAAGAAGAAGGAGCATAAAATATTCCCATATCCAAAGTTCTTTGTTTGATCCTTCTGAATGGAGGTCAGCTGGCTCTTCATGTCGGTTAGAAGAGGTGTGCACCAATCGAAAACCATGGTTAGGCATTCCACTGCCAAGCTCATGGACACCCGTGAAGCCTGATGTAGTGAAGCTGATACGTTTACCCTAGCAATGGTAAATAGAAGAATCCTCAAAGATAAACTATCCATGTGTTTGATTGGAATCTGACTTCCAATCTTTTCCGAATGCCCAAGACAATATATATGTACATAGTCTTCTACTAAAATACTACTCTGTGTCCTGTCGGTCGAATGCACAACCTCCCCTCTTCGGGAGAGACCTGTAATAAAGTAGATGTCTTCCACCTCAATCCTAAGAGGCATCTAATCTATCATGAAGGCATCATCCTCTACACTCCAGTAGTGGATCAGTAATTCAAGCAAGCGTGTGTTGGCTTTCATGTTTGGCATTTTGAAGAATTTCAACAAGTCGCACCCTCTCAACGCATCTAGTGCATTTTGGTCGTTCATTACCTCATTGTCAATTGTGATATGCTCTCTCTCTCTCTCTCTCCATGTGATGGTCATCCTGAAAAGAAATGAGTTTCAACCGTTAGATTTTATGTTTGAACTTCAACTCACGTACACACGGGTTCCCTTTACACACAGTCGTGTGTAGGGTCATCGTATATGCGGGTTGGTCACAACCAACCCACGTCTACATAGAGTTGGAATTTTTGACATGAATTCCCACGGTCAAATCTTAATAAAAACTTCTAAAAAGTATCACAAAACATTGCATGTATGGTTTGAGATTTACCTGGTAACTTTAGAGATTTGAAAGGTCGAATTCTTCAGAGGCAAGTCTTCTCCTTTTTGATCCACAGCTTTTTTCTAAATAGCAATAAAAATTTCATGAGTCTAAAAGTCAATATATAGATTTAAATTTCAAAAAAAAAATCTCAAAACTTGATTTTTCGTCTCATGAATTTTTTGAATTGTGGGCTTGGATTGTCAAGAATGGGTTATTGTTTCAGGATATTTTGGACACTTCTTCAAGATCTTATTTTGGTCCCATGACCGCTAACCCATCATGGCAGGTAACGTTCACTTACTGGCATATAGGTTAGGGAAACCATTTTTTCCATTGCATCTTGCATACTAGCCTCCATTCAGCGATACATTAGCCATAGGGTTGACCCCATCGTGTCTTGGTTAACAAACCATGTTCACTCGCCAATTTTTTAAATCATGATGCGATGGTAGAGCTATCCTTTACATGGGCAACGTAGTTAGAACCTCACTGACATTGGTTGCCCATACTGTTATACTGAGTAGGCTCGGGGTCCTCTTTAGTCCCGCCATGACTTGTGCATTGAAGACACATTCTCCTTGTTTCTACCCTTACTTTTGGCCTTATACCCTAGAGGCTCCTTTGTGTTGAGTTGTTCGCTGCATTTCATTTTGACTATTTTCACCTTTTGGCCTTGAGCCGGCTTCACTTGGACTCGTGTTTAAGCCACTTATTTGACCATGTCTTCTGCAAAATCAACCATGCAATCACTTAGCTTTTGCAACCTAACACATCCTTTGTCCCGTGGAAGGAACATCCTTTTGAGTGTCCTTGACCAGTTTCGCCTCCCTGCATTGAGCATAGGATTTTTCCCATCCCAGGAACTAGATAATCTATTTCTCGGACACTCGTTCTTTCCACTGTACTATAGTATCCTTTTATTCTTTTTCCAACTTAAAGAACAAGACAAAAAAATTATATATTCCAAAAAAAGCATTAACGGGACAACATTTTCATATATTGTTGGCAACTAGAGTCAGTCGTGTCACACTTGAACAAATCCCTCAAAAGAAAGTCTCTCCTCCATTTTGGGTGGGATTTAGTTTGACTTAGGTATGCCTTAACCTTGTTATTGAATCAGTTCTCCTGTGATTGGTTACCTCTTCCAACCATATGGAGATTTCGCTTGTGCCTCCTACATGACGAACTTATACAAAATTATCATATGTTGCCATATGGTCATCGTTAAGTCGTGCTTTTGTTCAAGGGAAGTAAGCCTGAGTTGGCCTCTCTACGGTGTCTCTTGACCTATTTTTCAGTCGGCCATCCCTGGTTGTCAGTATCATTTTTTTCATAACATCAGCTATATTGGTCCTTTGCTCGTGCTGGTTTGAGAGGTCTCCATTGACTTCTTGTTGGCGGGTCTTGTCCTTATCGACGACGACATATTGCTCTGAGGGCAGGCCTAGAGCCACACCCTGACCCTATTTTCATTATTGATAGGTCACCTTGTGCTTAGCATCGATCAGTATCATGGGTCTTTGACTGAGTGGTTTCCCTTGTGTTCGACATCAGCTTTCATTATCACACATTGGGATTCGTGTAGTGCCTTGGTTTCCATTTGACCCTATTGGTGGATTCCTCGCCTCTATGTCAGCTTTCATTATTGGTTGGTTTAGAGGGTTTCTATCGTGCACTAGCTACATCTTGTGTACACGGAAATGTGCTTCAGTTGGGTTACTACATCTTTTTTGTCTAATTCCTTCCACATTATTGGCCTACAGGTTACACTCGCGCTAGATTGATGAAGGATGCCTTAATGCCTTCCTTCTAGTGGATCTTTTCCTATCGACTACGACTCATTTCTCTGTGACAAAGATCTAGAGTCCATTTGGCAGTACCTTTGGGTTTGCAGTCATCAATGGCAGATTCTGTCGCTATCGACAGTGGGAAACCATTATTGTCCCCTGATTGATAGATTCTTCCAGGTGTTCGACTTCAGCTCATTTATTCGAACTTGTTAGATTGTACTGGGTACCTTGACTCTCATTATCATTATTGGTGAGTAGTCTCGCGATTGTTAACGGTATACATCAATGACCGGTAATCAAATGATTTCTCACGTGGTCGACCTCAGATCATTTATTCCCATTGTGTAGAAATGTACCACGGCGGTCGATGAATACCTCGGGTTGCATCAGCATGTTTTGGTTCACTTGTCAGTTGCTCCTATTACTTCTAGTCGACACCATCCACCTTATATGTTACAGTCCTTCATAGTGACATCTTATATGCTGGCATCCGAGTTGCGATGTAGTATCATTTTATTCCATCAAGTTCATTTGGCACTGTTGGGATCAGTTTTTGGCATCAGTGATCAGCTTCATCCTTCATCTTCATTGATCATCTTCTTATATGTGATATTCATACATGTACTTTTTCGATCATGATCAGATGATCCATTATGTACTTTCAGTCCTTTACACTTGTATACATAGTGGATCCACTTGTACTTGATATGCAAACATGATTTACCTTATTTGAGCATGGGTATGCCCACCTAAGACAACAGTTTCTTTTGATCTCTTTTTGATGGCTTGGCAGGCTGAATTCCAGCGAAGTCCTTCTCAGTCTCGATAGGTTTCCTTTCCATATACTTAATACATTTCGGCCATCATGTACCCCTTCTAACCTCATATATTAGGGGGAATCTGTTATAGCTCCAATTACCACCCTTGGTACTTGTGATGCTTGGTTTATGGCCTAGGGCAACCCCTCCTTCCAGACTTGGTCCAAATATTTTTAAAAAGTGTGTACATGTGGGTTAGTCCATACCCAACCCGCGTATATGTGTTAAAACACTTAAAAAAATAAATTTCCTTAATTATGGGCAGAGTTCACGGGTTTTACCTGTTGTTTACCTCTTAGTGCCCGTGGCCCAACTGTTTCCCAACTAAAAAAATAATTGGGAGAAGTATAAATAGAATTCTATGGGAAGGCCTTAAGGAGGAGAAGAGATAAAATTATTATATTGAGATTATCCCCGACTGAGTCTGAAGTATCCCTGTGCTTTAAGCACTTCCCCAAGTTTCAGAAAACCCTTGTTTCCTTGAGTGTTGATACTCTCCCACTTGCTTGAGATATCATGGTATTGGTTATGGAAGGAGGTTGTTGAAGATTGGGACTAGACGGATCTGGAGGATGGTTCCACTTGGATCCGGAAGAAGAAGACTGAGGTGAATTATCTCTGTGTTAGTGATAGCTTTCTACAATAAAATGAAACATTGTCTTGTTCCTGAGATTAACTTTTTTTATGCATCAGATACTGTTATAATTCATGTATGAATGTTATTTTGATGTATAACTAATCATTTTCTTATATGATATAAAGTTAGTTTCTTTAAAATTCTTTATCTATATGCCGCTATGTATGTTCGAATTGGTTAATTTGCAGATTCGAAAATCATCAGGAGTTGGAGAGGGTCTGAACCCTGTTGTAACTACCCAAACATCTTCACATCACATCTTCACCTCACCCACAAGGGTACCTCTACATTGTCAGGTCGAACACTCTATTGATCTGACCCCGAGCGAGCCACTACCTAATGGACTGATCTATTGACGCTATGTTCTAGAGAACGATGAAATCAAGAGGCAGATTCAGGCGTTGTTGCAAAAATGGCACGTCAGGCCAAGTTCATCACCATGTGGGAGCCCAATCAGGTCGGTATAGAAAAAAAACGGGACCTAAAGACTTCGTATTGACTATCGGGCGCTGAACAATATCAATGTCTGGAATAGGTATCCAATCCCATAGGTTGATGACATTCTGGACCAGCTCAAGGGGGACAAATATTTCAGCAAAATTGACTTAAATTTTGGTTATCACCAAGTACCAATCGAACCCTCCAATGTGTGGAATACTTCCTTCAAATCCAAGGAGGGCACTTTTCAAATGGTTGGTCATGCCTTTCGGGTTGACGAATGCCCCCACAACTTTCATGATGTTGATGGACAACATCTTGTGACCCTTCACCAACTCATTCATAATGGTGTATTTGGATAACATTCTGATCTTTAGCCAGAGTTGGGAAGAGCACCTCCACCATATTCGACAGGTCCTCCAAACCCTGCGCCAACACAAGTTGTGTGGCAATTTGGAGAAATGCACTTTTGGTATGACCCAAGTTCAATATCTAGGGTACGTCATTGATGATGGAGTGTGCATGTGGAGCCAACCAAGATACAAGTTATTTGGTATTGGCCATCCCCAACCACCCTAACAGAGCTTCGAAAATTTCTAGTTCTTGCCAGCTTATACCGCATGTTCGTATTGGGGTTCTCTCATATCACTTGGCCTTTGTGTCAAGTCACCAAGGGAAGAGCAAAAGAAAAAAAATTGGTCTGAATTCCAACAGAACAGGTTATTCGAGTTGAAGCATCGCCTCTGCTCTGCACTAGTGCTCACATTCCTAGACCTGCATAACCCATTTGAGATAGAGATAGATGCATCTGACTATGCTATTGGTGTAGTTCTTACTCAATAGGGGCATCCACTGGCATATGATAGTGACACATTTTCAGACACAATCTAAAAGTATCCCACCTATTAAAAATAGATGTATTCCATTATGCAGGTATGCCGAAAATTGAAGCATTACATTATGGGGAAAGGAAATGGTCATCCACACATACCACTGAACCTGTAGTACATGGAGACACAAGGGAAGTTGCAAAATTATCACCATTAGAAATGGTCCACATAGATGCAACATTTTCATTTAAACATTAAGCACAACAAGGGAAGCACCAAAAATGTTGCAAATTTCCTTAGCTGACCACTGACCAATGTGCTCAAATCTTGTGGGCACGAGACTACAGGGTGGCCACATCTTTACAAAAGCAATCAAGAATTTGGCACCACATACCAGACACTCCTGGAATGCAAGAAAGTTCCAAATTTTCACCTCCAAGATGCAATGTTATGCCACCTAGGACACCTCCAAGTTTCTTCAAGAAAGTGTGTCAAGATGATTTTTGACGCGCACTACAATCAAGTCGTTGGACATTTCGGGGTAGAGAAAACAGTGTCAGTGTTGTGGAATTATTTTTATTGCTCGAAACTTCGACAATATTTTAGGAAGTACAACATATCCTGCACTGCTTGTGCCATTGTCAAACCTACCATCAAGAAGAAAGGCCTATATACTCTTCTGCCTACTTTTTGTCGACCTTGGGAATCCATCTCCATGGATTACATGTCGGGCCTTCCTTCTACTAAGTATGGAAACGACTGCGTGTTCGTGGTCGTCAAAAAATTTTGTAAAATTGCCATTCTGGCAGCCTGTAAGAAGAGTATCATATCAGAATTCGCTACTAAGTTCTTCTTTGAACAAGCATAGGAACACTTTGGGGTCCCATATTCCATTATCTCATATCGAGACAACAGTTTCCTAAGTACATTTTGGGCAAGTCTCTGGTCGATGCTAGATACCAAGCTCATTAAGTCCATGATTTCCACCCCCAAACTAATGGCCAAACAGAGGTCTTCAACAGGATGATCGTACACATTATGTGCATGTACAACTCGAAGAATCCACGCACATGGGATGAAACTTTCCCTATGTCCAACACAGCTACAACAGAGCTCTCCATAGCTCAACTAATCACGGCCCTTTTAAGGTGGGATTGGGATTACAGCCAATGTGTCCCATTGGTGTGGCCACATCATTTGCAGCTACGCAAGCAAATTCAGCTCATCAAACGGAGATAATATGACCAAGTTACAACCCTGGGATGTTGGCTACCCAGCTAGCCCGAACAGGGCCCACAAAATCTTGTTGTTCCATCTCATGAAGTTAGGGTTTTCCCTTATTGCTCAATAATAAAAAGGCCCTTAAGCATCATTTAACACATTTCATAAGAATCTAGCCACCACATATCTTCTCAGAGATAAGCTACCATCCCCCGAGCTGGTTTATTTCCATTTCTATATGTAAGCATATTCAAGTTCTTTGGTATTAATGAAATGAAGTTTTATTTTTGTTGCATCTTTGTGTTTTTGCGTATGTTTTTATTTTGTTGCATTCCTGTATAAGTCTGGATCAGTGGTAATAGATAGGTCTCTTTCTTTTTTTTTCTTTGCATGTCCCCAACGAGGTCAGGGTATAAGTAGTTAGGAATTGAACTCGTCGAACCTTCACAAGACTAGCCTCGCAAACCCTGACGGCCTCCCTTGGCGAAAGAAAACAAAGACGAGGGGGCAGGAGATTATTTCAAAATATTGCTCGAGGAATCCCTCAACCAACAAAGGAACGTGATGATGGATAACTTTAACCAAATCCTTCATCAACTACCCACAAGTGACGCATCTTCATCCAGTAGCCACTCTAGATGTGCCATTCCTTTTAAGGTACAAGTTAAATTTGACATTCCCATATTTGAAGGTCAGATAGATGCAGATGGCATATATAAATGGTTAAATCTGTTGGAAGGATATTTTTCAGTTCATGATTTTTCCAATCTAGAAAAGATTACTTTTGTGCTCCTCAAAGTCACCCCACATATCAAGGACTCGAGGGAAATCTGTTGTGAACAAAAGGACAAAAGGGAATCCTCACAGTTTTCAGTCGCACCCACTTGGAATTATTTCCAAGACGCCATCAACGAACAAAATTACCATGTTGGGAGATATGAATATAAATACATAAAGTGGACCACGTTGCGGCAGGGAAGGGACCAAGATATGTCGGATTTCGCAAATGTTTTTCATACCCTTCGCACAAAGATTGGTATCCAAGATTCTAAGTGACATTTGGCACTCAAGTGCCACAGAATTCTACACAAGTACATCCAGGACAATATGGAGTTCCTGGATATCTCCTCGCTTGGTGTAGCCTATTGATACGTTGTCAAGATTGAGAAAAAATTTAAATAGAAGAAATGAGACTTTGGATGTGAATCCGAAGCAAAAGAAAGGCGCCCACACACCACAAAGAAAATGACAAATTCAAGGCGAGGCGACCTAGGAAAACCTGTTGAAGTCGCAAGCAAAGAAAAACTCCACGAAAATAAAGAAGGACACAGGGAAATGGTGTGACTTACATAAGAGCCCCACTCACAACACAAGTGATTGTCGATCCAAGCAGTCACTGATGGTCAAGCTGAAGGCTTCTGAATCATATGCATGTTCTGACTTTGAGTCAGAAACCGACAAGGATAATGAAAAATGGAAGCATATTATCGATGTGGATCCTAGTGCCATGGTTCCCATCACCAAGATCCAGAAGGATGAGCCTGAAGATCCAGAGGAGAGGGAGCGGCTCTTCCACTCACAGATGTGGGTGAAGGGTTCTTCGCTACAGTTCAATGTCAATAGCGGAAGCCAAAAGAACCTCATTTCAACAGAGTTCGTGAAGCGGTTGGGTCTACCGACCACACAACACAGGCAGCGATACATTATCGGGTGGCTTCACCAAGGGCTAGATCTCTAGGTCAGCCAACAATGTCGCCTTCCCTGCAGCATCAAGACCTTCACAGCTGAGGTACTGTGTGATGTTTGCTCATCTTGAAGTTTGTGATGTATTATTAGGCCAACCATACTTATGTAAGAGGCATGTTGTGTATCAGAATAGGCCTCGCTTTGTTTATTACTTTGGGATATAAGTTGTACAAGATATTGGACGTAGCATCACCTACCACCATTTCTTTGATCATTGTGAAGCAATGTAGTAAGATCATTTCCCAAACCTGAAAATTTGTTTTACTTATGATTCGCCCTTAGGGCAATAAGAAGATCGTGTCCATGGCCTCCAGACAAGGCTCCTCCACACAGAAACAGCTGATGGACAAGGTTGTGGAGGAGTACAGGGACATATTCACCTCAACCACAGGGGTAGCTCTACATTGTTGGGTCAAACACTCCTTCTATCTGACCCCAAGTGTGTCGCTACCTAATGAATCAATCTATTGACGCTATGTTCTGGAGAACGATGAAATCAAGAGGTAGATTCAGGAGTTGTTGCAGAATGGTCACATAAGGTTAAGTTCATCACCCTCTAGGAGCCTGATCGTGTTGGTACATAAGAAGGAAAGGACTTGGAGACTTTGCATTGACTATTGAGCTTTGAACAAGATCACTGTACAGAATAGGTATCCAATCCCACAAATAAATCCTTCTAGACCAACTCAAGGGGGGCAAATATTTCAGCAATATTGACTTGAAGTTCGATTATCACCAGGTACTGATCGAACCCTCTAATGTGGAAGACTACCTTCAAATCCAAGGAGGGCCTTTTCGAATAGTTGGTCATGCCTTTCGAGTTGACAAATGCCCCTGAAACTTTCATGAGGCTAATAGACGACATCTTGTGACCCATGACCAACTCATTTTGTTGGGTTGTGTTATATTCTTTCCATGACTAACCTATGTAGTGAACTGGGGGGTTAGAGGAGGGGCGAAGCCCCCCCCCTTTGTTGTGCCAATTGCGCAGTGGGGGGGTCACAGGGGGGCAGAAGCCCCCCCTGTCCGAGGGGTTTGAGGGGGGCAGGTAGCCCCCCTCTATGGGGTCCGGGGTAGTGCCCTGAGAAAAAAAAAATTGGACCCTATATTAGGTTGGGCAAACCTACCTATGGTTTTCGGTCCATGGTTTTGGACATAACGGTTTTTCGTCCATGTATTGGATGCTTCGGCATGTATTAATATCTATTGTAACATTGAAAGGAATATAATGAAAAATCAAGCTGGTAGTCCCAGTTTTGGGATCCAGGGGAAATCTCTGTGTATATGTGTTTTATGTGTTATGCTCTCGCATTGTTTATTTTCTGTGTTTTAGAATTAGTATGCAGGTAATTTATGTACGGGGTTAAAACCTACACATTCATGGTGGTGTATTTGGATGAAATTATGATGTTCATCCAAACTTGGAAAGAGCACCTCCACCATATCCGACAGGTCCTCCAAACCCTACGGCAACACAAGTTGTGTGCTAATTTGGAGAAATGTACTTTTGGTATGACCCAGGTTCAATATCTAGGGTATATCATTGATGAGCAGGGTGTGCATGTGGACTGAGCCAAGATACAATTCAATAGGGATTGGCGAGCCCCAACAACTCTAACATAACTCTACAGCTTTCTGGGCCTTTCCAACTTCTACTGCAGGTTCATGTTGGGGTTCTCTCATATCACTTTCTCTTTGAGTCATTTCACCAAAGCAAAGTTATTTTGGTCTAAATCCCAACAAAAGGTGTTTGTAAAGTGTTGAGCCCCGAAACCACACTTTTCCTACACATTTTCTTAAACTTTTTCCATCCACCTGAACCTCATAAGCTATCAACATCATTGCATATTGAGTTTAAAAGATCACATAAAGTGGTTTTCTAACTATGACTTGTGTTTGCTGTTTGAACTAGATTTTTGCTCATAAGCTGTGGAATCTTGTCACTTTCCGCAGCCAGTTCAACTTTTCGCAGACTTTTTGTTAAACTCTATGTTGCAGGTGTCTTCAGGCAAATCGAGCCACATGGGCAAGTTGAAAATGACGTGGACATGGACCGAGTCCTATTGGCTCAGTCGAATTCATCAAAGAAGGTCGTGGTCAAAGGTGGTCAAGCGGTGGTCAAATATAGGAGTCCTACAGCAATAGGACTCCGTTTCTAAGCACGTGAAGACTTGCGTGGCTGTTCCTAGATCTCTGGGGACATATAAACACCTGTGGACTGCTCCATAAGGCGAATCCAACAGCCACCCTCAATAGATTTAATCATCACGGCAGCCATGATGCTAGATCCATGGACATTGTCATTCACGTGTCCTCTATCAGCGCAGTTTTTAGGAAATTAGTTATGTAGCCTTCTATTATAAATAATGTATTTCCATATGCATAATAGTTAGTCTTGGTAATTTAATTTTGTTGTTAAGAAAGCCCACTGTGTCGTGAAACTGTTTCGTTGTTATGACTGCGTTTTGAATATATGAGAAGACCTTGTTTATAAGCATAATTTGTGGTTGATAGTTGTTGCCCGAGGTTGTGCAAAGGGCCCCTGCACACACCGAGGTTTTGTTTATTTGCTATATAATTTCACATTGTGTTTCTTACGTTCATTATCCCATAATTATTCACTTGTATATATTGCATTTCTTATGGTGCTAACGTTTTATTTTTGTCCATGATTTTACATGCTTTACATTGTTGTTAATGTTGATCAGTGTATTTTTTCCAGATTACAGTAGGCAGCCCGGGCATTTGCATATAGTTTCCACAATGACTAATGACATGGAATCAGTCTTGTCTTTCTGCTGATTTATTTTTCTTAGTTTTTAATTCCAGCACTGTTTTGTTTATTTCAGTTCTGTTCATTGGCTTTATTAGTTAGATTAGATATTAAATTACTCATATCATTGTCAGTTACCTCCGAAAGCCATAGCGAGACTAATGGTGAGGGATTGAAGTATGAGTGTGTAATTTGATATTAATTTATTTTTCTGCAAATTAGATATTAAATTGCTCATGTCATTATTAGTTACCTCCGAAAGCCATAGCGAGACTAATGGTGAGGGATTGAAGTATGAGTGTGTAATTTGATATTAGTTTATTTTTCTGCAAATTAGATATTAAATTGCTCATGTCATTATCAGTTACCTCCGAAAGCCATAGCGAGACTAATGGTGAGGGATTGAAGTATGAGTGTGTAATTTGATATTAGCTTATTTTTCTGCAAATTAGATATCAGATTGCTCAAGTTGTTTATGATTACCTCCGAAAGCCATAGCGAGACTAATGGTGAGGGGTCAGAATATGAATTGACGTAATTTGGTTTTAGTTCTACTTTACTTGAATTTTATAGATTTCTTTGAGTATAGTTTCTTTTGTATTTAGATAGCAGCAGGGATAATGGTTTCATGATCAATAGTTCACTGTTTGTTTAATTAGAATAGTGGCACATTTTCATTTTCTTTTAGGAATTAATTTCATCATTGCATGTTCTAAGATCTTGTGAAGTTTGAAGTTTTGGAAATCATTTTAAAGGACATAATTGCCTTGAAAATTTTTATATCCATTTAGACCTTCCATTTCACAATAGGAGATAAACTAAGATAAAAACCCCCAAAAACAAAATAAAAATCAAAAACGACAAAAATTAAGAAATAGGTTATCTTGCACATATAGTGTGCCACACTTCAACAGTTTACGGCTCCCGCATTGACAATTAATATAGCAATTTAGGACACTCTAAATTGACCAAACATAAAGTTGAAGCATCATCTCTTTTATGCACTAGTGCTCACATTACCAGAATTTTAGCCACCGTTTGAGATCGAGACAGACGTCTCTAACTATGTTATTGGTGCAGTTCTCACTCATCAGGGGCATCTAGTGGCATATCACAGTGACACTTACAGACACAATCTGAAAGTATCACACCTATGACAAAGATATGTATTATGTTGTTTAGGCTGTCGACAATGAAAGAATTACATTTTGGGGAAGGAAATGGCCATCCACTCAGACCACCAACTCTTGCAGTTCATATAGACACAAGGGCAGTTGCAAAACGATCACCATCAGAAATTATCCACATATCTACAACAGTTCAATTTCAACATTAAGTACAAGAAGGGCAATACCAAAAATGTTGCAGACTTCCTCACCCAACCGTCAATCATAGCACTAACCACTCGGCTCAACTCTTGTAGGTATGAGACTGGGGGTAACCGCATCTTTACAAGAGCGATCCAGAATTCGAAAACACATACCAAGCGCTCCTAAAAGGCAAGAAGTTCAGAATTTTCACCTCCAGGATGCATTATTATGCCACTTGGGACACCTCTATGTTCCTTCAAGCAAGCATGCCAAGATGATTTGGGAGGCGCACTATAGTCGGGTCGCTGGATATTTCGGGGAAGAGAAAATAGTGGCAGTGTTGTAGATGTATTTTTATTAGCTAAACCTTCGACAAGATGTTGGGAAGTACATCAGATCTTGCAATGCCTACGTCATTTCCAAACTGACCATCAAGAAGCAAGGTCTATATATTACTCAGTCTACTCCTAGTCGACCTTGGGAATCCATTTCCATGGATTACATGGCGGGCCTTCCTTTTACTAAGCATGGAAACGACTGCCTTTTCGTGATCATCGATAGATTCTCTAAGATGGCCATTATGGTTGCCTACAATAAGAGTATCACAACAAAAGCCACTGCTAAGCTCTTCTTTGAACGAGTGTGGAAACACTTTGGAATCCCACAATCCATTATCTCAGATTGGGACAGCAGGTTCCTACGTACATTTTGGTCCAAGTCTTTGGTCAACACTAGATACCAAGCTCACTAAGTCCACGACATTCCATCCCCAAATAGATGGCCAAACAGAGGTCATCAACAGGATGATCGTACACATTCTGCGTATGTGCAACTCGAAGCATCTACGCACATGGGATGAAAGCCTCCCCTATGTCCAGCGCAGCTACAACAGAGCTCTCCATAGCTCAACTAGTCACAACACTTTTTAGGTGGGATCGAGATTCCAACCATTATGTCCCATTGATGTGGCCATACCATTTGCAGGTACTCAGGAAGATTAATCTCATGTCTAGTCCGACACTGACAGGGCTAACAGCTTCATTGAACGCATTTAGCACATCTTCCAACAAGTTCATGACATATTGGACAAAGTCGATGCTAAGTACAAGCAGCGACATGATCATCATCGAGTGTAACATAAGTTCCAGGTGGGCGACAAAGTTTGACTACATCTGCAGAAGGAACACCTTGCTGGGCCCCACCGCAAGCTTCGCCTGCTTTGATATGAATCATACACTGTTATGAATATAATTCATAACAAGTGACATAAATAAAATTATTGTAAATATTAAATAATCAAATATTAGTTAGGTTAAATATTCATTAAGTGAAAAGACATGCCCATTCATGAAAGGACACCTACTTAGGTATATATAGGCGGGTCCTCATTGTAACATTCATATCACATATACATTTTTATATACAATAAATTATTATTACTAAATACCTCTTGTGTATTTTTACATTTAAGTAAACAAGCTATCAGTTTTTATGTTTCAGTGGTATCGGAGCCATGGCACACTATATAATGATGCGAGTCTTTGAACGTTTTTCGCCACACAATGTGCCATTACGTTCACGTCCTAATTGCGTCGAGCAATTTAGTATTCAAGAAGCATTTCGGCAATTAGAAAAATCTATTGCAGAAGTTAAAGAATGTCGAAAGGAAATCAATAATAAGAAATATGATGAAGAGAAAAATGTGGAAGAAGAAAAATAAGAAAAATTCGATCAAAATGTTAATAATGTTGAATATGAGAATGATACAGATCAAGATGATGATTCTAATGATAATGAACATGAAGATGAAAATGATCCTTCAAGCCCCAACATTTCGACTTGTCCACTGAACATGTTCATGTATCTTGTAAGAGCAGAAATGTTTGGGCAATTGACAACTAGCCTTGAAGCAGCTTGGTCCAAACTAAGGAAGCAAGATGTTTTGACCAAGGAGAACATGGCAGAGCCCATGCGGGATATCTGGAGAGCTCTTTTAGAAGCAGATGTGAGTCTACCTGTTGTCCAAAGGTTTGTAAAGGTCGTTACTGAACAGGCCATTGGTGTGGGAGTTGTTCAAGGAGTTAGGTCCGATCAACAATTAGTAAAGGTGGTGAATGATGAGCTCGTGAAACTAATGGGAGGAGAGGTTGCAGAACTGGATTTTGCAAAAACTGGTCCTACTATGATATTGATGGTGGGTCTACAGGGTGTTGGAAAGACGACAACTTGTGCAAAGTTGGCTTTTTATCTCAAGAAGAAAGGCAAGAATTGTATGTTGGTTGCAGCCGATGTATATAGGCCTACTGCTATTGATCAGCTTGTAATTCTCGAAAAGCAGGTGGAAGTCCTTGTGTACAAAGTACGACCAAAAGTGACTCTAATGGAAATAGAAAAGCAGGGTTTGGAAGAGGCAAAGAAGAAGGGCATGGATGTGGTCATTGTGGACACTGCAGGTAGACAAAAGTATGATGGATGAACTGAAGCAAGTAAAGCAGGTTGTGAATCCTACAGAGGTTTTGCTTGTGGTTGATGCAATGACTGGCCAAGAAGCTGCAGCTTTGGTGGCAGCATTCAATTTGGAAATTGGAATCACTGGGGCCATACTCACTAAACTTGATGGCGATTATCGGGGTGGTGCAGCTCTTAGTGTTAGAGAGGTATCAGGTAAACTCATCAAATTTGTTGGATAGGGAGAATGCATGGAAGACCTTGAGCCTTTCTACCCTGATCACATGGCTAGCCGCATCTTAGGAATGGGAGATGTCCTTTCATTTGTTGAAAAGGCACAGAAAGTTATGAAACAAGAAGAGGCAGAGGAATTACAAAAGAAGATCATGGAGTCAAAATTTGATTTCAATGACTTCCTAAAACAGACTCGTGCTATTGCATGAATGGGTTCTATGAATCGAGTGATTGGAATGATCCCTGGTATGGGGAAGATATATGTTGCACAGATCTGTGAAGCAGAAAAGAGTCTGAGAATTGTAGAATCGATTATCAATGCAATGGGTGAAGAGGAGGTCGTTTTTGTTATAACTCAGCATCTTAAAATATCTTCCGCTTTTGAAACCCTTGCAGTGGATGTCGAGATTATGGACGCGTTTACTCTGGGTCTCTTGAAATCTCTTGCGAAACACAGCGAATCGGCTCGAAGAACGATCATACACAAAGAAGTGATCGCCCATTTGCTTCTCCTAATAAGACAACGACCTCACGCGGACAATAAGTCGATTCTTGGAGTCCAACTCCCAGGTCTGAGAATTTTTTGAGTGTTGGCATTGTCTTTGCCCAAGGAAACGATGCGTGCTCTTGTCGAGCTAGACGACAATAGCAGGGATTTCAACTTAGTGTTGTTGTCACCATATCCTCAAGTACAGCTTTTAGTTCTTAAACTTATTAGGGTTTTGGCATCACGGGTTGAGGATTACAGGGATAGGATTGGCGACGATGCCCTCGTTTGTCAGCTCACGACCCTGCTCTCTTCAGAGCATATCAAAATCCAGAGAGGAGTTGCACGTGCCATCCTGAGCATGTTCGGAATGTTCGGAAGTTGGGAGAGTGATGTGTTGAGAACCGCCATACTGCACAATGGGCATATAAAGGTGGCACGTAATCTTCTCTACCAGATTAGTAGGTCCCTACAATATATCCACAGACGTGGAATAATCCATATGGTTGTGGCGCCTCGTAAAAGTTACGGATTACGTGCATTACAAGTTTTTTGGTGTTTCTGTCATGTTATATGCAGGGATATCCCTGTCGATCAAAATGACACGACAATTTTTTCCGTTGTCGACCCCTCCACCAAGCTCGTTGGCCTACCAGAACATAGTCAGTCAGACGCCATACATCGTCATTGCTCAACGCCATTGAATCTTGTCGACGTTGTCACGGGTTGTTTAAGCCGGCCTTCACAAGTTTTTCAAAGTTGGTCAAACGATGATTCAACTCAACGCAACGCTATAATCACTTCATTATAAATTAATTATATAATTAAATCAATTTAATTATTATATATATTAAATTAATTTAATTATTATTTAAAAAATAATAATAATAATAATAATAATAATATTATTAAAAAAATGAAAAAAAATTAGACTTATTAAAAAAATTATTATTATTATTAAAAAAAATAAGGGAATATTATTGATGAGCTATAAGACGAGAGGATGGCCAGATTATATACATCGAGACAGACGACAGACACTAAGTGAAGAAAATAGACAGTATTAAAGCTTTGAGGACAAAGCTTCCGAAGGAAAGGGCTATGTTATGAATATAATTCATAATAAGTGACATAAATAAAATTAATGTAGATATTAAATAATAAAATATTAGTTAGGTTAGATAGTCATTAGTTAAGTGAAAAAACATGTCTAAAAGACATGCCCAGTCACGAAAAGACACCTGCTTAGGTATATATAGGCGGGTCCTCATTGTAACATTCATATCACATATACATTTTTATATATAATAAATTATTATTATTAAATACCACTTATGTATTTTTACATTTAAGTCAACAAGCTATCAGTTTTTATGTTTCATACACCATCACCAAGGCTGTAGGGAAAATGCCTTCGAGCTCAACATTCCACTGTTCATTGGTTTGCAACCAATATTCAATGTGTACCGTCTTCGGTCATACTTTCCACCATTGCTAGACACATCTAACATTGTAGAACAACTCACACCAATGGAGTTAAACCCAGACTACATGGAACAGGCAACAACTGGTCATATCATGGACACATAGGTCAAGAACACTTGCCAACATAGGATCTAGCTTTATCGAGTTGTCAAAGTGGGCCAACTCCTTCACCAGGGCAAGCGGTTCACAAGGGACTAGGTTCAATAGAAATTCTCACCTCATGGAGGCTCTGTACACAATGGGGACCATTGCTTCCTAAGGAGGGAGGACTGATCCAGATGGATATTGGTGGCCACCTGCCTATTCCACCTAGACCTCTAATCGGTTTCATCAATTTCCTTGATTATAGGATCATTTACTATTTTTAGCAGTTTTTTAGGCCATTAACTTCCAGAGCAGTTTTGACCCCCTAAATGGTATTTTTTTTAGGTCCACAACATGGGCTATATTCCTATGGAAAATCTTGTAGTACTCGAATAGATCTTTCCAACGTGGTATCATACGCGCCAAACGGAGATAATATGACCAAGTTATGACCCCGAGAACTTGGCTACCCAACTAATGCCAACAAGGCCCACAAACTCTTGTTGTTCCATCTCCTACGGTTAGAGTTTTGGTTCTTTAGGGTTTTCGCTTGTTGTTAAATAATAAAAAGGCCCTTGAGCGTCAATGTAATACAATTCAGAGGCATGTATCCACCACATATCTTCTCAGAGATAAGCTACCATCGCCCGAGCTAGTTTATTTCCATTTCTGTATATAAGCATTTTTCAATTCTTTGGTATTAGTGAAATAAAGTTTTATTTCTGTTGCATCTATGTGTTTATGCGTATATTTGTATTTTTTTGCGTTCCAGCATAAGTCTGAATTTGTGACATCAGAGAGGTTTTTTATTTCTCTGTTTTTCTTTACATGTCCCCAGCAAGCTCAAGGTATAGGGAATTATGGCTCGAACTAGTTGAACCTTTGAAAGACTAGCCTCACAAACCCCGACGGCCTCCCATGGCAGAAGAAAATAAAGGTGAGGGGGTAGGAGATCCTTTCAAAATATTATTGGACGAATCCCTCTAGCGACATAGGAACGTGATGATGGATAACTATGCCCAGATCCTTCGACGACTACCCACAGGCGACGCATATTCATCAAGCAGTCACTCTTAAAGTGCCACTCCTTTTAAGGTACAAGTTAACTTTCACATTCCCATATTTGAAGGCCAGAGATATCTAGACATTGTAGATAGATAGTTAAATCTGTTGGAAGGATATTTTTTAGTTGATGACTTTTCTAATCAGGAAAATATTACTTTTACACTCCTCAAATCCACCCCACATGTCAAGGATTGGCGGGAAATATACTATAAACAAAAGGATGAGGGAATCTTTACAGTTTTCAGTCGCACCCACTAAGAATTCTTTCCAAGATGCTATCAAGGAACAATATTATCCTGTCGAGAGCTATGAAGATAAATACATAAAGTGGACCATGTCGCGGTAGGGAAGGGACCAAGATGTATCGAAGTTCACAAATGTTTTCCATACCCTTCACATGAAGCTAGGTATCAAGGATTCTGAGTGGCATCTGGTACTCAAGTACCATGACTATCTATACAAGTACATCCAGGACGAGATGGAGTTCCTGGACATTTCCTCGCTTGGCACCAACTAATGATATGTTGTTAAGATCAAGTAGAAATTTAAACAGAAGAAATGAAACTTTGGATCTACGAATCTGAAGCAAGGAAAAGGCACCCCCAAACCACATAACAAAGGACAAAGCCAAGGCGGGTCAACCCAGGACAACTCATCAAAGCCACAAGCAAAGAATAACACCACGAAGACAAATAAAGATACAGGGAAATGGTGTGAGTTCCATAATAGCTCCACTCACAACACAAGTGAGTGTCGAGCAAAGCAGTCATTGGTGTTCGAGTTGAAGGCTTCTTAATCAGATACATGTTCTGACTCTGAGTAGGAAACTAACAAGAGGAACAACAAAGGGAAGCATATTATCAATGTGGATCCTAGTGCCACCGTTGCCACCACCAAGATCCATAAGGATGAGCCCGAAGATCAAGAGGAAGGGGAGTGGCTCTTCGACTCGCAGATGTGGATGAAGGGTTCTCCGATGCAGTTCATTATTGACAGCAAGAGCCAAAAGAACCTCATTTCAGTAGAGGTCATGAAACGATTGGGCCTACCAACCACACCACACCCGCAGTCGTACACTATTGTGTGGCTTCACCAAGGGCGAGATCTCTTCTTTAGCCAACACTATGAGGTACCATGTGATGTTTCTTATCTTGAAGTTTGTGATGTATTATTAGGCCAACCATACTTGTGGAAGCGGCATGTTGTGTATGAGTCTAGGTCTCGCACTATTATTATTACTTTTGGAAATAAGTTGTACAAGATACTGAAGGTAGGACCGCCTACCACCATTTCTTTGATCACTACGAAGCAATGCAGTAAGATCATTTCCCAGACTAGGAAATTTGTTTTCCTTATGATTCGCCATCGGGACAAGAATAATATTGTGGCCAAGGCCTACCAGATAGGGCTTCTCCACGCGGTAGTAGCATATGGACAAGGTTGTGGAGGAGTATAGGGACATCTTCACCTCACCCACAAAGGTAACTCTACACTGTCAGATAAAACACACCATCGATCTGACCTCGAGCGCGCCACTACCCAATGGACTGATATATCAACGCTTTGTTCTAGAGAATGATGAAATCAATAGGAAGATTTTGGAGTTGTTGTAGAAAGGGCACATCAGGCCAAGTTCATCACCTTATGGGAGCCCGGTCGTGTTGGTACAAAAAAAGGACGGGACATGGAGACTTTGTATTGATTATTGGGCATTGAACAAGATCATTGTCCAGAATAGGTATCCTATCCCACGAATTCATGACATAATGGACCAGCTCAAAGCGGCCAAATATTTCAGCAAGATTGACTTGAAGTCCAGATATCACCAGTTACCAATCAAACCTTTCGATGTGTGGAATATTGCCTTCAAATCCAAGGAGAGCCTTTTCGAATTGTTGGTCATGCCTTTCGGGTTTATGAATGTCTTGCAACCTTCATGAGTCTGATGGACATCTTGCGACCCTTCACCAACTCATTCGTGGTGGTTTATTTGGATGACAGTTTTTTCTTCAACCAGAGTTGGGAAGAGCACCTCCACCATATTCGACAGGACCTTCAAAACCTGCGACAACACAAGTTGTGTGCCAATTTCGAGAAATGCACTTTTGGTATGACCCAGGTTCAATATCTTGGGTACATCATTGATGGTATGTGGACCTAACCAAGATATAAGTCATTCGGGAGTGGGCAAACCAACCACTCTAACAAATCTCTGTAGCTTTCTGGTTCTTTCCAACTTCTACTACAAGTTCGTGTTGGGGTTCTCTCATATCACTTGGCCTTTGACTCAAATCACCAAGGGAGGAGCGAAAGAAAGTTATTTTGGTTTGAATCACAACAGAAGGTGTTTTCTGAGTTGAAGCGTCACCTTTGCGTTGCACTATTGCTCACATTACCAGACCTGCAACAACCATTTGAGATCGAGACAGATATCTTCGATTATAATATTGGTGGAATCATTACTCAGTAGGGGCATCTAGTGGCATATCACAGTGAGACACATTCATACGTAGTCTGAAAGTATCCCACTTATGATAAAGAGATTTATTCCAATGTGTAGGTCTGCCGACAATGGAAGCATTACATTCTGGTGAAGGAAACGGTCATCCACGCAAACGACCAACCCCTACAGTTTATACAGACACAAGGGTAGTTGTAGAACGATCGCCATCAGAAATGGTCCACATACCTACAACAATTCCATTTCAACATTATGTACAAGAAGGGGAGCACCAACAATTTTGCAAACTGTCTCAGCTGACCATTGGTCATGGAGCTGGCCACTATGCTCGACTCTTGTGGGCACGGGATTGCAGGGTGGCCACATCTTTACAAGAGTGGTCCAAAATTCGGCAACACATACCAACCGCTCCTGGAAGGCAAGCAAGTTCCAAATTTTCACCTCCATGATGCACTCTTATGCCACCTGGGACACCTTTGTATTCCTTCAAGCGAGTGTGCCAAGATGATTTGGGATGCGCACTACAGCTGGGTCGCTAGACATTTCGGGGTAGAAAAAATAGTGGCAGTGTTTCAAAAGTATTTTTATTGGCTGAACCTTCAACAGGATGTTGGGAAGTACATTAGATCTTGCACTGTCTACGCCATTGCCAAACCAACCATCAAGAAGAAAAGGCCTATATAATCCTTTGCCTACTCCTAGTCGACATTGGGAATCAATCTCCATGGATTACATGTCGAGCCTTCCTTCTACTAAGCATGGCAACGACTGTGTTTTCATGGTTGACAACAAATTTTCTAAGATGGTCATTTTGGCAGCCTACAAGAAGAGTATCACGGGATGAGCCACTACTAATATCTTCTTTGAACAAGAGTGGGTACACTTTGGGATCTGACCGTCCATTATCTCATATCGAGACAGCAAGTTCATAAGTACATTTTGATCAAGTCTTTGGTCGATGTTGGATACCAAGAAAACTAAGTCCACGACTTTCCACCCTCAAACTGATGGCAAAACAGAAGTCGTAAACAAGATTATTATACACATTTTGTGCATGTACAAATTGAAGCATCCATGCACATGGGATGAAAGTCTCCCCTATGTCCAGCACAGCTACAACAGAGCTCTCCATAGCCCAACTGATCACAGTGCTTTTCAGGTGGGATTGGGATTCCATCCATTATGTCCCATTGATGTGGCCATACCATTTGCAGCTACTCAGGCAGATTCGTCTCATGTCCAATCTGAAGCTGATAGGTCTAACAGCGTCATTAAGCGTGTTCAACACATCCACCATCAATTCCATGACATATTGGACAAATCCAATGTTAAGTACAAGTAGTGACATGATCAGCATCGGGTGCCACACAAGTTTCAAGTGGGCGACAAAGTTTGGCTACATCTACAGAAGGAACGCCTCGTTGGGCCCCATTGCAAGATTCATCCGCTCCAATATGGGTCGTACACCATCACCAAGGTTGTAGGGGACAATGCCTTCAAGCTCATCATTCCATCATTCCTTGGCTTGCACCGAGTATTCAATGTGGACCGCCTTCGGCCATACTTTCCACCATTGTTGGACGCATCCGACATTGAAGAACAACTCACACCAACGGAGTTAAACCTAGACTACATGGAACAGGCCACAACTGATCAGATCATGGACTCCCAAATCAAAAACACTTGCCAACAGGAGATCTAGCTATATCTAATTGTCAAACCAGGGCAAGTGGTTCATTAAGGACCTGGTTCAACAGAAAGTTCCTCACCTCATGGAGGCTTTGTACACAATGGGGACTATTGATTCCTAAGGAGAGAGGACTGTTCCAGGTGGATATAGGTGGTCACCCGCCTATTCCACCTAGACCTCTAGTCAGATTCATCAATTTTCTTGATTATAGCAGCATTTACTATTTTTAGGAGTTTTTTGGGTCCTAAACTTCTGAAGAAGTTTTGACCTGCTAAATAGTGTTTTTTGAAGTCTGTAGTAGACCCTTCGATGAAAATTTTGTAGTACTTGGAAAGACCTTTACAACAACGTATTGTACACACCAAACAGAGATAATATGACCAAGTTATGACCTCAGGAAGTTGGTTGCCCAACTAACCACAACAGGGCCACAAACTCTTGGTGATCCATCTCCTAGGGTTAGAGTTTTAGTTGTTTAGGTTTTTCCCTTGTTGTTCAATAACAAAAAGGCCCTTTAGCCTCATTATAACATAGTTCGAAGGCATGTACCCGCCACATCTCTTCTTAGAGATAAGCTACCATCGCCCAAGCTAGTTTATTTCCATTTATGTATGTAAGCATATTTTAGTTCTTTGGTATTAATGAAATGAAGTTTTATTTCTGTTGTATCTTTGTGTTTATGCGTATATCTGTGTTTTGTTGCATTCCTGCATAATTTCGAATCAGTGGTATCAAAGAAGTATGTTCTTTATCTGTTTTTCTTTGCATGTCCCCAACGAGGTCAGGGTATAAGGAGTTAAGGCTCGAACTAGCTGAACCTTTGCAAGACCAACCTCGCAAACCCCGATGGCCTCCCATGGCAAAAGAAAATAAATATGAGGGGGCAGGAGATCCTTTCAAAATATTGCTCGAGGAAGCCCTCGAGCGATAGAGGAACGCGATTATGGATAACTTTTCTTAGATACTTCGACGACCACCCACAAGCGACGCATCTTCATCCAACAGCCATTCTGGAGGCGTCATTCCTTCTAAGGTGCAAGTTAAGTTTGACATTCTCATATTTGAAGGCCAAATAAATGTAGACGTCATGTATAGATGGTTAAATATGTTGGAACGGTATTTTTTATTTCATGTATTTTCCAATCGATAAAAGATTACTTTTGCACTCCTCGAATCTTCCCCACACGTCAAGCACTGGTGGGAAATCTATTGTGAACAAAATGACAAGAGGGAATCACCACTGTTTTTAGTCGCCCCCTTCAGCTTTTCCGAGACGCCATCAAGGAACAATACTACCTTGTCGGGAGCTATAAAGATAAATACATAAAGTGGACCACATTGTGGTAGGTAATGGACCAAGATGCGTCAAAGTTCACAAATGTTTTCCATCCCCTTCACACGAAGCTGGGTATCAAGGATTTTGAGTGGCATCTGGTACTCAAGTATCGCGGTTGTCTACACAAGTACATTCAGGAAGAGATGGAGTTCCTGGACAACTCCTCGCTATTTTAAATAATACTGAGAAGGGGGGTGAATCAGTATTTACAAATCAATAAATTTTTCATTTCCATAATCAGATTTATATACACTATTTCAGTGAAGGGAACTTGTGTGTGCATGTAACTGTTATTAATGTAACCAGCGTATATCAAGTGAACTTATGAATCAGTTAATTCATCATATGTTGATCTTTAATCAATGCATTAGTACTTTATTAAGCATTAAATAGTAACCATGTGCAGTAATAACAGAATAAACCATCACACAGAAGCAACACACATGAACACCAAGATTTAAGGTGGAAACCCAATGTGGGTGAAAACCACCTACTGTTTTCGTCTCTGTCTTCTTTTAATAATAATAAAATATGTTTACAATCTTGTAGTGGTGCAGACTCATACCATTACACAACCACCCACCTGCAGAAGGCTACAACCTTCTCGTTCTCCAGCTTCTACTGGAAGGGAGCTACAACCCCCTAGTTCTTGTACTAGCTAATATGTTTACTAGTACGTAGGCTCCAACATACAGAAGGCTACAACCTTCACTCATTCTCCAGCTGATACTGGAAGGCAGCTCCAACCCCCTAATCAAATAACCAGCCACTACTAGCAGGAAGCTTCGACTTCCTCACTAAAGGCTCCAACCCTCAGTATCCTCCAGGGACCATGTTTCATAAATTTTCATACTGGATACTCCTGGTACACAACACTATAATATGAAGGCCACGTTTCATCAAATTTTCATACTGGACCATTAGTAACATTGAAGCTCAAAAATCAATCACCGCTGCAATACAACCATCAAATACATCTGCATCAACCAATCACTAAAACTCAATCATCAATCTCTGATATAATTGAAACAATCAATCACTGAAACCTCTAAACCTCTATCACAACTGAATCAAACAATCACTGAATCTCTGACACAACTGAATCAAACAATCACTGAACCTCTGACACAACTGAATCAACCATTCATTCAAACTTAATCAACTTCAACCAATCAACTGGAACAGATAGATCATTGTAACCAGTGCAAAAATCTGAACCCAGATCACTGCATCAACAACCAAAACTAACTATAACCTCAAAAGGCATGTGTCAGAATGTATACTCTCCTTCAATGAAGCCAACCTATGTGTATATGCTACTTACTTTAGCTCAACCTGCATACACCTCTAAAGATACTGAATCATAAAACCTCTGAACCACAAACTATACCAATCAATGACATTCTGAAGATCTACTGTAATATTACAGAGTTCTAAATAGATATCAACAAGGATCACCCCTCTTTCTCAATCAATCAATCAGACTCAATTTCCTTATACATTTAGTTCTACTTTCAGATCTAAGAAGACATCATTGACAAACAACAGTGAAACTGCAGCAAAATAGCAGCACTGATCTGATAGATCAGTCATCCCTGAACATGAAGCCTTTATTTTTCATACTCTACTTGGAAGAGCCGAACCATCGTGTATACGCACCTTCACCAAAGCGAACCAGCGTATAGATCTGCAAATACTTACTTATAACTTCAATGCAATTCCTGACTTCATATATACCTAGGTCATCACATATAAAGGATAAAACATGTGTTAGCAATTAGATCTAGCCCATCCATTATCAGATCACATAATGATAATTCATTATGATCCTGATCCATCATTAGATCTCATCCATCATCAAACACTCAGGTGCATACTTAGTCTGGATCAAGCAAAGCATCAGAAACCCATAACATGCATATATTCTTTTGATCTAGCACTTCATAAGATATTCATTACTTCTGCACTTAGCCCTTTGATCATCTCCTCATATACTTAGATCCTTTGTCAATACCTCGAACCAAAACCACTTAGGACCAATACCTTGGACCAAATACCTTGGACCAAATACCTCGGACCAAAACCTTGGACCAAATACCTCGGACCAAAACCTTGGTTTTCCAACATGTACGTGTTTTTCCTCCTGTGGGAGCGCGTGTATACGTATATGCTCCTTTCGTCCTGTAGACAAGCGTGTATACATTGTTTGACTAAGTGGACCTGCATATAATTCTTAAACTACTTTACATCAACCTTTTCCTTTACCTTCTTTATTTTGATCAGTGGACCTTACTTCCATCTTTCTGATATTTTGTACCAATGCCATGTTATCTCTAAATAGACCTGTTACACTGTAATTTGCCATATTACTTCTAAAATGATTCCTTTGAACTGCCCTGCATTTTGTCACATCTATAAACACAACTGCCATGCATTCTGTCATGTCTGATATCTCTCCTGTAGATTCATCTAGTTACGTAGATTCATCTAGTTACCATATACAAGTGAATTGTTCTGCTACAAGTGGGCTGCCATCAAGTACAACACATGCATCATAATGTCAACACTCGCTTGGTGTCGCCTATCAATACACTGTAAAGTTTGAGTAAAACTTCAAACAGAAGAAGAGAGATTTTTGATCTGTGAATCCAAAACAAGGGAAAGGCACTCCCAAACTGCAAAACAAAGGACAAAGTCAAGGCAGGGTAACAAAGGACAACCTGCCCAAGGTGCAAGCAAAGAAAAACACCACGAGGAAGAAGGACACAAGGAAATTGTGTGAGTTCCATAAGAGCCCCACTCACAACACAAGTGAGTGTCGAGCTAACTAGTCATTGGTGGCCGAGATGAAGGCTTCCGAATCATATGCGTGTTCCAACTCTAAGTTAGAAACCGACAAAGGGATGTGGGACCTATTTCCATCATTGCCACCACCAAGATCCAGAAGGATGAGCCCAAAGATCCAGAGGAGGGGGAGTGGCTTTTCCACTCACAGATGTGGGTGAAGGGTTCTCCGTTGTTGTTCATTGTCGACGGCGAGAGCCAAAAGAACATCATTTCAACAGAGGTCGTGACGCAATTGGGCCTACTGACCACACCACATCCATAGTCATACACCATCGGGTGACTCTGCGTCAGCCTATAGTGTCGTCTTCCTTACAGGATCAAGCCTTTCATAGATGAGGTATTGTGTAATGTTGTTCCTCTTGAAGTTGGTGATGTATTATTCAGCCAACCATACTTGTGGAAGCGGCTTGTTGTGTATGAATCTAGGCCTTACGCTATTATTATTACTTTGAGTAATAAGTTGTAAAGGATACCGGAGGTAGCACCGCCTATGGCCATTTCTTGATCACTGCAAATCAATGTTGTAAGATCATTTCCCAAACCGGGAAATTTGTTTTCCTTATCATTCGTCCTCAGGGCAAGAAGAATATTATGGCCATGGCCTCTAGACAAGGTTCCTCCACACGGCAGCAACAGATGGAAAAGGTTGTGGAGGAGTATAGGGACATCTTCACCTCACCCGCATGGGAAACTCTACACTGTTTGGTCAAACACTCCATCGATCTGAGCCTGGGCATGCTACTATCCAATAGACCGATCTATCATCACCTTGTTCTAGAGAACAATGAAATCAAGTAGTAGATTCAGGTGGTGTTGCAAAAAGGGAACATCAAGCCAATTCATCACCATATGAGAGCCCAATCGTATTGGTACAGAAGGACGGGACCTAGAGACTCTATATAAACTATCATCGCTAAACAAGATCACTGTCCGGAATAGGTATCCAATCCCACAAATTGATGAACTTCTAGACCATCTCAAGGGGATCAAACATTTCAGTAAAATTGACTTGAAGTTTGGTTATCACCAGGTACTAATCGAACCCTCCGATGTGTGGAAGAGAACCTTCAAATCCAAGGAGGGCCTTTTCAAATAGTTGGTCATGCCTTTCGGGTTGACGAATGCCCCCACAACCTTCATGAGGTTGATGGACGACATCTTGCGACCCTTCACCAACTCATTCGTGGTGGTGTATTTGGATGGCATTCTGATCTTCAGCCAAAGTTGGGAAGAGCACCTCCACCATATTCGACAAGTCCTCCAAACCCTGCGACAACACAAGTTGTGTGCCAATTTGGAGAAATGCACTTTTGGTATGACCCGGGTTCAATATCTAGGGTACATCATTGATGAGAGGGGTGTGCATGTGGACCCAGCCAAGATACAAGTCATTCGAGATTGGCCAGCTCCAACCACTCTAACAAAGCTCTGCAAGTTTCTGGTTCTTGCCAACTTCTACTACAAGTTCGTGTTGGGGTTATCTCATATCACTTGGCCTTTGAGTCAAGTCACCAAGGGAGGAGTGAAAGTAAATTTCTTTTGGTCTAAATACCAACAGAAGACATTTGTTGAGTTGAACCATGGCCTCTACTCTACACCAATGCTCACATTACCAGATCTACAGCAACCATTTGAGATCGATATATATGCCTCTGATTATGCTATTGATGCAGTTCTTACTCAACAAGGGCATCCAGTGGCATATCACAATGAGACACTTTCAGACACAATCTGAAAGTATCATACCTATGACAAAGAGATGTATTTTGTTATGCAAGCCTGTCAACAATGGAAGCATTACATTCTATGGAAGGAAACAGTCATCCACACATATGACCGACCCCTGCACTTCATACAAACACAAGGGAAGTTGCAAAACAATCGCCATCAGAAATGGTCTACATACTTGCAACAGTTCCATTTGAACATTAAGTATAAGAAGGGCAGGACCAACAATGTTTCAAACTGCCTCAACAAACCGTTGGTCATGGCATTGACCATTGTGCTCAACTCTTGTGGGCACAAGATTGTGGAGCGACCGCATCTTTACAAAAGCGATCCAGAATTGGACAACACATACCGATGCTACTGGAAGGAAAGCAAATTTCCAAATTTTCACCTCCACGATGCAATCTTATGCCCCCTGGGACACCTATGTGTTCCTTCAAACGAGTGTGCCAAGATGATTTTGGAGTCACACTACAGACAGGTCGCTCGACATTTTGAGGTAGAAAAAATAGTGGCAATGTTGCAGAAGTATTTTTATTGACCAAACCTTCGATGGGATGTTGGGAAGTACATCATATCTTGCATTGTCTGTGCCATTTTCAAACCGATAATCAAGAAGCAAGGCCTATATACTCCCTTGCCTACTCCTAGTCAACCTTGGGAATCTGTATTCATGGATTACATGTGAGGTCTTCCTTCTACTAAGCATGAAAACGAATGTGTTTTTGTGGTCGACGACAGATTTTCTAAGATGGTCATTCGGGCAACATGCAAGAAGAGTATCACATTAGAATCCACTGCTAAGCTTTTCTTTGAACGAGTGTGGGTACACTTTGGGATCCCACATTCCATTATCTCAGATCGGGATAGAAGGTTCCTAACTACATTTTGTTCAAGTCTATGGTTGATGTTGGATACCAAGAACACTAAGCCCACGACTTTCCACCCGCAAACTGATGTCCAAACAGAGGTCTCCAACAAGATGATCATACTCATTATGCATATGTACAACTCAAATCATCCACGCACATGGGTTAAAAGTCTCCCCTATGTCCAGCACAACTACAATAGAGCTCTCCATAGCTCAATTATCCACAACCCTTTTCAAGTGGGATTGGGATTAGAAGCAACTATGTCTCATTGATGTGGCCATACCATTTGCAGCTACTCACGAAGATTCGTCTCATGTCCAGTCCGAAGCTGACAGGGCTAATAGCTTCATTGAACGCATTCAGCACATCCGCCAGCTAATCCATGATATATTGGACAGAGCCAATGCTAAGTACAAGCAGTGACATGATCAGCATTGGGCGCCACACAAGTTCCAGGTGGGGGACAAATTTTGGCTACATCTGCAAAAGGAACACCTTGTTAGTCCCCACTGCAAGCTTCACCCGCTCCGATATGGGCCATACACCATCACCAAGTTTGTAGGGGAAAATGCTTTCGAGCTCAATGTTCTACCGTTCCTTGGCCTACACCAGTGTTCAATGTGGACCATCTTCACCCATACTTTCCACCATTGTTGGACACATCCGACATTGCATAACAACTCACACCAACGGAGTTAAACCCAAACTGCATGGAACAGATCACAACTGATAATATCATGGACATGCAGATCAAGAACACTCGCCATCAAAAAATCTAGCTATATCAAGTTATCAAAGTGGGCCAACTCCTTCACTAGGGCAAGTGGTTCACCAAGGACCAGGTTCAACAGAAATTTCCTCACCTCATGGAAGCTCTGTACGCAATGGGTAGCATTGCTTCCTAAGGAGGGAGGATTGATCCAGGTGGATATTGGTGGCCACCTGCCTATTCCTCCTAGACCTCCAATCGAATTCATTAGTTTCGTTGATTATAGCATCATTTACTATTTTTAGCAATTTTTCAGGTCCTAAACTTCTGCAGCACTTTTGACTCGCTAAACGGTGTTTTGTTGAAATCCGTAATAACTCCGTAGCTGCAAATCTTGTAGTACTTGGAGAGATATTTCCAACGACGTATCGTACACGGAAAATGAAGATAATATGACCAAGTTACGACCCCAGGAAGTTGGTTTCCAAACTAACCACAACGAGGCCCACAAACTCTTGGCGATCCATCTCCCAGGGTTAGGGTTTTTGTTGTTTAGGGTTTTCCCTTGTTCAATAATAAAAGGACCTTCGACCTCATTGTAACACAGTTTAGAGGCATGTAGCCGCCACATCTCTTCTTAGATATAAGCTACCATCGCCTGAGCTAGTTTATTTCCATTTATGTATGTAAGCATATTTCACTGTTTTGGTATTAATGAAATGAAGTTTTATTTATGTTGCATCTCTATTTTTATGTGTATATCTGTATTTTGTTGCATTCCTACATAAATCTAGATCAGTGGTAATAGGGAGGTATGTCCTTTCTCTGTTTTTCTTTGCATGTCCCCAACGAGGTGAAGGTATAAGGAGTTAGGGCTTGAACTAGTTGAACATTTGCAAGACTATCCTCGGAAACACCGACGGCATCCCATGGAGGAAGAAAAGAAAGATGAGGGGTTAGGAGATCCTTTCAAAATATTGCTCGAAGAAGCCCTCAAGCAATATAGAAATGCGATGATGGATAACTTTTCCCAGATCCTTCGATGGCTACCCACAGACGACGCATCTTCATCCAACAGCGACTCTGGAGGCATCACTCCTTTTAAGTTAAAAGTTAACTTTGACATTGCCATATTTGAAGGTCAGATAGATGCAGACGTTGTAGATAGATGGTTAAATATGTTGGAAGGATATTTTTTAGTTCATGACTTTTCCAATCAAGAAAAGATTACATTTTCACTCCTCAAATCTATCCCACACGTCAAGAACTGGTGGGAAACCCACTGTGGACAAAAGGACGAGAGGGAATCCTCACAGTTTTCAGCCGCACCCACTTGGAATTTTTTGAGACGTCATCAAAGAACATTATTACCCTATCGAGAGCTATGAATATAAATACATAAAGTGAACCACGCTGCGACAAGGAAGGGACTGAGTTCACAAATGTTTTCCATACCCTTCACACGAAGCTAGGTATCAAGGATTTTAAGTGGCATCTGGTACTCAAGTACCACGGTTGTCTACACAAGTACATCTAGGACGAGATGGATTTGCTGGACAACTCAATATGTTGTAAAGATCGAGCAGAAATTTAAACAAAAGAAGCGAGACTTTGGATCTGTGAATCTGAAGCAAGGGAAAGGCACCCCCAAACCGAAGAACAAAGGACAAAGCCAAGGCGAGGCGACCCAGTGCAACACGTCGAAGATGCAAGCAAAAAACAACACAACGAAGACAAAGGACACAAGGAAATGGTGTGAGTTCCATAAGAGCCCCACTCACAACACAAGTGAGTGTCGAGTTAAGCAATCACCGGTGGCCAAGATGAAGGCTTTCGAATCAGATGCATGTTCTGACTCTGAGTCAGAAACCGACAAAGGGAAGTATATTATTGATGTGGAACCTAGTGCCACCGTTTCCACCACTAAGATCTAGAAGGATGAGCTCGAAGATCCAGACGAAGGGGAGCGGCTCTTCCACTCACAAATGTGGGTGAAGGGTTCTCCGCTGCAGTTCATTGTCAACAACGGGAGCAAAAAGAACCTCATTTCAGCAGAGGTCGTGAAGTCGTTGGGCCTACCGACCACATCACATCCGCAGTCATACACTAGCAGGTGGATTCACCAAGTGTGAGATCTGTACGTCAGCCAACAGTGTTGCATTCCTTATAACATCAAGCCTTTCACAGATGAGGTATTGTGTGATGTTGCTCCTCTTGAAGTTGGTGATGTATTATTAGGCCAACCATACTTGTGGAAGAAGCATGTTATTTATGAGTCTAGGCCTCGCATTGTTATTATTACTTTGGGAAATAAGTTGTATAAGATACTGGTGGTATCACTGCCTACACCATTTCTTTGATCATTGTGAAGCAATGCAGTAAGATCATTTCTCAGACCAGGAAATTTGTTTTCCTTATCATTTGCCCTCAGAGAAAGAAGAAGATTATGGTCGCGGATCCAGACAGGGTTCCTTCGTATGGCAGCAGTAGATGAACAAGGTTGTTGATGAATATAGGGACATCTTCACCTCACCCACACAGGTACTTCTACACTGTCAGGTCAAACACTCCATCCATCTGACCCCGGGCGCGCTTCTACCCAATGGACCGATCTATCGCTACTTTGGTCTAGAGAAACATGAAATCAAGTGGCAGATTCAGGATTTTTTGCAGAAAGGGCACTTCAGGCCAAGTTTATCACCCTATGGGAACCCGATCGTGTTGGTACAAAAGAAGGATGAGACCTAGAGACTCTATATAAACTGTTGTGCGCTGAACAATATCACTTTTCGTAATAGGTATCCAATCCCACGAATTGATAACCTTCTGGACCAAGTCAAGGGGGACAAATATTTTAGTAAAATTGACTTGAAGCTTGGTTATCACCAGGTACTGATCGAACCCTTTGATGTGTAGAAGACTACCTTCAAATTCAAGGAGGGTCTTTTCGAATGGCTGGTCATGCCTTTCGAGTTGACGAATGTCCCGGCAACCTTCATGAGGTTGATGGACAACATCTTGCGACCCTTCACCAACTCATTCGTGGTGGTGTATTTGGATGACATTCTAATCTTCAGCCAGAGTTTTGAAGAACACCTCCACCATATTTGAAAGGTCCTCCAAACCCTCTAGCAACACAAGTTATGTGCCAATTTGGAGAAATGCACTTTTGGTATGACCCAGGTTCAATATTTACGGTACATCATTGATGAGCGGAGTGTGCATGTGGACCCATCCAAGATACAAGTCATTCAGAATTAACTAACCCCAACCACTCTAACAAAGCTCTGCAACTTTTTGTGTCTTTCCAACTTCTACCACAAATTCATGTTGGATTTCTCTCATATCACTTGGCCTTTGAGTCAAGTCACCAAGGGAGGAGCGAAAGTAAAGTTTTTTTGGTCTGAATCTCAACAGAAGGTGTTTGCCGAGTTGAAGCATTACATCTTCTCTACACCAGTGCTCACATTACCAAACCTGCAGCAACCATTTGAGATCGAGACAGAGGCCTCCGCCTATGTTAATGGTGTAGTTCTCACTCAATAGCGACATACAGTGGCATATCAGAGAGAGACACTTTCATACATAGTCTGAAAGTATCCCACCTATGACAAAGAGATGTATTTCATTATGCATGTTTGCCGACAATGGAAGCATTACATTCTGGGGAAGGAAATGGTCATCCACACAGACCACTGACCCCTGTAATTCATATAGACACAAGGGAATTTGCATAACTATCGCCATAAAAAATGTTCCACATACCTGCAACAGTTTCATTTGAACATTGAGTACAAGAAGGGCGGCACCAATAATGTTGCAGACTGCCTCAGCCGAACGTTGGTCATGGTGCTGATCACTGTGCTCGAATCTTGTGGGCACGAGACTGCTGAGTGGCCGCAACTTTACAAGAGCGATCCAGAATTCGGAAACACATACCAGGCGCTCCTGGAAGGCAAGCAAGTTCCAAATTTTCACCTCCAAGACGCATTGTTATGCCACTGGGACACCTTTGTGTTCCTTCAAACAACCGTGCCAAGATGATTTGGGAGGCACACTACAGTCGATTCCATGGAAATTTCAGGGTAAAGAAAAAAGTGGCAATGCTACATAAGTATTTTTATTGGCTGAAACTTCAATAGGATGTTGGGAAGTACATCAGATCCTGCACTATCTGTGCCATTACCAAACCGACCATCAAGAAGCAATGTCTATATACTCTTCTTCCTACTCTTGGTCGACCTTGGTAATCCATCTCCATGGATTACATGTCCAATCTTCCTTCTACTAAGCATGGCAACCACTGCATTTTTTTATTGTCGACAAATTCTCTAAGATGGCCAATCTGACGGCCTGCAAGAAGAGTATCACAGCAGAAGCCATTTTTAAGCTCTTCTTTGAAAGAGTGTGGTTACACTTTGGGATCCCACAATCCATTATCTCAGGTCGGGACAGCAGGTTCCTAAGTACATTTTGGTCAAGTCTTTGATCGATGTTGGATACCAAGCTCACTAAGTACATGGTTTTCCACCCCCAAACTAATGGCCAAACAGAGGTCGTTAACACAATGATCGTACACATTTTGCGCATGTACAACTCGAAGCATCCACGCATATGGGATGAAAGTCTCCCCTATGTCCAACACAACTACAATAGAGCTCTCCATAGCTCAACTGGCCACAGCCCTTTCAGGTGGTATTGGGATTCTAGCCACTATGTCCCATTTATGTGGACATACCATTTGCAGTTATTCAGGCAGATTCGGCTCATGTCCAGTCCGAAGCTGACAAGGCTAACAACTTCATTGAGCGCACTTAGCACATCTGCGAGTAGATCCATGACATATTGGACAAAGCCAATGCTAAGTACAAGCAGCGACATAATCAACATCGATTGCCACACGATTTCTGGGTGGGTGACAAAGTTTGGCTACATTCTGCAGAACAAACGCCTCGTTGGGCCCCATCGCAAGCTTCGTCTCCTTCGATATGGGTTTTACACCATCACCAAGGTTGTAGGGGAAAATGCCTTCGAGCTCAACATTCCACCATTCCTTGGCCTACACCCAGTGTTCAATGTGGACTGCCTTCGGCCATACTTTCTACCATCGTTGGACACATCCGACATTGTAGAACAACTCACACCAACAGAGTTAAACCCAGACTGCATGGAAGAAGCCACAATTGATCCGATCATGGACGCGTAGATCAAGAACACTTGCTAGTAGAGGATCCAGCGATATTGAGTTGTCAAAGTGGGCCAACTCCCTCAGCAGGGCAAGCAATTCACCAGGGACTAGATTCAACAGAAATTTCCTCACATCATAGAGGCTCTATACACAATGGGGACCATTGCTTCCTATGGAGAGACGCATAATCCAGGTGAATATTGGTGGCCACCCACCTATTCCACCTAGAACTTCAGTGGGTTTCATCAGTTTCCTTGATTATAGCAGCATTTACTATTTTTAGCAGTTTTTCGAGTCCTGAACTTCCGGAGCAGTTTTGACCCCCTAAACAGCGTTTTTTAAGGTTCGCGGCAATGCCCATAGCCATTGGCAAGGGATTGCGACAAATCCTGTGGTACTCAAAGAGATATTTTCAACGATGTGTCGTACGCGGCAAACGAAGATAACATGCCAAGTTACGAACTCGGGAAGTTAGTTGCCCAACTAGCCCTAACAGGGCCCACAAACTCTTGGCAATCCATTTCCTAGGGTTAGGTTTTTGGTTGTTTAGTGTTTTACCTTGTTTTGGTCAATAATAAAAATACCCTTAAGCGTAATTGTAACACAGTTCAGAGGCATGTAGCCGCCACATCTCTTCTCAGAAATAAGCTACCATCGCTCGAGCTACTTTATTTCCATTTCTGTATGTAAGCATATTTCAATTCTTTGGTATTGGTGAAATTAAGATTTATTTCTACTACATTTCCGTGTTTATGCATATATATATGTATTTTATTGCGTTCCAGCATAAGTCTGGATCAGAGGAGGAGCCTTATCTCTATCAAAAAGAGTGTTTCTGGAACTGTAGACACAGTAATGAGAGAGACAATAGGTGTCAGGAAGATTACTATATTCTGGTAATGGATATGTTGGGGCTCAACCTTTGGGATGTATGGAATTCGTATAGCGAAGCAATGTCTAAAGAGATGGTTACATGCATTGTTGTGGAGGCAATGTCAATACTTGAGAAACTGCATTTAAAAGGTCTTATTCTTGGAGATGTGAAGCTTGAAAAAATTTCACTTGGCCAGCCCGGGACTTCTAATGAGAAAAAATGCTTTCTAGTAGATCTTGATTTGGCATCAAGGTGGAAGGATTCATCATCAAGTTAACATGTTGACTATAATCAATGGCCTAATGTCTTCAAAGGTACTCTCAAGTATGTTAGTGTACATGCACATTTGGGGAAAACAAAAAATAAACGAGATGTTTCTAGAGTCCTTAGCATACACATTAATATTGCTTCTTAGGGGCAGGTTGCCTTGGAAAGGTTACTAGGGTGAAAACAAGGGCTTTCTTGTTTGTAAAAAGATGGTAACTTCTCCTAAAAAAAAAAAATTCTTATGTCTACCACTTCCATTATCTATGGAGTTAACCAAGCCACTTCCATTATCCAAGGAGGGGCTAGAAGGAACGTGTAAAATTCCTCACAATGTAGATCCTAGTTCATCTCATTCAGATGTTGGAGATTTTGAACAAGTAATACACATACCTTCATATGGCAACTTTTCTGTTCATTATTCTTTCATGTTAAAACTTGTTTATCCAATAACATTTGAAGGATAGGCCTCAAATGGTTAAGTCCATAAAAATATCAAGTATATAAGTCGGAGGCTAATATTATCAGGGGGGAAGGACATCAATTCGATGGTATGATAGAAAGATTCACAATTATGAGTTAAAAGCCTTTGGTAGTGTTCCTGAAATTAGCTCAATGCAGAGTTTGCAAAGCAAGCCTCATTACATGAAGACCTTAAATATGCATTACGTGAAAGATGTCTATTTCAAAAATCACCATGGAGTTCTCAGAAGATGGTAAGGACTGGTGATATGCCTGTTGCAGGGGTGTTGTCTTGTAGCCATGTTTATCACACATAATGCTTGGAACGAACTACAACCAAGTCTTAAAAGCATGATCAAGCTTGTCCTTTGTGTGTGGGATCTTTCAAGCCTCCCTTACTCTCTAGCCACCCGATTATGTTTCAGTTAATGAACTAGAGATGATTTCCGCTCCAGTTAGCAAATTTACAAGGTTCAAAATAACTATTGAGGATGGCGAGCCCAGCTCTTCTGGAAGTAAAAGATTTCATCAATCAGAGTATATGGTAGATGTATTTGACATAGGGTTCACTTCTCAAGTATATGATATTTCTGTTGTCTTCTTGCACAAGGATTGATTACGAAATAATGGGAAAAGAATTACTCTATCAATGCCATTGTTGGTGCTATGAATGGAAATCATGTGGTTGTTATGTCCAAGGGAACATCTTATACTTCGTCAGGTCTTATAAATTCAACAATTAACTTCCTTTCAAAAGGATCAATAAAAAGTGGAAGGAGGGATTTTATGTCACATCGATGACAATTGTTAGTCGATGGGTTGTGGTCATGTCTCGGAATGCAAGATTCCCAGATCAAGTTGTTGAACTTGATTTTCTTGATCCAAATGAAGGCATTCATAGACGTTGGGAGAAAGAAGATAAGGATAAAGGGCTACGGGATTTGAGAGAGGGGAAAGATATTAGCAAGGAGAAAGAAGAGTGGAATTGAAAACTCTTGAGGTTTTTCTTGGTCAGAGAATTTGTTGGTTTAATGACAAAAAAGGATGGTGGATTGCATCTACCATCCAATCAAAATATTCTCCAGAAGACTCACAAGACAAGGATGTCCAACCAAGAAAAGTCCTCCTTCTTGAGGATAGGAGGGCAGATTTCACAACACCCACAGTGGTCATTACTTGAGGATAAGTAATGTTAGGAAGGGGGGATCGTAATGTTCCTTATGAATTATTTCCTACAGGAGGATGAAGTAGCCTATCCAATCACGTAGGCTATAGTCTTGATAAAGGGGGAAAACCCAATTTTTCCAATGTTTGGGGCAAAATTAGGTGAATATTGGGTCAATTGGAGCAAAAAAGCCCAAATTGGGGGTTGCATTACAACACCTCACATTTGAGAAACCCCTTGAGAGAATTTATAAATAGAGGAGAATTGGAACCAATTTGGATTGGAATATCTCTTATTTTCTTGAGCTTGAGGCTCTGATAGGTTTAAGACCCCTTTTCCTCTACTTATTTTTTTGGAGAAAGATTCCACCCTTGTTATTCATTTTCTCTTTCTATCTTAATTTATTTTGTCTAGCAAATTGTGGGATCTAGCTACTATCTAGTTTAGCAACAATTTGATGGTATTTCCAATTGAAAGTGATGCAAATTGTGGGATGAAATTGGAGGTTTATCATAACACAGCACAATAATTCGGTGGGAAACTTACACAATGGAAGAATTTTGGGCATAGGCAAGTCACAGGTAGTCGCAACCCAGAGAGCCGAGGGCCACAAGAGGGTCAAATTTTGGTTCTATTCAGCTCAATTTTTTGGCATCACGAGATAGCAAGCCTAGGACGGCATCATATTTGAGGTAGCAAGAAGATGCAGTTAGGGTTTAAAGGCAGTGGTATCCCGTAGGATATCAACAACATTCTGCAAACACCTTAGACAGAGGTAAAGTCGAAGCAGCAAGACTTGTAGCAGGAGGTCAATCCACAAGGTCTACTCAGCATCCATAAGTCATAGCAGGATATCTATTAGAGCATAGTTAGGTCAACTAAGAAGAATTTGTAATCTGTCTATTGAGACAATAAGGTACCTGTAATCCTATAAGTAATTAATAGCATGGTAAATCAAATATATTGTTAAATTCCAAACTAATGTTGTGATCCTTATAATTAATTGATGTTGTTGAGTAAAGGGATGATCTTGGTTGAGAATTGATGGATGTTATTAGCTGTAAGTGTAACCTTGTAAATTGATGTGAACTGTTGAAATTAACTACTTGTCACATCATTGTGTGTTCAATAACATCACTGCCTCGATTTGAAAGCATTACCATGAAACCATTGCAATCTATCTTGTGATTTTGGTAATCCCAAAGAGCGAACAAAAATACCCTAAGAATAATAAAAATTTATCTTTATATTCACCCTTTGACTACCTACAATAACCATTGAAATCCGCTTGGTATCATCATACGTGCATAGCAATGTTATCAGAACTGAATCGTTGACTGAACCAGTAGACCCCCAAACTAAGGACCGGTCAGAACCAAACCGGAACTGGTAAAAAAAACAAACCAAAAAACTAGTCAACCAAAAACACACAAAATATTCAATATTTAAAAAAATCATATATATTCATGTGCATCCATATAAATCTAGCAAAAGTTCTCATTTAAATAGCATGTAAAGGTGCACATAACCAAAATAGCACCGAGTGCCATTTGCTGGGTCAAGAAAAATGTATGTTTTCTCCTTGGTAATAGCTTTATTTAGCATTCATCCTCACATGATTATTTTTGTTTATGGATAAAAGTAGAGGAAATAACAATTAAAGTTGGGTAAAATTAATCAGTAACAAATTAGACGAATCTAAGTAGGAAAAACTGATTTTTACTATCTTTATGTGCAGAAGACGCGAATTGGACAATAGTTGTTCAATTGACAGAACAGCAGCATCTCACAAAGGAAAAAGATAGCATCATAGGCAAGGGAGGACAACAGAAGACCGGGCAGACCAATGCTATTTTATGACAGAATCAGATCGAGTATTGCGAAATCCTCAGGATCCCTTGATCCTAAGGATTCGTTTTTATCTATTTACTTTTCTAACTGTTATATATAAGGCCGAACGGCAAACTGCACTAGTTCAGAAATTCACAGTTCATAATTATTCTTTTGGACATTTAATATTGTTACTTTGGTGATGTTGTAACTCTGTTATCCGTGTTAATGAAGAAGATTGTGTTTAAATCATAATTATATTTTGAGTATCTCATAGCGGAGACTTATGGCGACTTTGGGCCCAGTGAATAGAAGATCTACTGCTTCGCTTGTGCTATAATCTTTTCTATTTTATTCTTTATTGTTTGTTAATGTTAAGTTAATATCATTTTGATTATCATGAGAATTGTCGATTCGATTTGCTTTTTTTGTTCATTTGAGATTTAGATTTAGCCGTGTTATATATAAGTAATGCTTTTGGTTGGATTGGTTATGTTAGTTCCAGCATTAGATCGTTGATTCATTCCAAGTAATGTTATCATAGATTTCAGAGATAGAATTGATTGTTTTCTGCAATATAGTTTTTTGTTGTTCAGATATCATTTGTTGTTCAATTGTCGTAGTCCCTTTAATAATTGAGTGAGTTAGTTTCAATTCCATTTAAGGCTGCCAAGTGTGATTCATTATAGTTGTATTCAGATTCATTTTCTTTCATGATAGGTTAAGTAGAATTGCAAAGTATGTTATGAATTTCTTTCAAAGTTACTTCTTTCAGAATTGTTTGGATTGAGTTTGAAAAGATAGTCATTAGCAATTGCAACGATTTGTTATTAGTTAACCTCTGAATTCACTGCATATATAGTGCTGACACTCTTGAAATAAAAAGACTTGAATTAAGATTGTCTGTAAAAAAAACATCTTAATGCACCAACACCATCCATCTCTAAACCAAAAATACATCAACAAACAGGCCCTAGATGACCTCTAGCATCCAAAACATCATGTTACAACAAATATCTACATATCATCAAAATCATTGCCTATATTGGGATCTTTGTCATCAATATCACCCTCTAAGGATTAAAATAAGATAGAAAAAGCTTAGCATGTCAAGTCAATATTTTGTTTGAATGATGGGTACATTTTTAGTAAGGTCATGATAGAAGAGTTCAACAAACAATGCCACTAACATCAAAGTATATAGAGGGCTTGGTGCTCTTGATTAAATGTTGGTTCCATATCTTCATACATGACAAAATCCAATGGAAACATTCACTTTCTTTCATCCTTTTACTTTGAGAATTTAACATTACCATAAATTGCATAACATTAGTAGAGCAATATGGTCAAATATTAGGCTTCCCCACTCATAAAGTATTGCTTCTTCTTCTTTTTTAATGGTGTTTAAAGGGTCCTTGGTAATATTGTAGAAAACGGGCTAGTTCCATACCATAGAAGAAGTGGCCAGCAGCATTGAGAATATCGCGATTGGGATTAAATCGGCAAGGGGAAAAAATCGGAAAAATTCATAAAAATCGGGAAAAATTGGCAAAACATCGATACATCCAAAAAAACACAAATTTTTAAGTATCTAAAGCATCCACGATTTTTATGAATGGTTGGAGCTTTTTAGATTTTATTTGATGTTTTTATGATTTTTTGGTGATTTTATCGTGATTATATCGCCATGCCGAAAAAAAACGCCACTTTCGCAACACTGGCGGCGGGTAAAGTACCAAACCGGCCTTTCCCAGTCTGTACACCATTTCAGACAGGTTTCCCCTTTCAGAGCAGCCGGTTCAGTCCAGTGCAATCCGGTTTTGATAACAATGGGGCATAGTAATAGGATTCACCCAAGCTTGGCGAGTTTCACCAGTCAACTCAACTTAGTGGCAGCTTGTCAAGCTGAATTGACATTTTTTCTCAAACTTGCTGAGTTGATTGAACGCAGCGAGTTTGAGCAAAGGCCAAACTCAACATGACTTAAAGAATTTGGTAAGTCCACACCAATTACTTGGCCAATGCCATTACATATGCAAATCTGTTTATTTTCCAGGTATCTGTTATTTTTGTTGCTGAATTTTGCCAAGAAAGAGGATTTTCTGCTGTGGAAAAAATTGGACTGCATGGAGACCAAAAACAAGTGTTTATCAGAGATTTGTTGAAGATTTGGACTTAAATTCAATGGCTGGCAATCCAAATTTTCAAAATATAACTTACTTGGAAAATGTTTTTTTGCAAAGGAGGCGCATTGGAAAATAGATTGAACATCAAAGGAGCTATGGCACACAATTTGAAGGCCTTTTAATGATCTTCATCGATTTTTCTGGTTCATAATTTTCTAAAATGCCAACAGTAGAGCATTTTGTTATTTTTCAAAGTTCTCCTAAACAACTAAAATCCAAAATTTATATCTTTACAAGATTGCAAAATGGTGAAAGGAAAGAAACTTTCCTTGGGCATATGGTAAGGACCTTGGTAGAGTAAAGGTCACATGCAGTTTTTACCTTCAACGATTAAGTGGGGGAGTGAATCATCCCACATCCCCGTTTGCCAAAGGCACTAGCAAAAATGTAAACCCTGTGAAAAAGTACCTGTGGATATAATCTATTAATTCCATGCCAATCTAGAGGCCATAACAAAAAATATAACTAAAAAAAAAATAAGCATTAAGGTAAGGGCCCATCATCTTCTGCTATTGAAAGCAGTATTGGCCCTCCTGCTACAGAATTCTACAACTGCTCCACCACCAGAATTGCATGTCCCTCCCACGGTCTCTCCTTTTGGTTCTATTGGTACCTTTTGCCCCTAGTACCCAACATGATTCTCAATCTACCTTGGAGAGTACAAGATGGGAGAGAACACTTGATAAGCAGGCATATAAAGCGATTGGTAGCTTTTTGGTTTTATTCAAAATTGCTTTGAATGTTGCAATATCCCTATTCTAGAAAGCTATGATAGATGTTGCTGTCCCTACTTTTGAGGATCCAAGTGGTAAAATTTTGAGTGGAGTCATTAAGGATGTGTAAAAAGTCCTTGTTAGCATGATACTTCATGGACACATATAGGTTGCATGATCATGTCTAATGGGTGGACTGATGGAAAGAGTAAAACAAAATTAAATTTCCTTAACTTTTGTTCTAGAGGCACAATGTTCCTATAATCTATAGATGCTTTTTCCCAAGTTAAGAGTGCCTAATTGTTGTGTGACCTACTTGAGTCAGTTTCGTGGGAGTTGGGGATGAAGAATGTTGTTCAGATTATCATCAACAATGCTTTTAATTTTTTGATTATGTGACAATAAATAGATTGACGATGAATAAATTCCCTGCCACTTTCTGGATCCCCTTTGCAGCTCGTTGTTTGGGCTTAATTCTATAGGACATTGACAAATCTGAATGGGTTTAAATTGTTAGGGACACAGTTAAGTCTATAACAAAATACATGTACATACAAGGGTCATCAACTTAATGAGGAAATACATTGATAGAAAGGAGCTTGTTTTCCTTTTCATAATCAAGTTTGGAACAAACTTCTATGATTGTTGTTCATTTGTGCCCAAAAATTGCATCTTAAGAGAATGTTTATTAGTGATGTATGGGCACAATCAAAGTAAAATATGCATATCGATGGTGTAGGAGTTGTGTCACTTTTATTTAATGATTGCACGGAGGGGATCCAATGGGGTGATTTCCATATCAGAGCCACTAATTGAGGTGCCTTGGTTGGTTAAAAGGGTAAAACCCCCAATGGAAAAAGTATACGAGGCCATGGAAAGGGCCACGAACTGAATTTGGTCCACTTTTGAGAGGAGGAGGAAAAACACATGCCTTTTTTAAGAAATAATTGATTCCAAAAGACAACCGTTTAAAACCAACTGCTAGTTACTATTTCAAACTACTTTTATTTTTAGTCGGATCTTCATTTCCAATGCTGAGGCGATGGAATGTATTTTCCAGTGCACTAAGAGGATGTCCCCTATGCAACTCAATAGACAATTCAGCACAAACTATAAAAGCAGAAGAGAGTTGAGGTGCAATTTGCACTGAAAAGCATTGTTACAAGCAAACTTCTAGATTTTACTTCAAGTTCACCTTTGAAAGCTTTCCATTAGTTTGAAGTTTAAATATTTCTTCTTATTATAAAATTTTCAACTATCAACTCTCTTGTAAGTTGCAAGTTGTATTTGGCTTTATTATTGGTGTATGATTTTGGTGGCCAAACTCATGAGCCACAGAAATTTGCAAGCTGGATATTGAATAATGCCTATATATGTAAATGCAATTGGAGTATGTTCAATTACATTCAGAGAAAGAAGTGCTGCAGGTTGCCCCCAAAAAAGGCTTAATGATTCGGTGGCTTAGGCTTCATCACACAATTGGAAGCAACCCAGAGTGCTGCTGCCATTGATCTAGATGAGATTGATTCAACATCAAAATGGATTATGAAGACAAATGAACCAGCTTTTGAGAAGAGGAAGTCACTTGATTGGATGAAAAGACAGGATCTTCCCATTTATAAGCCCATGAGTTTTATCACTTTTCTTGTTTTTTGATTCATCAATTATCATTTTATGCCATGATCGATCATCCATAGCATTTGGACTCTGTACATCTGAATTTTGAACTACTTTCAATATAGGTATTAGACTATGCAGCATTTAAAGTTTAAACTATTTGAAATTTTTATGTTCTTTGTACAGTGCATGAATATATCTGTATGTTGCAAAATCTAGGTTTATGAATTTTCATGAAAATGGAAAATATAATTTTCCTTGTGAAATAACAAATGTTTTAGGTGTTTTCTAACAGGCTGAGTTATTGTCAAGTTTCATGAAAAATTTCAACAAGCCACTGCGTTGACTATTCTAAGTTGGTTTCCCAAGTAGTTGTCAAGTCCAAGTCATTTGACTTTATAAATGGGGTAGAATTTAAACAAGACCCAACAAAATCTGTGGTTCTATCACAATTTACAACCAACTAGGTACCGAAGGGATTAAGAAAATCTCTCAAACAATTGCACACCCAACGTCAGCTCATTTTGCCTAGATCCACATAAGGAATCTCAAAGCACAAAAAAGAATCACTTATGTACAATTCCATCCCTTACATTTCATATGGGGTAGATTCCAAGGTATTCACTTTTAAGAAATCAAACCGGACTATATTGCTCACTGATATATGGGGAAATCAGACATGGAGTTGTGGGAATTATGTATATACTCAAAACAATCAAGAGCAACTACCACAAGGGAATCACAAGTTCAATATCACTTTCACCTTGGCCTATCCACTCATCTCATGTCTATCGAGATGCTATCAACCATACACGATCCTGGTTGTAAGTGTTCTAGATGTTGTCAGTAAAATACTACAAAGGTGGAAATTGGAAAACATTTCAACTGATTCATATTAGGGTATTGCCTATTGTATTTATGTGTGTGCTATAGTCTCAATTCTTATATTTTTCAATTCTCCAAAAGATGACAAATATATTCACATTTTTCCAACAGTTAAACTGAAGCTCCAGCTTCAGAAATCCTTTTATTTTATCTGAGTCATGCAGTAAAACTTGCAGCAAGATAAAACCCCAAAAAGGGCATAGCCAAATGCCCAAATGTCATTGATGTTCACGGTAACACTACATCCACTTCAGCACTCGCTGAATTGAAAAATGACAAAGATGCATCCTACCATATGCCACATGAAAAATGATCCATTGGACATAGATGTCAATTACCACTGGCGTGTTGGCATATATCAGTTCTATATATGATGCCAGTCATCACACTCTATGCTAGGAAACTGGATTCGTCCTAAACCCCCTGCGAATCCCGAATCCGGCGAATCCGACACGATTCGGTCCGGATTCGTGTCCAAATCACAGGACACGTCGTGTCCGTTTCGGACACGTCGTGTCCAAGGGCGTGTCGCGATTTTAGGACACGTGTAAGGTTTCCAGGACTCGCTAAGCTCAGCGAGGGTATGAAAAGGGCGTGTTTGCTCATTAATATTTTCATTTGGTAAGTGATTTGTGCTGTTGCATCAAGGAGTAGAGCATTTTGGCAGCTTCATAATCAAGTCTAGGCCCTAGTATTGATATGCTATTCATGGTAATGTTAAACTCTTAAAGTAAAAGTGACATTCTCCTTAATCTTCATTTTCATCCTTTTACTTAAATTTTTAACATTACCATGAAATGACTCAGGATGTTTGAGAGTGGTTCCGGCCTCATTGGATTTCATATGGAGAAAGTAGAATTTTAGATTTCATTCAAAATGCAGTAGACTTATCAGTTTTTCAGGATTTTAGGTTTGGGGGATTGCAATGTTTCCATTGAATTTTGTCATGTATTAGGGTATGGAACTCGTATTTAATCAAGAGCACCAAACCAAGAGCTTCTGAATATGTCGCTCCCGCTCCCAAGTAACACTGTTCCTGATGATATGGGTTTGGACACCATTGTTGAGTTGGCATTGGCCAACATGGATCTCAATGATCCAGTGCTAGAGCCTGTAAGATTTGATGACTTAGAGGGGTCAGCCTCCATACCAGCAGATGCAAAGGCGACTATGGATACAGGGGAGGAGGAGGATGTAGAGGAGAGCAGTGGGGACCATGATGATGGGGACAGTGATGCTGATTCTGATGCTGATTGATGCCTTGAGGCTTGTATACCTGTAGTTGTTTTATATTTTCTATTTCTATTTTCCATTGGCATTGCACCAACACTACCTATGTAACACATTTTGATTTGATGACTTAATGAGAAAACTACAGTTGTCAGTGTGTTTATCTTACTATCTTGTAGTTGTAAGTTGTCTTTCAGTTATGAATTATGAATCATGATTTAAATTTTTAATAGATTTATCATTTATGTGACTAGTACCAATATTTATTTGAATTTTGTATGTACTATGCATGCTAATAGCTATAGATGAAGATCTACGTTTGAAATCAATAAATTTGTATCATTAATTAAAATTTGTGTAAGAAATATGATAATATCTAATTGTTAATATATATATATATATATATATATATATATATATATATATATATATATATATATATATATATATATATATATATATATATATATATATATATATATATATATATATATATATATATATATATATATATATATATATCTAATAAAATAATATATAACGTGTCCTAACGTGTCATGTTCGTGGGGGTCAGCGTGTCCCGAATCCGACACCACGAATCCCGAATCCTACGTGTCCCGAATCCCCGTGTCAGGTGACTTAGACTCTATGTGATAGAGCTGTTCACTCATTATAGCTTTTCCCATTCTAATTATTACCACATTCTAGTTACATTGATGAATTGAGTGATCATAGACTGCCCAGATAAATGTCTCTCTAAATTATAATTCCGATCAAATAACTGTTATTCTTTTTATACGTTCATCGTAATGTATTGGTCAGCATCTTGGACTGCTTGTCACACCATTGCCAGGCTGGAACGGTTAATGAGAATCTTTTACAATAAGATACCTCAATCTTGTCAGAAACTTTAGTCTTTAGTTTCACGGCAGAAATGAGGCAAACTCACTTCAGGTAGTTTCAAAAACTATGCATTTGATAACACTGAAGTTATACCCTTTCCCTCTCGGTCACCCTCTTTCTCTCCATCTCCCCCTCCATAATCTCATGCGCATGCATGTGCAAAGAGAAAGATGAAACAATACTGTCATTTTAGACCATGCATAACAAGATAGCTGCTTCAACGCTTAGGTTGCTAAAAGCAATCCCTTTTGCACACACAAGTTTGAATCAATCAAAGGAAGTCAAACTCAGTCAATCCAAGTTAAGTTCACAATTAATTGTGAGTTTCATAATTATTCTTGAGTGTAACTTGCTCAACCTGAGTAAAACTCTGTCAATCTGAGTTTGATTTACCCTAAGCAGGAAAATTTCATTTTGATGCCAACCCAAGTTAGAATTGCAATTTGGCAAAACTCACACCTTTTACATGGGTTAGAACCTATGTCACAGGGTTCGGCAAACTTAAACCTTCAGGTTCGAAATTCGGCGAACCTCAAAAAAAGTTTGAAATTCGTTCAGGTTCGCCAAACCTGAAAGTCGAACCTGAAAGCCGAACCTGTTCGAACTCGAACCCCATTCGAACTCGAACCTGAAAGCGAACCTTAAGCCGAATTTAATCGAATTCGAATTTTTTTTGTTGAGGTTCGAATTAGGTTTGGCAGTTGGTTTTCGACAATCTTCCCGCCAAAAAAATCCTTCATAAACAACACTGCGTTAAGGATTTAGCATAGCTTGCAAGTGTCGAGTGAGTTCTGAGTGAGTTATGGCAGGAAAATATTTTGAAGGTTCCGTCTATTTTATGAAACAGAGAAGGGAAAATCATAGTCATAACCAAAAATATGATAGACAGGTAGTTGTGATCATTGAATCCCAAGCCTGCATGTGATGGGGCCGTTATCTATTTATAGTTTTCATTGGTCAAGTATCTCAAATAATCCAGTTGTGGCAGCAAGTACAGCAGAAAATTATTTTAATAGTTGCATATATTTTGTGAAACCGCTGACTGAATATGGTAACTGTAACTAAGAATACAGTAGGCTAGTCTCAGGAGTGACCAAAAAATATCAAGCCTGGGTGTGACAGTTTTCCTAGATTCCAATATCGCATGCTCTAAACTATTATGGTAGTTATTCAAGATTCCAAAAGGAAATTGAAGTGCTGGCATGACAGATGAGAATGGAATCAGGGTATCATAAGAAAAAATGGGTTTATTGTGTTAGTAAATGAGCCATATGGACCTCAATGCAAAGTTATTGTTCCATTAAAAGATCTTTAAGGTGATCTTAGATGCGGTTAGGAGATTACAAAAACATTCTTTATTTGATTTTGGACACACTTAAATTTGAAATTGACCAAAAAAAATGGTTACTCGGTCTATTATTCTAACATAAAACACTAGGCATCCTTTTACTAAATTTAAAAATAGACAGCTAATGAAATCTATGACATATAAAAGTTAAATCACAACTCCATGTGCTAACATTTATATGGCACAAAATAATTTTAACAGTTGCAGAACAACATTAAGATTAAAGACAGAACTGAAGCAAAGGGTGGAGCGGACGAGAAGATGAGGGTTTTACTGCTTTCTCACGCTGGGCAATGCGGAAACCAGATCGGAGGGAGCTTCTGGGAAGTGCTACGCGATGAGCAGGGGGTCGTTCCCACTGGGACCTCCAGAGGGAACTCTGATCTGCAGTTGGAAAGAGTGAATGGCTACGAAGACAGCGGAGGGTGCCAAACCCCTCGTGCGATTTATATGGATCTGAGGCCGGAAACCATAGACAGTCACGGGACGCGGCTCTATGGCCAGATCTTCAGGCCCAAAAATTTCGTTTTCAACCAGAATGGCTGGGCCAACGGGCATTATACTGAGGGGGCCGAACACATTAACCCCGTTCTTGAAGTCGCCCGCCAAATAGCCGAGAATTGTGTTTGCCTCAAAGGAGGGCTTCGAGAGCTGATCACTGATGCCTTGGTTAGGTTTCTTACTACGACTACCACCGCCGACACTCAGCAAATCAAGAAGGGGAGATCCCCAGATACAGATCGACGCCCTAATGTAGCCGGGGGTATAGATCTCGAGCTATGGACAGAGCTATGCTCTGGATCTGAAGCGGAACCTGTTTTATTTATCGAGGAGCTTTCTCTCCGCAGATCATGGCTGATCCACAGTCATGCCGTTTTGAACAGGACAGAGATCGGTCGTATCAGAATAGGGCTGAAAGGACTCATTGGGATGGTAGAATGTGTAGCCGGGAAACAGAGACTGCCAAATACAAAGATCACTCCAGATCTCGGTACGGCCATAGGGGCAGAAGCAATCGAAGGCTCTATTGTGGGAAGAGAGGATTGCCAGACTGGATCCCAAGCCCAGATCGCTAGTTCTAGCTTCGCTGGATCAGTTCCTCATAGATTACAAATCTTCCTCAGAACGCCAAAGGGGAATTCAACCTTAATCTGGATTACTGCAACAGATAGTGTTATAGATCTGAAAAATAACATAGCCAATCAAATTGGCTATCCTGCTGGCATACAACACCTAATCACAGGGGGCAGATCGCTACAGGATCATAGAACCTTGGAGGATTACAACATCAAATCAGGATCCACAGTCATTCTCAATATGAGACTACGTGGAGGTGCAGCAACAAGCAAATCAACAGGGGGCAGTGGGTACAAATCCAACCCAGAGCACAAACAATACAACAATGAAGGGACATCTTACAAGAATATTTTACAAAGGAGAAAACCTCCACCTACTGCTCCAAAGCAGACCGGAACCGATCCAAGCCCTTATATAGTGGAGCAATTGCAGCACACACCAGAACTAACAATAGAAATAGCAGACGCAGAAAAGGTACGTGACAGCTATGAAAAGCAAGCCATAATATGTCGTTTTAATGGTTTTTGGCCCAAACCCGTAGACCTGTTTCATTGGATACTCACAAAATGGTCTCTGAACAGTGAGATCCATCTCTGCTCCAAGGGGTTTTTTATAGTTAAACTCCCGTCACCAGAAGTCAGAGATGTCGTGATTCAGGAAGGACCATGGTTCTGGGGATCTTCGAGTCTCTTTATCACTCCGTGGTTCCCGGATTTTGATGCAAACAATTTTGTTGTTTCTAGGATGCCTGTATGGGTACGTCTCCATAACCTCCCTATCCATTTCTGGGATCCAAAGATACTTGCTTGCATAGGTAATTCTATTGGCAGATTTATCAAAATGGATACACAAAGAATCGACGAAGGAATATTTACTTTCGCACGTATATGTGTAGAAGTAGACCTTAGCAAAGGGCTACCGGAAAGTATTATACTAAAACATAAAGACCTCAGTTGGCTACAGTCATTAGACTATGAAAACACAGCTTTCAGGTGCAGAGTATGTCGGCAAACTGGACACTTGCAGAATGCATGTCCAGAATATAAAAAGAACAATGGGAGAAAGAAGAAAACAGGCAACCATCAAAAAGGATGGAACTTCCCCCCCCCAGATCCGGAAGAGGAGGAAGACAATGAGGACGATGAACCCATCCCAAATGAATGCAACCAAACAGAAACCCACAAGACATCTCCTCAAGAGCCTATGGAATCACAATCGGGGAAGAATACAAACACAATGGAAAACAGTGGAATCAAAAGGCAGCACACACCAGACACCTCTAATTCAGATGGAGAAAATTCTCGACCCAGCGAAGACAATCCACTTCAACTTGTTCCCATAATTCCGTCCCAAGGAGAATGGCGGAAAGTTGAGAAGAAAAAGGGGAGGAAGACATGATCTTCCCAATTATATAGGTTTTTTCCCGCTGTGGCCTTTCTCATAAAAAATTTTTTGGTTTTCTATTCTTTGAGCTCACCTGTATGAGCTGCTTCAAGACTCCCAGCGTGGAGAACAAAGATAACCTTCTAGTCTTGATAGGCAATTTGCCTCCATCTGCATATGCTTTAGCATCTACAAAATGTAATTTCTTCTTATTAATAGAAATTACGAGTTTTTTCCAAGTGAAAAAAAAAAAAAAAAAACATTAAGATTAAAGACAAACTGAAAAATTAACCTCAAATTTGGCAAAACTTGTTTCCAAGATTTATATTAGCAGCCTATTATTATTAAATTAAAAGCTAGACACGTTGTTTGAAGGTTATGAAACAAGATTAGTATGGTTAAACGTAGAGCCAGCTCAACAAATCTTATTACAAAGGTACTGGCTACAGCTTTTAGAATCTCAATTTCATCATCAAACAACAAATTCATGTCCAAATTGTAATCATTGGGGATTCACCTATTCACTTCCAAAACAATTATGATTGTCAAGGGGGGTGGTGGGTTCAGTGGGCAACAAGATTCCAATCCCCTCAAAACATATTTGCTTAGAATTTGCCACTCAGGGGTTCCCTCACTTCCATTAAAAGGATTTCTATGAAACAAAAACTGACAAAGTTCCATCAAAAGGCTTGGCATAACCCACCAATGACATCTAGAGATTTGTATACCCCACCAATGACATATAGGGCTTGGCTTGGGATGAAATATTTTCAGTTACATGTCCCCCTTGCATAGGATATTTAAATAATGATAACTTAATTAAGAGAAATGGCTCATGGTAAGTCTGCCTAGTTACCCTGGCTAAAGACCAAATTAGAAATACATTGTTATAAGATATGAGTCTATATGCCATCTAAATAGCATGCAAACAAGAAGAACAGACATATATACAAAATAAATCACAGCCTGTGAAATTGCTGAACAATATATACAGCCTGTCAAAATGCTAAACATATTTACATGATGTAAAAAACATTTTAACAAGCAACTGAAAATTATGTCATTTCTTTTTGCAAACTACTATTGTGTATGTTTACATTTAACTAGATGTTAGAATGATTACATTATTCATGTATGTTTACTAATAAGAATTTGTATTCATGTGTTTATGGATCGATTTTGAATTTTTTATTATTTTGTCATATAGATATATATTGAAAAATATGTATAGTCGAACCTAATGTCAAACCTCATTCAAACCTGATCGGAAAATTCGAATTCGAATCGAACTTAATCGTTGTCGAACTCAAATTTGAACTCGAACCGTGTGACATAGGTTAAAACTTATAAAATACAACTATTTTCTTCCAAGTTCCCAAATACTCACAGCTTCTCCCCTGAAAAACTGCTTGCCACTCCATGATGGGTGGTGACCTGAGACAACAAGCACAGCCTCAAGACAAAATTGGCAGGGACTGCCTTCCTTGCCAAATACACTGAATGAATGAAATTTCCTAACAAGACGAGACATGAACTGTGATAAAGCTACAGCCTCATAGCCACACATATATAAACGGACTCATAATGCTAATCGGCACCATGTCAAGCATGAATATTCAGATTTTTTGTCTTTGGCCCTTATTGTTTAACTTAGATTCACAATGATGTTAGGCATTATGGCTACTAATATACAGAGAAGTAACATTTTTTGAATGAATGTTCCATATGAAAGGCCATCAAAATCAGGTGACAACTTAATTTCCGAAGTTTATATGGCTATCAGGGTTTGACTTTTGGTCATCATTGTTGAAATTGGGTAGCATAAGGAGCTACTCTCACATGCCCTTGGTGTTAGGCTTATGAGAGAGAAGCACTCATAAAGTGTGATTTTATGAGTGTGGGCTTTGCACCCAAAGTGAGTGGGCTTTGTACCCAAGGAGAATATTTAATGTTCTAATTTGATGTTGAACTTGATGTTGGAAGTTTCTTGAAGGAAAAGGGGGCTTCCAAAGGAACCAATGGTCAAGTATAAATAAGAGGCCAATGGAAAGGCATAAGGTGCAACTCATATAGATAAGATGAAAAGGATTTCTTCTTGATTGAGGTCTGAGATTTTCTAAGGAAGCCGCAGGCCTGCAACTAGGGCAAAGGGTTTTCGAGGGCATCTTCTTCTATGGTGAATTAGGGCCAAGGTTTGTCTTTTGGTTTTGCTTGTTGCAGATGGGAAAGTTGGAAAGAGGAGACTGAGGCCTAGTTTGAAGGATGGTTGGTCTAGCCGCAGCTGAGAAAGGCGAACCAGGGCAGCACTGAAGAAGAAGCAAGCCACAAGGGACAGCAAGGGTTGGTGAAGAGGCCGAGGGCTTAGGGCGCTGATAAAGGTATTTTGGCAGCTGTGTTGAAGGGACCCGCAGCAAGGAGAAGTGAGGCTGCAGGCTTGTAGTGGCCAGTGGAGGGCTGACACAGCAAGAAAGGGTTTACACAGGGCTGCTGTAGGGTTCCTGGAGGCCTAAGGGAGCCGGCTGAGTGAAGACTGGTGTTTGGAAGAGCTGGGAAAGCTCTAGGTGACCACAGCAAGGTTTTTGGGAGATGCTGTAGCAAAGAGACACCTACATCTGTGTGTATTAAGGCAGATGAGAGTTGAAAGGATTCAGCCTCAACCCAGGTATTCTGGTCAAAGGGTTTGACCTAAATTTTGGCAATTTCTAGGGATTGTAAAGGACCATTATCTCTAGTACGGGAGCCCTATGGATTCTTGTTAAAGGACACTGATGTCAAAACAGATCACTCCTGTTACTGGATAGGAGATAAGTTAATATGATGCAGCAGTCAGATCTGGCAACTCCCAATGCCAGACTTCTCTGCGTTATCAAACATCTTTAGATAAGACCAAAAATAGGGGCAGTAACATTTCTACCTAGTAAGCAGAAGAATGGAATGTGTTTGGACGGCAACTCATTACAGCAGCAATCTGATTATAGGAGACTCCAGGTGCTTTAATGCGGACAGCCAACAGGCATGGTGGTTCATACAAGGTCAACCTAGGCTCCAGACACCTGCTGGACTCCCCTGTGATGGTAAGGTAGGAATGGGACTGGAAGCATCTCTGGAGATTAAGGCCCCCCTAAAGTAACATCTATTCCTATCATTATGGCTGAAATTAAATGACAGAGTCCTCACTTGGGACTCTGGGAGAACCCACATAGAATATTCTGGCAGCAACCTGGACTCTGCTAGCTATGCAAGGAAAAACGTGAATCCACAAACCACATTTGTTTCATGTGGCTTTGAAAAAGAGGCCTGGGCAGCAGCAAATTCACTCTTGAAAAGAACAGATATTTGGGAAGGAGAATTGACAGGAGAAGGACACACCAAATGGATGGATGATAGAAATATAAAACAAGATTACAAGGCTCTACCAGTTTTTTTCCTATGGGCTATTTAAATACAAGGAAATGCCTGCTTACTCCAAGACAAACAAGCAAACTTTACAGAAGTTTACTTCGAAATCAAAGGAGCATTTGAGAGCTCTGAGATGGCTGAAAAATCTCACAACGCTTGCACCCTACAGGATCCTAACATAAACAAATCTGGGCCATATTGGCATTTTGAGGGGGCTGCTACTCTTGCTCAAGGAGTCAGTGGAGCAGGTGGTCTTCTGCATATCTCTGAATCACATTGGCTCACATTTGAAACAGGACTGGGTCCACTGAGAAATAATGCAGCTGAAGCACACGTAGTCATTCTTCTAAATGATTATGGGCCTGGCATTAGAAAACCACTTGGATCAGTTGTCGGTCTTTGCAGATTCACAACTTGTCATACAATGGATGAGAAAGACTACAGCACATTGGACTGTTTGGATAGCTGTAATGAGCAGATGAACCAAAAAATAGCTTCAGGAACATCAAATTCATGCACATATCCAGTGAATACAATGTGCTTGCTGACATACACTCTTTAGATGTTTCCTCCAAGGAACCAGGCAACTTGCTGATAAAGGAATTCAAGGATGGAAGGGAGAAGAGCCTTCAATTTGTCACTTCTGATATATATCTCATATTGAAGCCATAAATTTTAAACTCAAACTTGGACTTGGAATCAGTTGAGGGTCAACTTGGACGCCAACTCGGAATCAGTTGAGGGTTCCTGGATCTACTTGGCCAAGTAGGTACGGACTCAGCCAAATAGGGCCAGTTTGGTACCAAACCAGCAAAATCATGCTCCGACTCAGACAGTTCAACACCAAACTGGCCCACCGAACCAATTTGAAGGCCAAGTCGGTTCAGCCAGAAATCAAGTTGACCAAGTTTGAGTCAACTCAATCCGATTTTCAAAACTAGGATTGAAGAATACTGTGGTGACTATTTTATATTAGGTAGACACCAGTTTAAACTGTTTCTCCTAGATTGTTAGCATACTCCGATAGCAAGCAATATTTTGCTTCCCACAATGTGGTGGACCTATTGTAAGCATCCCAAAAATACTACATGCAGCTGATAGACGATATCATGGACAGTACATGTCTTTCTTTGGGCATTGGCAGATCAGAACAATGTATCACTTTAATTTTAAATAATGGAAAATGATACCGTTTTTTCTTCACCCTTAAAACAAAACAAAAATACATGCCTGCTTACTGATAATTCAAATAAGAACTTAATACGCTGAGAAATATATATATATATATATATATAACAGAGTGTTTAAATTAAACATTGAACCAAAAACAATAATAATAATTAACCAACATTCCCAGATTGCAAAAGTTTACCTTCATAATACTAATAATTCAGTAATTACTGTGTTTTTCAGGATTTAAGGAAACACCTTATTGTTCACTTGAGATCCACATAGAATAGGATGTTGCAACATGATCCAAAATAGGTAGAAGGGTTCTTTAATACTGCCATTTACATTTGACAAATAAATATTCGAACCCGAGCTACATTACCAGAGATGCTTGAAGACTAATAATGTCACCACGAGTCTGATGTCTGGCTACAGGATTCATTTCTGTTCTCGATCATAAAAGTACCCTACTTCTGTTTGGTAAGTCTCTGATAGAAGTCAAGCACCTTGGGGTGTGCTTTGATCTTAGATGGATTAAATCCTGTCAGCCTCAGCCCATCTAAATTCTTTACGCGGGAAAGTGCTACATATACCATGCCATAATCAAATGCCCTGGAAAGATCTGTCTCCAACCTATCCAACGTCATCCCTTGGCACTTGTGCACAGTAACAGCCCATGCTAAAATTAATGGCACCTGTGTTCTGGTAGCCATCTCCTTCTCACCTTCATAAACACTCCAGGATTCCGGCGTGATCATCTTTTCCACCCTGGATAGAAATCTCACCTTTGGCCAGAGGCCTCTTTGACAAACAGCTATAGGGTATGTGTTATCCTTGACAAACTCAACAATCTGGCCTATTGCACCATTCACCAGTCCGTTCTCTGTTTCTAAATTCTTGGTGAGCATCACCTGCGCCCCTAGGCAAAGACCAATCTGATCTGGAGCAATTCCACTCTTCAACTGACTCTTTGCCGGCTCTTCCCCTACATCCGTCGCCCTAAAAGTAATGATTTCCTGCCCCAAGGCCTTCAGTCTCTCATCATTCACCCTTCTAACATCATCATTTCTCGGATACAATCTAGTCACTGAATCATCTGAGTTCACCGATGGACCGTGACAGTTATTTAATTTGGCCAAGGTTTTTGGGTGAAACAGACCTCTTCTTATTTCTTGCAACATCTCTACTAGCTCCCTATCTGACTGCCTAAATACGTGCCTTAATTCAATCTGCTTGTCAAAACAGTCATTCCAGCAATCTGCCTGGAAAGCGAAGAATTTGTTCGGGTTCTGAGGCCTCACTGGTGGAAGTTGAAAGAAATCCCCTGTCACCACAAGCTGCAACCCACCCCACACCGCTTTCCCCTCCAATGGCTGCCTCAGCTCATTGGCAACATAATTCAATTGATCAAAAAACTCCCCATCAATCATACTTATCTCATCTATAATCAATGCCCTGGCTTTTCTCCATCTCTTGACCTTTATCTTACTCTTTCTCACCATAGCCAGCAGTGTATACTTACTTGTAGAACATGGTGGAGCTCCAGCAAAGGAATGTAGAGTCATGCCATTCAAATGACATGCTGCAATCCCTGTTGAGGCTGTTACAAAGACTGAGTTTGGACCATGCAATTTCTTCAAGATTTTTACTACAAAATCAAGCACATAGCTCTTACCTGTGCCTGCAGACCCTGTAAGAAAGACAGATTTCCCTCTTGAGACAGCCTTCAGAACTCTCAACTGCTGTTTGGATAATGTAATAGATCCCTCTGAATTAGGCTTGCATCCATGGCAATACTCCTTATCAGAATGGTCCTCCAATATTCTCATGTCTTCTTGCCAATCTCCCGATATTCTCATGTCTTTTTGCCAATCTCCCGATTCTCTGCAATTGGGCGTGTTGTAAAACACTCCAGATTCTGAGCCAATTTTAGCCTGTGATTCACTTGGGCTTCCTTGTGATTGCTTTCTCGCCCTCTGTCTGGCTAGGGCCATTTGTTTCTGCCGCTCCATCCTCTCTCTCTGTTGTTGGGTTAGGATCATTTGGGTCTGAGATTGATGCTGAGAACTGCTGAATCCTTGAGACCCAGTACTTGAATTTTCCTCTTCAGTATTAAAGTGGGTATCCTCCATTGGATCCTCGGCCATTTCACTACATCCGAATCCCATCATTATACATATAATCTTTTTAGCTATGTCTCTCACAGTTATACCCAGAATGCACATTCGTAACGGAGGAGTAAACTTTGAACGATGGCATGCCCGTTGGCTTTAGCATTCCCAGTATTATTGTATGCCCGATAGAACACTTTTTTTCAGGCGGATAGTTGCGCGCCTGAGCTGCCAATTTGAACCGCGAAGGTCAACAAAGGATGACCCTCAAGATCATATAAAATACCAACAACCGGTTTCAAATAGAAGAAGGCAAAGGATCATACAAAATACCAATACCCTGTTTCAAATAGGAGGGAAGGGACTTGGGAGAGGGTTTGGGCGACTTAGAAGGTAATGGCCTTGTGAGAGGGTTGGGCGACTTAGAAGGTAATGGACTTGGGGGAGGGATTTGGGGAGAGGGTTGGGCGACTTAGAAGGTAATGGACTTGGGGAGGGATTTGGGGATTTTGTAGTGAAAAAAAAAAAAAAAAAAATCAATTAAATATGAGGTTAATTTGTCGATTGAAATTTTAAATTTATATAATGTTTTAGATTGGATGTTTTTGTGATTTATGTAGAATTTTTTTAAATAAATTATATTGATAATTTCGTAATATAAATGGAGAGGGATCACAGATCCAATACTATAGTAAAGATGATCAGAAACCCAATGCTTAGTCAATATATATAGAGGTTCATCATCATGATATGATGGAGATGGATCATAGATCCAATACTTATAGTAAAGATGATCATGGATCCAATACTTATAACTAGCATTTGCACCTTATGTTGCAAAGGAAACGCCGTAAGGCATAGAATGGGGAAGAATAGCATAGAGTGGGGAAGAATAGGTAATCAAATCCGTCAAAATTAAGATTAAATTGATCTACTAATTTTTCATTTACATACATTGAAATCGTATGTTAAGAATCTCAAGAATATCAAGTTATCATTCAGATAAATTTCTATAGTCCATGCTCTATTTTAAATATTTTACTCTTTTGTCATAATTGGAAGAATCTCAAGTTATTTTTATTTTTTTTTGAAATGGTCGGTTGCTATATATTATATTCTGAAAAAAAAACGAGGATGCAGAATCCTCTGGTACATAGATTGCGCAGACTGAGAGGAAGCAAGGGGTTTACAAAATGAGGCTGCCCCCTTGGTCCTTAGCTTGCTTTTTTTCCTACTGCTAAAGATAGCGCTAGTATAGATTCTAATAAAGGAAGATAACAGAAAAATACATTTGAATTTCATTCAGTCAATCATGATGTGTTGGATGTGTCTTGCTGTTGATTCTTCTGGCCTATCATCTTTGGCTCCATGATTTACACTGGAGGAGCTGGTGGCGATGGTGTTCTTTTCCAGCCAGAATTTCAGAGTGGAAAGCGATTCCTCGACATGGCCGCAGCGGTTTGTGAGCTGCTCAAATTGCTCTTGGAGGGAGGACACCCTATGCATGAAAAGCTGGATTTCTGCTTTATACTTTTCAGTGTTGATGCGGTCCTGTTCAAAAAGTCTCCTGCTGTGCTCATCAAGGCGCCTATCGTGCTCTTCTAATCTTGCAGCTAGAAGACCCTGCTTTTCATCTAACAATGACTGCTGAGTCCTTATTTCTTCAAGCTCAGCTTGAAGATCAGCACAGTGTAAACAATCCTCACTGCGCGCCATTGAAGGGAGGAAGATACAATAAGGAAAAAAGGTCCAGAAGGCGGGAGCGGTTAGAACGTTGTTGGAAATTCTGACTTGGAGACAGAGATTGGAGACGCTGTCAGGGAAGGTAGTGCTTCCCGCTTCCTGAGCAACAAGGATAGAAGGGAGGTTGGGCGGGGAATAGGTGCGCGAGCCAAAAAGAACCAGAAGTCTGCGGGTAGAGGGGCAGATGAGGCAGAGGGGAATATAAGAGAAGAGAGCGGTGAAAAAGAGGGAGGAGGGAGCTGGGGAAAGCTCGCTGAAGAGGCGAGAGGAGGATGCTGTAAGCGGCGGGCAGAGGCGATGAGGGGAGAGCGAAGAGTGAAAGGATGGAGGAGCAGCTAAACAAGCCGCCCTGCAGAGACGGACTTGAGCTTTCCAGAGAACCCTGCAGAGACTAACTTGGGCCTTCCTGAAAAACACCGCAACAGAAGTTAAAATGGAATTAAACAAAGCAAAATGAAACGATACCAGAGTCTGGTTTCTCCTGGGATTCTGAATAAGAGCGCCTGCGTCAAGCCGATGTAGCTGCTCTGTCGCATGACCTTGATTGGCAATTCTTGGCTTGCTTCTGCCCATATTTATAGGTTGAATCCAACGATAGACAGAGTGCCTAGCTGGAGCCGGACCCTCAGAACTGGTGAGATATTTTACAAAATCTTTTATGCAATCTCCATTTGCGGTGTTTTCGATCTTCAGGCCAGCACTGTATTGATTTGTTTTCCTTTGATGGCAGGTGATTCTCTCGATCGAAGCTCGGATTTGACTGCTTATGCGTATTATGCTCTCTGCAGTTTGTCCTGCTGCTGTAGAAGCCATGCCCTTCGCACACTTGATGAGCCTGCGAATCTGGGCGGTGTCAGGATTTTCCTGAGTCATGGCAGGGGTTGGAAGGTGTCTCTATTGTTGTGCCTCAGCGCACCTTCCTGCTTTCCCACTGCGTTATTCGCATGCTTATCAGCTTCCATGTTTAGCGTGCGAAGAATGTGATAAAGTTTAATGTTTTCAAAATGTTTAAGGAGGAGTTTAATTCGCTCAATGTGTTGCTGGAGGTTATTGTTAGGAGATCGCTGATTGTGATTCATGAGGCGAATAATTATTGAAGAGTCTCCAAAAACTAGTGCCTTTCTGATACCCATATTTTTTAATTGCAACAGACCTTGATAAAGAGCTAAAGCCTCTGCATTGTTGTTTGTTTTTTTTCCCAGGCTCCATTCATAACTGCAGATTTCATCCCCTGATTCATTTAATATTACTCCTCCCGCTCCTGCTGGTCCTGGGTTGGACTTTGATGCACCATCGAAGTATAGAGTTGGACAATTATTGCTCTGAATCCACATCTTATAATCCTGGATTGGGAGTCTAATTTCCCACTCCCTAATCTGTTCCTGCTGCTGTCTGTCAGTTCTCTGGGTATCCTGCTGATGACCTGGTCGGCCTAGAATGTGCCTGATAACTGATCTCTCTTCCACTGAGTAATCTGCTGCTTTGATTTTTCCTGTGTATTTTGCTGCAATTGTCTCTTGCGCCAAGATGTGAGCTTTGTTGCATGTCATTCGGACATTACTCTCTTTGTTTCGGAAGATCTTTTTATTTCTTGTGAGCCAAATTTTCCATAGAAGATTGTGAGGTATGATAGCCCAAATTCTTTTGACAATCTTGCTCCTCTTGTCTTTCCATGGGCAGTTCCTTCTCCATTCTTGAATTGCCTCTGAAATGTTCTGTTGGGGTTGCCATTTTATATTGCCCAAGTTGGACAAGTTGATCCAGCATCTCTTCGCGAAGGGACAGTCAAGGAACAGATGATGGATGGTTTCCTCTGCTGAGCAGCAGTTGGGGCAAATTGAAGGACCATTGATCCCTCTCTTTCTTAAGTTTTCAGATGTGAGGACTTTGCCTTTTAACAGCAGCCATGTGAAAAATTTAACTTTGGGAATGGCCTCGGATTTCCAGATTGTTCTCCATTGGTTCCAAATGGGAGTCTGATAGGTGCTGTTGCAGATATATTGATAGCCAGACTTGATGGTGTAGCTTGAACCCGTGGGATCCCATCGAAATCCGTCTGCTGCTCCTTTTTTAATGGGTGCTCTATTCTGGAGGTTTTTTTGGAGGACTTTGAAGCTTGGTTCTAGATTTGGGGGGATGACTGGAAATTCCCAACTAATCCAGGCTCCCGTATCTGCATCCCATTTTGATATTTGATCAAGCCTCTGTATGCCTTTACTATTGAGATGGAGAATGAAAGGGATGGCTTCTTCTATTGTATTTAGAGGTTGAAGACCCATTATCTTGTCTGTAGCATAGTTGATACTGTCCCCTCCCCCAGGGATCTTTGAGGTGTTTTGATTGAGGATGGGAATTGCTTTCTTGCAGAGATGCCAAATTTTGGTGGAATCTCTGTTGGGAATGTCTATTTCAAGAAGTCTTTGCCTTTTGCCGGTAAGGTATTTGCTTTCTATGACCTGTTTCCACCATGCTTTTGGCTCATTAATTAACCTCCAAGCCATTTTGATCCCAAATGCTAGATTTAGGATTTTAGGGGCTCTAATTCCCAAACCACCTCTGTCCTGTGATTGAATTACGCTTTTCCAACTGACCAAATTGAATCTATTTTTTTCTTTTTTCCCTCCTTGCCATAAGAAATTTCGGAGGGCGGTTTCCAGCTTATGATGAAAAGTGGCAGGAGCTTGGTAAAGAGTAAATCGATATAGAGGTAGGGAGGATATACCTGATTTGAGCAGAATTATTCTGCCTGCTGGATTAAGCCATTGAGTTCCCCATTGCTGGATCTTCCTTTTGACTTTGTCTATTATTTCATTCCAGGTAGCGGCTTTTAAAGAACCCAGGGTGACCGGCATCCCAAGGTAGGTGAAGTGATCCCAGTTTGCTTTGTAGGCGACTCCAAAGATGTTAGCTATGCTGTGAGCAGTTTGATTGGAGATATTCCATCCATAGATGCAACTTTTTTGAAAGTTGACCTCTCCCCCTGAGTACTCCATAAATTGATCGAGAAGGGTCTTGAAGCGCCTTGCGATAGTAGTGGAAGCTCCTCCAATGAGCAGAGTGTCATCAGCAAATTGGGAGTGATTGATGTTCTTGACTCCGTTTCCGAATTTGATACCAGAGATGAGGCCAACTCTTCTGTTGTGATCTAGAGTACTGCTGAATGATTCAGCCATAAGAATAAAAAGATAAGGGGAAAGAGGGCAACCTTGCCTTAACCCTCTTGAGGATTGAAAGGCATCACAAGGGCGCCCATTTATGAGAGGCGAAATCCAGGGACCTGAGATACAAGCAGCAATGGTGCTAATGAAGGCAGAATTGAATCCCATTTTCCTCAAGACAGCAAACAAGAAGGAGTGTCTTACTCGGTCAAAGGCATTGGCTAAATCGAGCTTGAGAACAAAACCTTTCTCTTGCCTTGATGTGCTGGAATGAATGGCTTCTTGGACCAAGGTGATGGTGTCATGAATTTGCCTGTTTGACATGAAGCCTCCTTGATTTTCAGATATAAGGGAAGGAAGAAGGGGTTGGAGTCTAGAAGCTATAATTTTTGTGAAAATCTTATAAGAGGAGTTACACAATGAAATTGGTCGAAACCTGGAGAAGGAAGTGGGGCGATTTTCCTTGGGAATGAGGGCAAGGAATGTTGAATTTGTGAAGCCCCCCATTTTCCCTTTTCTTTGAATTCCCCTCAACATCTTTGCAAGGTCTTTTTTAATCAAGTGCCAATGATCCCTGTAAAAATTGATTGGGAACCCATCTGGACCTGGAGACTTGTCCGGTTGCAGGGTCCAGATAGCTTTTCTGATTTCCTCCTCTGTTATTTCTCGATTTAGGCTGTCATTCTCCTCTGAAGAGATTCTTTCCGGTAGATGCTGTAAAAGCGCAGAATAGTCAGCTTCTTCTTGATTTTCCGTGAGGAGGCTTTTGTAGTGAAGGGAGGCAGCTATTTTGATGGATTCTTGGTCGTTATGTTGGCTGCCTTGGCTATCCATTATAGTGTTTACATTGTTTCTTATTTTTCTGGCAGTGGCTTGCTTGTGGAAGTAAGCCGTGTTTTTGTCACCTTCTTTCAGCCATAGCTGTCTTGATTTAATTCTCCACTTAATTTCTTCCGCTCTCTTGATGTGCATTAACTGTCCTTGAGCTTCCCATTCTTTGCTTTTCAGCTGGTGGGTGAATCCTTGATCTTCTATTTGTTTTTGGATTTCCTCCAAGTCCTGCTGTATTTTTTTCCTAATTTTTTCTGGCTCTTGATAGCTGACTTTTGCCCAGTCCTTGAGAGCTTTTCTTGTATTTCTGATTTTTGTTTCCCATATATGGCTTGGAGAGCCTTCTACATGATGCTTCCAGGTTGCTTCTATGATAGCTTCAGCCTCAGCGTTGTCTCTCCACAAAGGATTATACCTGAACGGAATTGGTCCCAATTGAGAATGGGAGTCCAACGTTAAGAGAATGGGAAAGTGGTCTGAAGCTGTGGCACTGAGAATTTTTGTGTGGCCTGCAGCAAAGGAGGAAAGGAGGGAGACGTTAACCAAAATTCTGTCCAATCGTTCCATGATATTGCCTGGCCCCAACCTTCTGTTATTCCAGGTGTATTTTCTATTTTTTGGGATAATATCCATCAGTTCATGTTCGGACATTATCACTTCCATCTGACTTCTGAAGGGGTCGGAGGTGAAATTGCCCCCTCTTTTCTCATTCGCATGAAGGACTAAGTTGAAGTCTCCAGCTAGAATGACATTTGTGTTCTGCTCGTTATCTATATCTTCTTTCAGATCCTTCCAGCACTGTTCCTTTTCCCGATAATGATTGGGGATATAGACATTGTAAATGATGAGGTCACGGCTCTCTTCTTTGTTACTAAGATTAGTCCTTAACCAGTTTTGATTGAGGACGGAAGACTTACAGTCCCAGTGTTGATTATTCCACATGGTTGTAATTCCTCCAGAAGCTCCTCTGGAGTTGCTACTGGCCCCTGTAAAATTTTTTTGGGCATCTACAATTTTCTGCATTTCGCTTTGACTTTGTTTGGTTTCTTGTATCAGAACAATTTCAGGTCTTTCTATTTGGAGAAGATCTCGTAGGGCAGCTGATTTAGAGGGGTGCCCCATACCCCTACTGTTCCAAGATAAAAGCTTCATCATGAGGCATTCGAGCGAGGAGGTGCTCGCCTCTCATGGTCTTTTCCTGCTGTTTCTTTTTCTTGGGATCCTGTAATGAAGGAGTCCATAGGGGTTTGGATCCCTAGGGCTATATCCTTTTGCGTGCTTTCTTCCCGATGCTGTTTGGCTGACTTTCTTCCTGGTCCCGGCTTCTTGTGGAGGTCACTGGAGGCGCCAATGTCTTTTGAGGAACTTCTGGTAGTTCTGGGAGGGGGAGGGTCAGAGAAGGGCTGAGAGAGGATCGAGGTAATCAAGGGAGGATCGGACAGTTCCAGAGAGGGCTGGTCAGGTTGAGGATCATCCGAGGATAAAATAAGGAAAGGGTTGGAGGATGAGGGGAAGGGGGGTTCTTGGGAAGGTCCTGGAGGATTGAGAGGAGGAGAGGTGGGGCGGAGGGAGGAAGAGCCCGGATGTTCAGAAGATGGTTCTTGTTTAGACAGGGGTGCTGCTTTCTTTTTTTTCACAGTTTCCCATTGTCCTCCTTGGTCTTCAGATTCCAGATTGGTTACTTTAGTGCATCTATTAGCAAAATGACCGTATTCGTGACATACCTTGCATTTAAAGGGTATTTGCTCGTAGTCCAGCTGCTGTATGTAGCTCCAGTCATCCACCTTCAGCTTGATGGCTTCTGGCAGGCCTTTTCCGAGGTCCACTTCTACGCAGATCCTTGCACAGGCTTGCATGTTATCTTTGGGCTCGCTTCTGTCAATGTATTTACCTACTGCATTCCCAATTGCTTTGACCGATTCGTCTCCCCAACAATGCAGGGGCAGATGGGGAAGACGTACCCAAACCGGAACCGCATTAGGGATATCTAGCTCAGGGTCGAAATCAGGGGTCCACTTGTTCAGATATAGCCCTCGAGAGTCCATAAAATAGGGCCCGTTCCTGAATATCAGATCCTTGTCTGCCTTGGTTTCAAAATGAAAGGTATAGTAGCCTTTGCCACAGAAGCGAATCGAGATCTTTCCTTGTATTTTATCGGACCAATTCCTTTCCACCCATCGCTGGACTGTCTTTGGTGAAGGCCATAAGCCTGTAAACTGCCCTATGAGCCCTTTTTCTGCTAATGATAGAGCTACCATTCGAGGAAGAGATGGAGGCAGCTGAACTTCTTGGAGAATATCCAATTTCTTAACAAATTTTGAAGTTGCAGGTTTCGGTCGGGCAGGGGGCAGAGACTTTACCAAATCAGAAAAAGCTTTCTCTGCATCCCCATGGGAAGGATCTGGTTGGGCCATGGCTGAAGCCAGGGCCCGGAAGGCAGGCCTCGCGGCCCAGGCCAAGGCGGCGGCGTTGCAGCTGCACTCAGAAGGTCTTCAGTCCGCTCCCGCGATCTCCAGCTCCGCGCGATAATTGTTTCTGAGTATTACCCTACTCGAAAATCCAGAATGATTGTCGAAGAATCTCAAGTTATTATTGAGATAAATAAATCTCCATAGTACATACTCGTTATATATATATATATATATATATATATATATATATATATATATATATATATATATATATATATATATATATATATATATATATATATATATATATATATATATATATATATGAATGAAGATCTCTGCTACGATTTATATTACTGTGGCAATGCCATTTTTCTCTAGCAAAGTTGCATCCATTGGTTTTTTTAAGACATTAAAAAAATCTAGCTGCTATGGTTTGTTATGATCGATGGGTTATCTTTCAGATTATATTGTAGATGATGTTAGATACATTAAATCATTTTGAAATAAACATGGAAAAGAACTTGAAACGTGCTAAATAAATAAATATGTTACATCTTTGTAGTTGCATATTTAAAATGATAAAATAAATATCTTACATATTTGTAGTTGCATATTTGAAAGGATAAACGAGAATTTGAAAATGTCGAGGGCATTGCCCACACTTCAAAAGATAACAACAATTAAAATTGCCTCTGGGGAGAATTTTTATTAACTTGTCGTATGCTTAGGGCCAATGATCTTCACATTCAATCTTGCTTAAAATGAACCAAATTTTGATATACATCATGGCCTAAAATTATGGTTTAAAACCCTATGTATAAGGAGGAGACCTTTTACATATGAATTGAGAAATGTTGCAGATTCATAATTGGATCTTGTCACATTTTTCCTTATTATATTGGTTCCTTTTGTTACAAAAGGAAGCTTCACTGAAATATTTTGAACGTAATATCCATATTACTTTTCTAATAAGATATCCTTTTAGAGTGAGTTAATATGTATAAAAAAGCAACATGATTATCCTTTCTTGGAAAAGAGATTCTTACAATGCATTACTATTATGTCAGTACAATATCATACCAGCTATAACATCAACCAAAACCATGCCTGAAAGAAATTCTGGGTAGAAAGGAGCATGTGGAACTTCAACCCATTTCATGATATTTATAATAGCCAAATGAAACATTTCTACCATGGTAGGTCATAGGGAGTGGGATTATTCACATGATTAGAAGCCAATTCATTTTTATTTGTAGTAGATATCCTTGTAGGCTAATAAGGACTGTGTAGAAATCCGATCACCAAATTAGTGCTCATCATGTGGGGTTGATTCCATCATGGTTACTCTTCGAGTGCCTCTTTGGACTAACTGAAATGCGTGATCTATTTTACATTTCCTATTTTTTTGTGATTGATTGCTTGTACTAGTTACTACTAGTGTACAATTTTTTGGGGGGATGAAACTCAATGCTCACAATGATGACTACTCTACATTTCTTGGGACTCATTTATTGCAACTATTGGGTATTGTGTTCCCTAGATTTGTTAAATTTGCAAATTTGAGTAGTACACAAGTTTTATTTCTTATAAAATTAATGTAAAATTAAATCTTTTCCACTTGAAATAAATCTTTATACTCAAATATTTATATGATATCACATAAGGATTAAATTTTCTAAAAGGTTGGTTTGGATACTATTGAACACAATTATCTAAAGTTTGGTTTGGAGACTATTGAACACAATTATCTAGATCTCCCTCCTAATTGCACACATATTCCTGGATAAATGTTAACTTTAAGCCGTGACATCATTTTTCCAAACAAGGTCAAAAGTAAAGTGTACTCACCCACCGTTCCATATAATATACGATTGAGCTCATCTAGTAAGTTCATTCATGACTGCCTAGAAGACTTAGAACAAAGCAATTTTGTCAATAACATGTGTACACAAAAGAGGTATGGGCACCTCTGAAGGTAACTCTGGAAGATGCGGCATAGGGGAATGCATCTTCTTAAAATCATTGCATTCTATTACTCTTGTTGGGTCCTAACTGTTTAGGAAGAACTATCAACCTCCTTCGCATAGCAATTGAAAATGAAGTTGGAAGACTCCACGTTTATGAAAACTCAAATATTACTGTGAACATGCTTAATGGAAAATCTGCTTTGTGAAGAATTCAATCTGTTATGGATCACATTCTAGAAATGAAGATCAGATTACATTCCATCTCCTTTACTCATATTTTCCATGAGCCCAACTCCCAGGCAGATTCCTTATCCAAAGGTGGAGTGGACCTAAAACCCTATGTATAAGGAGGATACCTTTTAGATATGAATTGAGAAATGTTGCAGATGCATAATTGGATCTCGTCACATTTTTCCTTATTATATTGGTTCCTTTTGTTATAAAAGGAAGCCTCACTTAAATATTTTGAACTTAGTATTCATATTACTTTTCTAATAAGATCTCCTTCTAGAGTGAGTTAATATGTATAAAAAAGTAACATGTCTTATCCTTTCTTGGAAAAGAGATTCTTACAATGCATTACTATTATGTCAGTACAATATCATACCAGCTATAACATCAACCAAAGCCATGCCTGAAAGAAATTCTAGGTAGAAAGGAGCGTGTGGAACTTCAACCCATTTCATGATATTTCTAATAGCCAAATGAAACATTTCTACCATGGTAGGTCATAGGGAGTGGGATTATTCACATGATTAGAAGCCAATTTATTTTTGTTTGTAGTAGATATCCTTGTAGGCTAATAAGGACTGTGTAGAAATCCAATCACCAGATTAGTGCTGATCATGTGGGGTTGATTTTGAAGATCCTGCATAACCTTATTACAGTTGGGTGGTTCCATTCATTTTTCATGAATGAGAATGTTCGTTTGTAGATCTTATTATGATTTTTATTTTGTGTTGGCAAAGCTTCGAGGTCCAATTGTATCTCATTCCCACCTTAGCTTGGGAGGTCGACACCACTCACTTCCAAATTTTTAACGTCGTAGTCTATCCCATTTTTTCATGCCATTTATGTCCATGCAATTGTGGTTTTGTAGATTAATCCCATGCAACCTTCAATGCAATTTAGCTAAGTTGAGTCATTCCAAATTTGATCTCCTCAATTTACTCTAGACACACCTCTCATAGAAGCACTATCTCACATCATTGCAAATTTATTCCTTGTAGAGACAATGATTGATTCCATTGACTATTGCTTGCTAGAAGAAAGCATTATCTCACATCATTGCAAATTTATTCCTTGTAGAGACAATGACTGATTCCATTGACTATTGCTTGCTAGAGGAACATCTGCAACTACTTTTGAATATTAGTCTGAGTCTAATCACACTCAAGGGTTTCCTATATGGTATTTCTTGCTAGTTTGTAATCCCTAATTTGATGTAGATGTCTAGACATCTTGATGACTTTTCTTATAACTATTTGTAAGAAAATTATGGCTTTATTTAGGTGTCATTCTAATTTGTGTTTTAATGATGGTTTCTTGGTAATAGATATATGTAAAAGTTTAATGGTAGTTTTTGTTGAATATGATGTCATTCTAATTTGTGTTTTAATGATGGTTCCTTAGTAATAGATATATGTAACATATCACACCTTGAGTGAGATGGGTTTGTGGTAGTAGCTAGTGATCATTGTAATCCTAAAGATGGCATCTTGGCCGCTTGAAGATCCTGCATAACCTTATTACAGTTGGGTGGTTCTATTCATTTTTCATGAATGAGAATGTTCATTTGTAGATCTTATTATGATTTTTATTTTGTGTTGGCAAAGCTTCAAGGTCCAATTGTATCTCATTCCCACCTTAGCTTGGGAGGTCGACACCAGACACTTCCAAATTTTTAACATCGTAGCCTATCCCATTTTTTCATGCCATTTATGTCCATGCAATTATGGTTTTGTAGATTAATCCCATTTAATCTTCAATATAATATGTTTTTTTATATTCCATGAAAATAATAAAAATTATATTTTTAAAAATACATTAATAAATTTAATGTTTATAGATATAATATGTTTTTTTAATATTCCATAAAAATAATAAAAAAATATATTTGTTAATAATTAAAAAAAATTAAATATAAAATTAATGTAAAATTAAATCTTTTCCACTTGAAATAAATCTTTATACTCAAATATTCATATGATATCACATAAGGATTAAATTTCCTAAAAGTTTGGTTTGGAGACTATTGAACACAATTATCTAAAGTTTGGTTTGGAGACTATTGAACACAATTATCTAGATCTCTCTCCTAATTGCACACATATTCCTAGATAAATGTTAACTTTGAGCGGTGACATGATTTTTCCAAACAAAGTCAAAAGTAAAGTGTATTCACCCACTGTGCTACTTAGTTTAAAGCAAATGACAAGATCACGATCATAAAGTCACTCCATGGAATGGTCCATGTTAATGAAAGTGAGGATTTTGTAGTCTTTTCGCATGGATAATTACCTTGAAGATTGTCTTGACTTGTATGTGGTTGGGAAAAGATGGGGAAAATAATTAGGTACAATTAACCAATACAATATCAGAAGGCACTCACACAGGGGAAGATGCATTTCTGTTTGGTGCAATGTATTTCCTTGTATGCTACAGCTAGAAACATTTTGGTTCCATATAATATATGATTGGGCTCATCTAGTAAGTTCGTTCATCACTGCCCATAAGACTTAGAACAAAGCAATTGTGTCAAGAACATGTGTACACAAAAGAGGTATGGGTGCCTTTGAAGGTAACTCTGGAAGATGCGGCATAGGGGAATGCATCTTCTTAAAATCATTGCATTCTATTACTCTTGTCGGATCTTGATTGTTTAGGAAGAACTATCAACCTCCTTCGCATAGCAATTGAAAACTAAGTTGGAAGACTCCACGTTTATGAAAACTCAAATATTACTGTGAACATGCTTAATGGAAAATCTTCTTTGCGAAGAATTCAATCTGTTATGGATCACATTGTAGAAATGAAGACCAGATTAAATTCCATCTCCTTTACTCATATTTTCCAGGAGCCCAACTCCCACGCAGATTCCTTATCCAAAGGTGGAGTGCACCTGAAGGTTGGTATGATCGAGATCTCTGAAGTCAATGACGAAGTATTAATCGATAATCCTTCCCCTTTTTCTTAAGACCACTAGTCTTTGTATTGTTCAAGTTCTTGTTAGTGTTTTGCTATTTTAGAAGTTCTATATGGACAATAAGTGCTTCAAGGATTTAACAGCAATTTCGTTCACAACAATCTAAAATGCAGAAAAAGGATAATAACATATCGTTCAAAACAATTTACAATCCAGAAAATCTTAGCAACACAAATATAGAAAATTAGAAAAATGATAACTTGGACTTCCAGCATCGACAGTAGGAGGTCCACTAACAAGCTTAAATGGCTCTTTTAATACGCCGGACAATGGGAGTTCATGATCTATATAGGTTGATTCCCTCGTTAAAAAAAAACAAGGAATCTAGAATTAAAATGTTGGATATGCCATCAACAAACATGGCTGATCCACCTTATGATGTTGGCTATATTTGAAATTCTGAGACATCCGGATTATTGAAAGAAAGCTAACAAAAAGAATTCATGTTAGAAGCTAACTATAAGACTAGAATTCACTCGTGAAACCCAGTCTTTCCTGCATGAGCCCGGATATACAGATTCATGGTATTGACACATGATAGAGCAGTAGAGCACGATCCATTCAATTTACGCTAACAAGACACCCTATTCATTCACAGGCCCACAGGATAGAGCAAAAGAGCACAATCCCTTCAATTTACACTAACAAGGCACCCTATTCATTCACAGACCCCTGCATTCACTCGCCACAGCAAGAAACGTTCAACAAGAATTAATGGTTTGTTCTAAAGAATCTGGAAGAAGGGTCCGCTGGTCCGCCGGCCCAACAAAATCAATAACGCCTGTTGTACGCACACAGATTAATGAAAGAAGAGGTTTGGGCATTACAAAGGTTCAGGATTATAGCGTTTCAACTTTCTATTAATACAACTTCAACTGTTGTTGAGTGCCATTCCTTACCGTTACAGCGACTGGGAGTTAGTAACTGCCTGGATTTGGCGCTTGATGGAGGCACCTGGCGGTCTTGCAGTTTTTCCGGCTGATTGAGGTACTCGGCAGTTTTGCAAATTCTTTAAGAGATATCAATCCGAAGGAAGAATATATTTCTATCATGTAACATAGAGAATGGACCGCAGACAATTTCAAAGAGAAACGCCTTAGCGTAATTAAATTTAATCCATTACAATATATTGAATTCCTCTAACATCGTCCTCGGGACATTTCTAGTGTAATTCTTAGTTGATTACAGTACAATCTTCTTTTTTAATTGTAGTATAATCTTTTTGTTCTCTCCTCTGTGGCGTAGCTCTTTGTTTGATTGTAGTATAATTTTTCTCTAATTGTATTTTAATTTTTTGTCTGAATTATTATTTGAATAAAAGCAGATAAGATGCACAGATTCGGCCGTTTGCACCAAATCAGGGGTGAAAGTTGTGGTTAGGGACTTTACAGACGACAATAGGACAGATTTTCTTCTATACTTTCACACCTTCGCAAGCTTGGCACGCCCCGGTAAAATCGACCAACTTCTCAACATGGGGGATGGCGGGCGTGGAGCATAAACGGTGAGCACCAATTCAAGAATCCAAAAAAAAATTCCTAGTGAAGCTAGTACGAGGAACATTATAACTGAAACAACCATAAGTTGGTCTACAACTTGAATCTTTATTTGTTTCTCTATAGTTTGAATCTTTGTTCAATTCCGACAGTGACATGATGGATATGTGTTTAATTGTTTATGACTTGAATATGATTACAGCATCCCATGCGATTATCCAGGTAAAAATATGTCCATCAAAGTACACGAAAGCAGTCACTATCCCGACTATCTTGTTGTACAGTTTCTGTATCAAGGAGGCCAAACAGACATTTCCTTGGTTCAAGTTACCGAGGTGGAGTAACCAGGGACCATGGCTCATATAAGTATTAAATTTTATTTTTCTAATATGGTTCATAAATAATATTGTATCAGATAAATTGTTTTAAAGGGATCACTTGCGGTTAGATTAACCATAGAACTAATCCTAACCCAAAAATGTCAAAAGAATTCAACCCGTAAAAATAGTATTAATATCCTATAGAGCAAATCACAAACAATTTACAAATTTTGCTTCAATGACTGTATTCAATCATGCGATCTGAATTGAGGGATTTTGCATGCAATGCAGGTAGGACACTGAGTTGGCGTGAAATGAGTCTGCACAATTACAATGCAGTGTGGGGTATTGCAAACCCTTATTCATTAACAGGTCATGCCGAACCCAGTCCCTTCTTGTTCCGGTTACTGGTTACGGGAGGCTTCGACGGAAGTTGGGTAGGGCGCCCTGGATAAAATTTGCTACCTGCAGACTGGAAAGTTGGGTCTGTTTACGACTCAGGACTCCAGATCTCAGAGAGGGCGCAAGAATTTGACTGCAGTTCGTGCGCAACTGGCGACTGGAACGATAATTTATAGCTTCGTTGTGCTTCTCTTTGCAATTAGCGTCAGAATATGAGATTCCTGTGATTCGTGTGCTTGCCATTAATTTGTTTCGAGAAGAAACAAATATCGGTTTTATTATTGTAGCTAGGCGATGGTATCACCTACTTCAAAAACCTTCACAGTAGTAAATAAAAGATCTTTCAAATATATATATGTATATATATGTTGTTTATTATGCGTTTTATCTTCTTGTACTGTATCCATGTTATCAGTCGCCAACTTCAAAACTGTGGAACCTGTGTTATTTGGGTGTTGTTCATAACAACGAAGAAATAACAAACTCTCTTTTTTTTGGGAACAGTTTATTATTGAATCAAAGATACACATAAAGAGCAGGCTCAGCATGGAGCGGAGCACAACAAAATTTGAAGATCAACTATGAAGGGCCGACAGTAAACCAAAAAGATAGATCTGTACAGTTATATATCTAGTTTTCAACCAGAAATCCAAAAAGAAACAAAGTTTTATCATTAACTTATCTAACTAAAAACACAACATAAAAATAAGTCTGTACTCTCTGGATATTAAACAACCTATATATCCACAAACAATCTGTAGAAGTACCCTCTAGATATTAAACAACCTATAGAACTACCTTTATACTTCTGGACAAAAATAAAAAACTAATAGACTCCAAGAACAGAAGCTATAAGAACTTAAAAATCGCTGGTATGGACATGCAAGGAGTATTTTCCCATTAAGCCATTTTTCCAAATAAATAGTCCTGGGATGAATTGAAGCCCATTTTTTTTACAGGGAGTCTGTTGGAAGGTTAAATTCTATGTAGACATGGAAAAAGGATAGGATAAAGGATACTTTGGACTTTTAATAAGACAGATTCACAACTTACCATTCAGATTTCTCGAATAGCCAATTTATAATAATCTTGGAATTTTCGGTCTATGATGATCTTGAAATCTTAACCAAAAGCGATCTTGTAGATGTACAAAGATTTTGCTATAAACTTTAATCAATTAAATAATATTTATTTGATAACAACTGCTTCAATATTACTTCATTTTTTTGTTCTAACACATGAGGAAATAAAATCAAGAATGCACAACTTATTTGGCAAGACCAGTCGCTCGTAATGGAGCTCAAGCTAATGCCATGAACGCCATGATGACCCTGTTTCTTTAACTCGATTTTTTTTAAAGACATTGAGCAGAAACAATATGTATAAGCATTCAGACACCAAAGTTATAATACTAGCACAAGATCATCGTTACTTTAATATGGAATTACAGATCGATATATAAGGCGCTGAACCCAAAACGAAAATTCATACGAGCCCACAAAAACACAACCCACGGAAGCCCACGCTCAAAGTAAATTCCGGTTACTTATGACATGCAGGGTTCAATTACTTGCAGGTTCTGTATATCCTTTACAGCTCTTCTGGAATTTCTTGCGCCTGTGAACTCCTCGAGCTTCACTGTAGACAAAGACAAACCCTGGAACTGTTGATCCTCGGCCTGCCGAATCCCGTCGTCAAAATTGAGCTCATAACTCGGTGGATCGTACTGGAAACGTTCAACAAGAATTAATGGTTTGTTCTAAAGAATCTGGAAGAAGGGTCCGCTTGGCCCGCCAGCCCAACAAAATCAACAACGCCTGTTGTACCCACACAGATTCATGAAAGAAGAGGTTTGGGCATTACAAAGGTTGGGGATTATAGCGTTTCTTGCACCTGGCGATCTTGCAGTTTTTCCGGCCGATTGAGGTACTCCGCGGACCGCAAACAACCTTACACCATAGTTTTATTACAGTTTTAGATCAACGATCAAAATCAGTTCAATCGTCTAACACCATAAATCTACGGTGAACAATAGGACACCGCGACGGCTAGGGCAATTCATTTCAAAAGGAGACGCCTTACGGCGTAATAAAGATGCAACCGTAAAATCTTAACACTCACTATGATAAATATTCTAATAATAAAATTGACATGTTTCGAAACCCTACTTAGGTTCGAGCTAGATAAAATCCAATACTTGTAAAGATAATAGTTACTAAAATAAATTCTAATAATAAAACTGGAAAGTTATAGTTAATCTAAAAAATAGTTAAAATAATGAGACTATTATTTAATAAATTAATAATCTATATATTTAAACATTTATTAACCATTTTTAATAGTATATTCTAATAATAAAATTGGAATGAGTCTAAAAAATAATTAAAATAATCAGACTATTATTTAATAGATTAATAACCTATATATTTAAATATTTATTAATCATTTTTATTTAAGGAAACATCTAAAATTAGTTACAATTATTATAGCCTTCGTAATATAGAAATTCGAAATAAATGGAGCCTAATAATAATAATTTTATTTTATTTTGTTATAATAGGAAAATTAAACTATAAATCATTCTTAAGACAATAATTGTTATAAAAGAAATTAAAAATAGAAGTTTCGACCCTACTAAATAAATAATCAAATATGAAAAAAAAAAAAACTAAAGGAATGTAAACATGATAGAAGAAAAACAAAATCATAATAATAATAAATAAATAAAATAAACACAAATAAGGAAACCAAGAAAACCGTCTAGGAAAAAAGGGAAGGGACCCATGAATTTTTGATATTCCATCCATCATCCCTATTTAGAGTATTAGATCTTTTTTCTATCTCGATGGCTTCCCTTAATTTACGGTGATGGAAATGATCACTCTTAGCAAGGACCTTGGAATCCTCTAAACAGATGTGGTGTTTTGTCTTTTTAGCATGTTCAGCCAAAGCAGAGGACTGAATCCTACCGTTTCTAAGATCAGTCGTGTGCTCTTGAATCCTCTTATATATGAAACAATCAGTCTCTCCAATGTAGGGGGCTCCACAGGAACAAGGAATCAAATAAACACCTTTCATGTTTTTAGGATCCATAGGGTCTTTGACGGATCTTAAAGAGCCACGAATGGTTTTTAAGGGTCTAAAGGTGGAAAAAACCTTGTGCCTCTTAAGAATCTGAGCAATCTTGTTTGTAGTCCCTTGGATAAAGGGAAGTTGGACACTAGAGGGCCCTTCAACCGGCTCTTTCTTAGTCCTAAGACCCCGACCAGCTTTTAAAAAACTCCTTGGTATTTTTTATAAACATTCTTCTTAAAAACATTAAGGAGATGGGTTTTCTTATTCATAAGATGGTCTTTATCAAAAACCCTTAAAGCAAGGGTGGCTAGTTTGTTTAGAACACCTAGCTTTTGGACTTGATAGTGATGGGAATTCACATGTAAATATTTTTTAGTATGAGTTTTTTACAAAAGACATGGTGAGAGAAAGAACCATCAATTTTTTTCGAGATAAGCACGTCAAGGAAAGGAAAGCTACCATCAATTTCAGATTCCATGGTGAATTTGATGGAACTTGATTAATTGTTGAGATGTTGAAAAAAATATATATAATTTCTCACTACCATGAGGCCACAAGATAAAGGTATTATCAACAAACATTTTCCATACTTTCGATTGAAACTAATCGTAAGCTAAAGCTTTAGATTCAAAATTCTCCATGAACAGATTCACAACGATAGGAGAGAGGGGAGAACTCATGTCTACCCCGCAAGTTTGTTCATAGAATTCACCTTCAAAGCTAAAGAAAGTTGAGGTAAGGAAAATTTGCACCAACTTGGTTGTATCAGGGTCAATTATGTGATTGATTACTTCAACAACCTCATTAATAGGGATGTTGGTATAAAGAGAAACAATGTCAAAACTAACCATAGTATTACCCTCCTCAAATTTAACCTCTTTTAACTCATTCACAAAGAGAAAGAGTCCTTAAACTTTAGGTTTATAATGAAATTAGTAAATATTTTAAGCATTTTAAAATTAGTTAATGATGGGTATGTTAAAGTGTGGATTGTTTTATAACTAGTTTAGATCCATTTAATTCCCCATCTACCAAGCATCCAAAGGGATCAAATATTTTTTTCGTGAAAAGAGATTTGATACCTCTAAACTTGGTAGATTCAAATTTAAAATGAATCTAAGAATTTAGTTATTAATTATAATTATAATTATAATTATTTATTTATTATAATTATAATTATAATTATTTTAGTTTTACTTTTATGAAATTTGACAAAGTCAAAATGTTTTACTTATAATTGTCATTATTAATTATTTTATTTCATTTTATTTATTTTGTTTTGTTTTGTTTTATTGATAATTGTCATTATTATTTTATTCTATTACAACATCTCTACCATATTAACCTCCACCCAATTACTTTTAACCTTTATTATTTTTGTATTGATGCCACATGGAAATGTTTACAACCATTTACATGCAACATGTCCCCATACATTTTTGCTTTTAGAGTTAATTTTAAAAATGTTATAAAATAAAATATTTTGATTTTGAAATGAGTTATGGTTTATGGGCATGTGGTATTGATAAGTCATGGTATTGGTCAATGTTAGTCTAACAGAGACTAGTTACAAGTTCTTAATATCCATGGTAAAATGGTGGTGAATATTTGTGATTAAAAATCTTGTTATATTGTAAGTACTAAGATTTTATTAATTAAATTTAAATATAGTTACCAAATTATTATTTTAATTTATATGGTAAAATAAATCTTAATTTATAACTACTAGTTATATGTTATATATTTTAATGTTATATATATATTATAGGGTTTTCTTTTATCTAAAAAATTGTTAGTAATTTTATTAAATATTTATGTTAACTCAAGAAATCTTTGGAAGTCGAAAAGGAAGTGCAAACTTTTTTCCGAGTGCAAAATTTGAAGAAAGGTTTGCACTTCTAGAAATTTGACTTATCCCTCTCAGAGATTGATTGGTCTAGAGTTAAAATGGATCTAGACTAGTTTAATTGTTAATTTTATTTTTTAGGTAAATAAAATTTATGTAATTTCACTAAGTCAAAATGTTTTAATTGGTATTTTTTATTTTATTTTTATGTAATTTCACTGGGTCAAAATGTTAGATAATATAATATAACATGACATTACAACATCTCTTCCATACTCCAATGGATAGTGTCTCTTGGCCCAAAAATGTAATAATATATATATATATATATATAATACTTTGATAGTGAAATGGAAGATGGTTTTTGGACATGTGGGATTGATGAGTCATGGTATGGTTAATAATACCCATGGTAAAGTGGGGTGAATCTTCATGGGAAATCTTGTTATATTGTAAGTATTATTTTGATTGTAAAACGAGAAATGGTTTTAGGGCATGTGGTATAAATGAAGCATGGTATTGGCCCATGGTATGATATGATTAATAATATACATGGTAAAGTGGAAGTGAATATTTATGGTTAAAAGACTTGTTATATTGTAAGTATTAAGTTTTTATGTGTTTATTAGTGAAATTTAAATATAGTTACACAAATATTTATTAAGTTGTAAAGCGTTCCCTCTAAGAAAAACTCCCCTGAAATTCCACGGTGTACAATCTTGGGCCATTGATTATGTGAGACGATTGGAATGTTTTCCAGGGTAATTTAAGTTTAGTATGCCATATGTCAAAATCTCAATGTATTTCTCGATCCAGAAAAAATACGAAGAAAACCATGCTCCGCTAGGGTTTGTTCTTGCTTCTTTATGTGGTCTTCTTCCAAGCTATGGTGCTCTTCCATTGCTTGCGAAGATTACAGGTAAATAGTTTTATCTAAAAACATTCCTTGAAATCTTAAGAGGATTTCTTTTGTTCCCTGCTAGGAAATTTTGCAACTGGTTTATTTATTTTCTAATATCTGATAACCCTATCTTTCTATGTTGTGTACGCATCTATTGCGGTCTAGTTCCTGCCGGCCACTATAGGTATTTACATTAAATCTCAATGTATTTCTCGATCCAGAAAAAATACGAAGAAAACCATGCTCCGCTAGGGTTTGTTCTTGCTTCTTTATGTGGTCTTCTTCCAAGCCATGGTGCTCTTCCATTGCTTGCGAAGATTACAGGTAAATAGTTTTATCTAAAAACATTCCTTGAAATCTTAAGAGGATTTCTTTTGTTCCCTGCTAGGAAATTTTGCAACTGGTTTATTTATTTTCTAATATCTGATAACCCTATCTTTCTATGTTGTGTACGCATCTATTGCGGTCTAGTTCCTGCCGGCCACTATAGGTATTTACATTAAATCTCTTACCAGTGCCGGTTACATTAGGTTCTTAGAAAAGGGTCATTTTTTACTTTCTAACTTTTACTTTCCATTCACATTAAATCTCTTACCAGTGTCGGGTACATTAGGTTCTTAGACCAGGGTCATTTTTTACTTTCTAACTTTTACCTTCCATTCCACTCTCCACTGGTTCGTGATACCTCAGGGTCTTACCGGACGATCTTCCATGGTTCATCGAGATTAAAGGTAAAAAAAATTCTAAAAACTTTCCTTGAAATCTACAGAGGATTCTTTTCGTTGGTTTAATATGTGATATGTCAAATTCTCGCCCTCTTTCCCGAACCTTCCACAATACTACGAAGGAAACCATGCTCTGCTAGGGTTTGTTCTCGTTGCTTTCTGTGGTCTTGGAACATTGTTCTTTCTTGTGGGCGTGTTATTTTACACTTGATATGGAGTTCTTGTTGCTTGTCAGTCGTTTGTTCCATGAGATGTTTACATAGGACAAATTTTTAATATTTCCAAATCCCAAAGGAATGTGACCGATAAGATTGTTTCGCTGAATCCTGACTCTGTGCAGAGTGGGACATTTTGTAAGATTATAAGGAATTTCTCCTGTGAACTGGTTGGAGAAGAGGATAAGCCCAACTAACCAGTTTCCTATACATAGGTCAGGGGAATTGGGTATGTTAATTTATTTAAACATGCTTCCAACTATTTTAGCCTATAATTTCTTCCCAACTACTGAAGAAGGCTTCTTGTGAAGGAATTCCATATGCCAAGATACATCAAGCTGGGCAGGTCACCAATTCCCTTAGGGATGTGTCCACTGAGGTTATTAACATATAGGTTTAGGGCGACCAGGTTTTTGAGCATTGAAAACGCTTCAGAAATTGGTCAAGTGAGCATGTTATTTGACAAATATAATGATTTCAAGCTCATGTTGTTGCTTAACTACCATGGTATTATCAACTAAGTATGTTGTTTTTCAGCACCAACCTACTTCGATTTTGGAACTCACACAATTCTGCAGGTAAGGACTAGGATAAGTTAGGAAATGGAATATGTAAAGACTACATCTTTGACAAGTTACTGAGCTGCCCCAAAATCCCGCCTGCGTAAGAATTGTACCCAGTCATCATATCCCTGAGCTCTGGCATATTCCCTAGCTCTGCTGGGATTGAACCAGTGATCTCATTGAAGGAGGAGCACAGTTGCGAAAGATAATACTGCAAATTCATTTCAACGACATTGCAGGTCCTATGCAGTTAGACAAAAATGGAAACTTGATGAACTCTACTTTTGAGATTATCAATGTAGTTGGTACACACTTCCGCAACATTGGTTATTGGTTGAATCAGAGATGCTTATTGGTCACCCCTCCAGAAATTACAGCCACCATCAGTGACAATCAATATCATATACACCCAATTAAGATGTTTTTAATGTGTGTAAAATGAAATGGTTTACAACAGTGCCATATTGTTTCATGCCGGTTTGCTTTCTCTATGATGTTATTTAAGCATGGTGAGTAATATTTCTCGTCTTTTTTTATTCTCTGGGATTTTAGCTTCCCTGTCAAAACATTGGTTTTCTTTATACTTGATGGTATTGATGTGCTTAAAATGAATGATTCTGATGAAGACTTTGTGAGAATGATGAACCTTCACTATGTGTAAATTTGTGGAAATAAATTTAGGAGGCCATGTTCTTGCAAGTGTCCTAAATAAGTTGTGTTAAGAAGTTTGTGAAAAAATAATTAAATATCATACAAATATTCATAGCATTTCATACTTTGGAAAATGAGAGTAATTTGGATTTTCTTTTTCTGTTTCTTTCATAAGATTGAATTCTGGTGCTAAATGGTTGTTGTCGAGGAGCGTTATATATATATAAACTCTGTTTTTATTTTTCATCATTTCATATATAAGATAACTTCAACATGTGTTTTATTTATTGTTTTTTAAGAGCAAAATGGATTTAAAGAAATTATCTAGTTTTTCAAAAATGAATATGGAAGATGCTCTGTATGCATATAGCTAGAAAGCGTCTTCTTGGATACAGGGTCAAATGCAGTTATGCATGGTCTCATTTAGCAGTCTAAAAGGGGGCAGGGTAATATAATTTTACATATCAAAGTTTTGTTGGGATTTAAATGTGCTAAAGAATTGATGATGTATAGAGATGAATAAGAAACGATTTGAGAAATGGAGCTCTTAATACGTCATCTATCTTATCACGGGCATGTTCAAGATTGAGCTTTCTTTGAGGTAGGTTGAGTCATGTGCTGTTTTAGGGTTATTTGAGATCAATGACAGGTAGAACATGTTTATACCTATTTTAGTTATATGATTACATTTCTATATAAATTTTAATCACTTGCACAATTTCATTCAATAGATATGACATTTTTAGATACCTGATTCTATCTTAACTACTAGTTAATCCCAACTATTTATTCTTGAATGGGTTTAATACCAATTTGACATTTTTAGGTACCCAATTCTATCTTAACTATTAGTTAATCCCAATTATTTATACTTGAATGGGTTTAATACCAATTTGAGAATAGGCATCTATGCAGGACATTTAATTGAATTCCTACAGAGATAGGCATAGATAATGTATCACTCATTAAATTAATGTAATTGGACGTTGCCTTGTCTATGAATGCTTGAAAAATGTTTGAAAACTTTAAAAAATGCATGAAAAAAGTTTCAAAAGAGTTTGAGAACTTCGATGTGAGAATGAGTTATAAGAGGATATGTAATAGAAAAGTTATAATAATATTTCAAGTATATCTCCAAATTTGCAAATTTCTCCAGTGGCCGAGTTTGTTCATCAGGCAAGATTCTTTCCAACAAGCTTTGCAGGTGGGGATTGAGGGTGATCAGAATGAAATCCAAATGGGGCAACATCCCATTTCCTCATTACCTTTGGTTAGTTGTCAACTTGTCAGCAATAACAACCAGAAAGGACCGGAAAGGATTTGAGAAGAAGCGAGGTAAAGTGGAAAAAACGATTAGCTTAGAACTTATCATAGAACTTCAATACTAAAAACAAGTACCCATGTGGAAGGGAAAGGGAATTCTTGTAAAAAAATCAAATGGCAAGCTTCACACTATAAATGTTTCTTCAAAAAAAATCTTGTTAGTTAGTTGCTGCTCAACTTTAGCTTTTGTGGGAGTTAGCTTTTGTGGGAGTAACATAAATGTATGAACCAAAACCCCAAATCCTAAGAAGGACAGAAAGAACTATGAAGCCAAACATAGGGTCATGGAAACATACAAGTGCTGCAATACTAGTCATGGGGGTTAAGCACTCTAGCCATCAGCGTTGATGTCAAGTAAAACGTTGCTACACTTCCTAGTATGCAAAGTTAGAAAGTTAAAGCCCCCCATAAAAGTACCAGGTAGTAAGAAACTTCCCCATATTTAAACGCATCTGCCTTGAACTTCATAGTTGTGAAATCCTTATTGATAATTACACCAATTGTCGTAAAAATGAAACCGAACAGTGAAACCATAACCTGTTGTTCTAGGACAACATGAAAATATTCCCTTCCTAATATCTTAATGAACAGAAGCTCTGATAATGCAAAAATTAGGCCATGCAATGTAGAGCCTAAAATGTCCCATATGAAGCCAGCAACATATTGGTGATGGCTTACACTAGTTGGCTTATCAGAGTTTGAGTCTATGCCTATAATCACAACTGCTGCAGTTATAATCACTATTGAATTCAAAGTGGAAGCATTCAACTTCTTTCCCACAATGAAATAAGCAAATATTGTAGTAAATATGAGTGATGATGAAGCAAGAAGAGAAGCAGTTGATGCAGGAAAAAATGAATAAGCCCATGCATACATTAGGTTTTCAACAGCCTTGAACAAGCCAAGTACACCACATGACACAACGAGTTTCCAACTAAGTGGTGTAGGTGAAATTCCTTTCTGAAAAAAATAAATAAATAAAAAAATAAAAAATAAAAATAAAAATAAAAATAAAAATAAAAATAAAAATAAAAATAAAAATAAAAATAAATAAAATAAATAAAAATAAAATAAAATAAATAAAAAATAAAAAATAAAATAAAATAAAATAAATAAATATATACATATATATAAATAAATAAATAAAAATGCAAGTAGAAAAACAGTTGTTAGAGGCCAACGTGCTACTTCTATCCATGGAAACAACCACCTACTCTTTCCACCATCAACATAGTATAAACGAGAAAGGAGGCTAGAAGTTGGAAAAACAACCAACATTGTAGAGTTGCTTAGGAAGAAGAGCACCTAGTGAATAGGTGTTTTCCTTTCAAAAAACTTCCCCTTCCTAGAATAAGTCAAGGAGCTTTCTAAAACTCCATAGAAAATTCTTGGTTCCTGATATATACATGTTATATCAAGATGAGTCAAATGTTAAGCACCATTCAAAGTTACAATAATATTTCAAGAATATCTCCATATTTGCAAATTTCTCCAGGGCCCGAGTTTGTCCAATGCCAAGAGAGAAAACAAACATTCAGGGAAGATTCTTTCCAACATGCTTTGCAGGTGGGGAGTGAGGGTGATCATAATGAAATCCAGATGGGGCAATATCCCATTGCCTCATTACCTTTTGTCACTTGTCAGAAACAACAACCATAGCTTGAGGAATCAAATCTATCAGATTTGAAATGTCACGGACATGAATCAATTCATGTCGATACAAAAGTTTTTGTAGTTCCTGCTAATGATATTTCTTGTTCTAGTTCATTCCCATGGCATCCAAACATCAGGAAAGGACTCAAGAAGCGAGGTAAATTGGAGAAAATGACCAGCTTATAACTTATCACAACCCTTCAATACTACAAACAGATATCCATATAGAAGGGAGAGTGAATTCTTGTAAAAAAATCAAATGGCAGGCTTCACACTATAGATGTTTCTTCAAAAAAAATCCTTTTAGTTTGTTGTTACTTAGCTTTGGATTTTGTGGCAGTACCATAAATGTATGAACCAAACCCCCAAATCGTAAGTAGGACAGAAAGAACTTTGAAGCCACCCATAGGGTCATGGAAACATACAACTACTGCAATAATAGTCATAGGGACTCATACTGCGTTAAGCACTGCAACCATCAACGTCAATGTTAGATAAATAACTACTACACTTCCTAGTATTCCAAGCTGGAAAGTTAAAGCCCCCATATTATGAAACTTCCTCATGTTTAAATGCAGCTACCTCGAACTTCATAGTTGTGAAATCCTAATTGATAATTACACCAATTGTCGTAAAAATGTAACCAAATAGTAAAACCATAACCTGTTATACTAGGACAACATGAAAATATTCCCTTCCTAATATCTTAATAAACAAAAGCTCTGATAATGCAAAAATTAGGTCATGCAATGCAGAGCCTAAAATGTCCCATATGTAGCCAGCAACACAACATATTGGAAATGGCTCACACCAGCTGGCTTATCAGAGTTTGAGTTCCTATAATCACAATTGTTGCAGTTATAATCACTTTGAATTCAAAGTGGAAGCATTCATCTTTTTTCCCACAATGAAATAAGCTAATATTGTAGTAAATACGAATGATGATGAAGCAAGAAGAGAAGCAGTTGGTGCAAGAAAAAATGAATAAGCCCACACATACATTAGCTTGTTAACAACATTGAACAAGCCAAGTACAACATATGACATAACGAGTTTCCAACAAAGCGGTGTAGGTGAAATTCCTTTTTGAAAACAAAATGGAAGTAGAAAAATAGCTGTTAGAGGCCAACCTACTACTATTGTTCGTGAGAGCAACCACCTACACTTTCCACCATCAACATAGCATAGAAAAGAAAGGAGGTTAGAACCTAGAAAATAAACCAACATTACAGAGCTCCTTAGGAAGACAAGCACCAAGAATAAGTGTTTTCCTTTAAGAAAACTTCCCCTTCCTGGAATAAGTCAAGCAACTTTCTGAAACTCTAGAGAAAATTCTTGGTTCATTATATATGCATGTTATATCGAGAAGAGTCAAATGTTAAGCACCATTCAAAGTTACAATAATATTTTAAGAATATCTCCCTATTTGCAAATTTCTCCAGGGAACAAGTTTGTTCAACGCGAAGAGAGGAAACAAACATTCAAGCAAGATTCTTTCCAACAAGCTTTGCAGGTGGAGAGTGCGGATGATCATAATGAAATCCAGATGGGGCAACATCCCATTACCTCATTACCTTTTGTCATTTGTCAGCAACAACAACCAGATCTTGAGGAATCAAATCTATCAGATTTGAAACGTCACGGACATGAATCAACTCCTCAAATCTATCCGATTTGAAACTTCATGGACATGAATCAAATCATGTCAATACGGAAGTTTTTGCAGTTCCTGCTAATGATATTTCTTGTTGGTTCATTCCCAGAGCATACAAACATCAGGAAAGGACTTGAGAAGAAGAGAGGTCAATTTGAGGAAACGATTAACTTAGAAATTCTTCAACGGTACTTTGATGGAAGCTTGAAATATGTTGCAAAGAATATTGGTGGTAAATACTTTATCCAATTCTATAGAAAATTTGTTGAGTCAAGGGTTGGTGTTGGAGAGGTAAATCCCCTCTACGAATAGAGGCGATCCCTACTAGCCCAGAATGGGTCTAGCAACAATCGATCAATGCTACTGTGCAAGTTCCTAATTGCAAATAAACAAGAGGCAAAAGACACCTACTTGGATTCCAACGCTATTGTTTGATGAAGAGATGCCGCTCTCGCTCCTTCGCTCCGGCCGGTCACGATCTTCCACGATCTCCGTGAATAGATACCTGCACACACGAAGAGACAGACAAACACAAGCGTGAAATCTAATAAAAGCAATTATACATCAGTCAGAAAGGATGTAATTCACATTAACCATTGCAACGACAAATGAGAATGGAACCATAACAGTGGTCATCTATTATTAAATCAATAACAGAGAAAGGTACAACCAATGTTCTGACGCTGAGTCCTTCTCTTGAGGGTCCAGCCAACAAGTCTCTTAAGCATTCACCTTTGGAAATGGATTCTCCCAACACAAAAGCTCTCTCTCACACAAGCAATACTCACAACCTTCCTTGAGCTTCCTCTAACAAAACCACACTTGTCACACCAACTACCTACTAACAGCAGCAATCCAAGCACTATGAATTCCACACTATCCAAAACTATTCCAACTAGCTGCTCATGGTAATGGTGGAGGTTTAAGTAGAGAAGGAGTCTCCATGAATGGTGGGAGGACAAGCTTATCTTCAAGGAAGGTGGTTCCAAATGACGAACAGACATGCCATAGAAAGGAGGGCGACACTCACAAGGCTAACAACCAGGCCTAGAACCATCTGGAAGGCTGGCTGTTGGAACAAATTCGCCCAAACTGGATCAGCGCGGGTGCAACACTGAACTGACGCGCTGACAGCGCATCAAAATAACAGTGGAGGTTGTGTCAGCGCGGCTTGATACTTTCATAGGCTGCGCTGGCGCACAAAATTCGACCAGCGCGGGAAACCCGTGTGCTTCCGCGCTGGCAGCGCACCAGTAACACTATAAGCCGCCCGTCAGCGCGGTTATTTTAATAACAGACGCGCTGATGCAGTAAACTTTGGAAAAGTGGGTCATTTGGCCAGTTTAGAGAGCATGAGCATGGTGCATTTGGTTCCATGAGACATTAGGGAGACTGACAGGGAGACAGTGACAAATTATTGCGTAACAGATGCCCCCTAAAGCATGAGACCCGAGAGAGTGGGAGGGGTGAAATGCTTTACAAAACTGCTGAACTGGAACACCACCAAGAAGGACCTGCATGAATGTACAACTGATATCTCGATCACATGTAGTCTAGGCATGGGCGCAGCCATCCAAAAGACATACGAAGAAGGTCTGTGGTATGGACGCAGCCACCCAGCGGAAGAGACCATAAAGATAAGAGGGTATGGTCGCAGCGATCCCAAAGACTCAGGTATGGGCGCAGCCATCCATCAATGAGTCATGCAATAACAATCCACAAAATTGCAGCCTGGTTCATAACAGACAAAAACCAGGGTCTTGCGCTCCATCCCAACCCGAACAAAGTACAAGTTCAAACATGTGAATACATGAGCTGAAGTCGAACATGCATGAACATCGTCTGATTACCAGTCAATGATGAAAACCGTTAACAGACACGAGAGGTACCACCAATAATGACAATGGTCCTCAAGGTACTTATAGGTACAATCCGCGGCGTGTGAATCAATGAGCTGGTGTCGAACACCCGCAGAATCATCCGATCGGGGGCCAATGATGAAAACCTCACGTCGAACACAAGAACCTGCCATTGAGGCATGCAAGCTCTAAGGCACCTGAAGGGAGTCTCTAGGTCACCTTCCTGGATAATGAGCTGAAGTCGACAGGAAGTAACCTTGATCGAAGGTGGGCCATGATGTTTCCCACATCATCGACACGAGACAGAGAAGGATAAGAGATATTGTGTGAGACATCAGAGGGAGGTGGTAATCTTGCAGAGGTCAACTTCTCTTGAACATATCGGCGACACGATAGCGGATTTGGCAGTATCTGATATCAAATGAGCAGAGGTCATGATGACAAGGCAATGAGCAGATGATAGGTCAAATAGGACACCAAAACCCATGGAGGCAAGTGTAAAACAAGACGAGAAGTCCCCACCCAGACACGAATGCAGAGGAGTGCCATGTTCAAGAGCGACATACTGCCGACACGACCATTATTACAGTTTCATTTTCCCCACCATTTCTGGCAGGTACCCCGGTTATTTTTGGATGACAAGCTTGACGGGGATAGCATATGCTTGGAGAGGTGTCATTTCGACGATGTCCGATGTCATTAAGTTTTAACGAGCCTGACAAAGGAGAAGCTCGGCGTCTTTTCCTGTTTAGAGAGTCTGAAAAGACAGCGGAAAAGGAAACTCCAGGGGGGTCCTTTTTCGTAAAGTTGTGTCTCTCGAGCCCGAAAAAGTATAAAACAATGCTCGAAAGAACCGCCCGACCATTACGACCGAGGAGTACTTTTCGTGAATAGTAGCTTCGACCCGAAAAAGTAAAAAAGCGGTCGAAAGCACGTCGTTTTAGAGCCAATAACGAGTGCGAAACGACAAACACCCGGCAATCTTTTTAAAGTTACACGGTCGGAAAAAGAGCTTAAAACGGCCGCCTCTCATTCCCTTTAACGAGCCGAAAGGAAGCTCGGCCATCTTTTCTTGATTCATGTCGGAAAAGAGCTTAAAGACGACATTTTTTGGGACCAAGTGCACGAAGAATCGTTATGACCACGTCAGTTACTAGTACCTGCACAAGAACACCACCCGCATAAATCCGTTCGATATGCATAAAAACATAGTAAAACATGCATAAAGGCATAATTTAGTGATATTAGAGCTAAATCCATGGTGAAAATACGACAAAAACCCACATTGACAAGAAATTATAGCAAATTATGAGTTTTTTTACCATAAATAGGGGGGTAAAAGTCATTTTTTACCATTGTTACCATTTTGAGTTGTGAAGAACGTTGAGGAGCTGCAAGGTTGACGGAGCGATTTCCAGCCCGTACAGACACCATTCATCCGGCAGCTTGTTCCAGGTAGGTTCTCCTCTCCCTGCGTTTCATTTTGAGCCTTTTTTTGAGCAATTCCACGGTGGGATGTGGCCCTTTGGGCGAATTTTTTGAGCGTTGGTGCGCTCTCGGTCAGCGCGGGTTTCCCGCTCGGGTCCGCGCTGATCGATTTATATTTACACGTACCACCACATGGGTCAACGTGGAAAACACGTGTGCTTCCGCGCTGACCCAGTGAAAAAACAACGGTGCGCCATTTTCAGCGCGACTGTTTTAAAAACAGTCGCGCTGGCGCCGTAAAGATTTATTTTTTAAGAATTGAACGTACAAATCTCAACGGTTAGCAACCTAATATTTTTTCATGGTCTTGCAGGGCAAAATGTCTTTTGTTTGGCAAGAGAGAGCTCATGATGATGAGGATATAGCCGCCTATGCACTTGCCGAATGCCGAAACGCAATGCGGGCATGCAGATTCTTGAAATTCTTCCTTACTCCGCGCCTGAGGGCGCAACCTGACTTGCTGGAGTTCCTAATCAGAGCTTGGAATCCAGTGGATGGCAAATTCACGATCTGTGGCCAGGACATTGAGTTTGATTCCACGGACATTTATTTCTTGACTGGATTATCGCGCCGGGGCCAAATGCCCATCCTGGAGGGGCAACGACCCAGCGGTGAGACTCTTGATCAGCTCATGGCTCGAGTGTGCCCACGGGCTGTGAAAACACGGAGCGGGAAAGTTGGTATCCCGACAGTGGCGGACATGCCTCTTCGCACCATACTCTTCTTGGTGACACGGGCAGCGGGCTCTTTGGCCAATCATGAGGCCTCAAAGACCCAACTACTACTAGCTCTGGAGTGCTTACAACCCACCATTTACAACTGGGCAGCAGCTGTGACTACGAGCATGAAGAGGCAACTGAACAACTGCCGACGCGGGGAGACGAAGCAGTTTGCATATGGGTCGCTCCTTCTTCCACTCATGCTGGAGCGGGTGCCGGCCCTACAGCGACAGACCATGGCCGTGGATCCACCTAGAGGTCCTCGGGAGACGAGGGCCAGTCGATGGGCCCGCGTCATGCCACGTGGAGGTGGAGGCCGCCCAGTGTCTTGGGGAGTGTATTTCCGAGAGTGGCTGGATCGACAGGTTGTCATCGTGGAGGACTGGCCATATGCTGGCATGGACTTCCGCAATGATCCTGACATGCTACTGCCCGCGGGAGAGCATTGGGACGATGGAGGTATGACACTTGATCTCTTTTCAATATTTTTTAATGTTTTTGATTTTTTCATGTACATTTCTTAATAAATGTCACGGTGTGCAGATGTGGGACCCGTGAGACCCATTGGCCTAGCCCCAACGGCACGGAGAGAGGGGCAAGGAGCTGGAGCCCTGGCCCTAGTTCCTCCAGGAGTTGACACATCGGAGACTGTAGCTCGCAACCTCGAGGGTTTGCTGGAGGGGGTGCCAGATTACTAGGGGGTCGAGGAGGTCCCTATAGAGCATCAGATCCACATAGTGGGGGTGGCACCCAGGGTGCACCGCCTTTTGAGGCGAGTGGCATGGGCAGCAGTATGCTAAGAGAGCATAACCCAGATCAGTAGCTATCTAGGTTTTTCCACTGATGTTTTGAGAGATGCATGTCTCGGATGTACTGAGGACACCGTCTTTATTTTTTGGACATATACACTTATTTTTGAGCGCCTTGGTGCGCCACACGATATATATATATATATATATATATATATATATACACCATTTTTTATGGATCTTTTACATGTGATGATGTTTTATATGCCATGCAAATGTCTAATACAAATGTGATCTTATGTATCAGTTGCACAACACACGACCCATGTATTTTAATTTTTTAGATGCAAGCTTAAAAGTACACACAACACGCATGCAAACTATGCTTGGGAAAAGATTTATTTAGATGTGCCTATCCTAGATGGATCTTTGACATATGATAATGTGTTTTATATGCTATGCGATTGTTCGACACCCATGTGATCTGATGTATCTACTGCATAACGAACGACCCATTGTGGCATGTACACATGCATTTTATTTTTATGAAAGCTTAAAAACACACATGATAATCACGTATGCAAACTATGCTTTGAAAATGAATTTATTTTGATGCAAGCTTAAAGGCACGTATATACATGCAAACTATGCTTGATGGGAAATTTTATTTTTATGCAAGCTTAAAAGCACATGGTACATATGCAAACTATGCTTGATGGTAAAGGAGATGGGCATGCCCCCAGCGTCGTGTCTCAATTCGAGGTACATGCCCCCCAAGCTTCAAGCCATTGAAAATGGGTTGAAGGTTGGCAAAATGGTTATTGCGCTCGAATTGCACGAGCTCATGTTTCATTGTTTTAACGAGGTTGACGTAGGTAAAAGAACTGTCCTCGGAACGCCTTGTTTCATTTTTTAGCGAGCTTGACACAAGACAAGGAACTGTGCTCCATCCAGACTTCATCATAATGAACGGGAAGTGGAGGCCTCCAAGACATCTTGGAAATCAAGACCTAATGCCCCCAGGACACTATGCACGATGGTGTCATCACTGGATACGGGCACGGGGTAGGTGGCCACGTAGTTGATTTGCAGTGAGGCAGATGCAACTTGTGGATGAAAGCCAGGAGGGAAGGACGAGTGCGCCGGAGGGGCTTGTGGACGAACGAACGATAATTGATCGAACGTCACGATTCTTCCATCGTGTGGAAAGCAAACCACACGGAAAAGTGAAGAAACAAGGGCTCCCATGGCATACACATAGTCGCGACCAAGGAGAAGACTGAAGTCTAAAGAACCTTGGGTAACTGAGACGTCTATATAGACAGTCTTGCCCCCCAAAGTAATAGGAAACTTTGGAAGGATCCCTAATGGCTGACTTGTCCCTCCGTCGAACGCGGTGAGATGCGGTGCGACAGGTACAAGTGATGGGGAACCCAAAGCTCGCCAAGTAGTAACGGGCATGAGACTAACCGATGCTCCCTCATCTAACACAGTGCCAGGCAGCGCCTTATTGCAAGCATAGGCGGTGACCCAGAAAGGCACATGGGATGGAAGGGGAGGGGCAGTCAAACGACTCCAATCAAAGGAAATGACCGAACTACTTGGTGGGGGAACCATATGGTTGCCCCCCTGCTCGGAAAGAACCGACTCTGAATCCTCTGGAGAGGTTGGGGTGGGAACACCATTATCAGGCTCCGGAGAATTTGACGAGACGAGAAGAACATGAGAATTTTGCTCTTCCGAAACAGAGTGCTTGAGAGGAGGTGAACTCGAATCAACACCCTTTCCGACCAACGGTGGGTCTGGAACAGGCTGGGGACAGCCAGGTTCGGGAAGAGGGGCCTGGACAAGAGAGGAATCTGAAGCAATCTCTTTGTCAACAGGGGCGCGATCTACAACTGTAGAAAGACACTGATAACCAGCGGGAAATTGGTTTGAAGGAGCCGTAAAACTTTCCAAGACAACAGAGGCTTCATCCATTAGTGGACAAAGGTGAAGGGGATGATTGCCTTCACAAAGTTTATAGGGGATTCGAAGCTTCCCTTTCTCCTTGCGATTCCCAATTGATGAGGTAGCATTGCCATGATCGTTAGTGGACGATGAAGGGCGGGCCGGATCGTAAGACCAGACTTCTAATACCCTGGGAATGCCAGGACAATCACGAAGCAGATGGTCTTCCTTGCATAATCGGCAAGGAAACTTAACCTTCCACGGAGGAGCAGGAGGTGGCCCTATCTCCGATGTAGTGGAGAGGGTAGCTAGATTTGAGGAGGGGACGGCGCGTGTAAGCTCTCCCTTAGGGGACTTCTTCTTCTTGGTCTTCCTCTTCTTCTTCTTAGCCATCTGGTTACTCACATCGAGAGTTTCACCAGGCGAAGTACAAGAGGAAGACGTAGAAGTAGGCGTCGAAGGGGAGCAATCCACCTTAGGGTCAACATGATGTTGTTCAGGTGGAGGGACTGATGGACTAACAGCCGATACGGTAGGGACCAAAGAGGTTGAAAACAACTAAATAAGCAACCCGACAGTTAACCCTGGTAGGGACAACGTCGCCATATAAGGGGCACCAACATTCCCGAGAGGAGGGAAATGACCAGGGTTCCCGTCGGGAGGGGAACTCGGGTTGGTGAACCCCGGAAAATATGCCATGGCAAACGAAAAGAGACCTACTCAAGCTAACGCACACAAGATCTAACCAGGTGATGTTAACGTGGCCGAATAAATTATTAAGACACAGGAACTGAACTTGACCTTTTCATGTTTCAAGAGTCGAGAAAAGGACGAAAAGATGACTCTAGTCTCCTTCGAATGTTTAATGAGCACGAAGTGACAAGAAGCTCACTGGCACCTTTTCATTTAGGGAGTCCGAAAAGGATCAAAAGTGACTGCTCTGGAGACTCTAGACAAAGGGTTTACCAAGCAATCCGTAAAACTGCTTATACACCTTGGCAATCGTATGAGAACCAAGGACTTTCCGTACTGCAGTCAATCTTCCCGAATGCTGTGTTCGGTGCGTTACGGCTCGCAGGGCGGCAGACTCGGCTTCCTATGGATCAAGGTCGATAACCTAGTGGGGTCTCCCCTATATACGCGACGGTACGTGGGAGCTCAAATCCGTGCTAGACCACTATCGAGTCACAAGAGGAGGAATCACCCAACCGTAATGTGAAACAACAGTGACTAGGTTTAACGACGCCGGAGCACGTCTCTAGCCTAGACCTCTAGAATATGAGCGTTAAGTTCCAATGCGTTTTTAGATTTATTCAGTTTATTTTAAGGTTGATCTTGAGTTAAGTTTCGGTTTCAGGCCTTATCGTATGATCTCTCACAATTACCTAGATGCAAACTACATGCCAAAGAATACCATTTTGTTCGATGAATTCTAACTATGAGAAGGTTAAGAACTTTCAATCAAACAAAACGAAAACAATCAAACAGTCTAATGCAGCTAACGACAAAGAAATGAAATTTTTTCTTTTGAGAACACAAATCAATAAAATGCTCTTCTTTTCATTAACTATTGAATGCAAAAGATGCTAGTTTGATTTCTCTTTCAATGGCACTATGCACTTTTAAAATGAATTTTGAGAGATAGCAACACTAAGCAAAAAGGATTAAAATCACTCAATGAAAAGCACAACAAGCGTGAAAAGAGCCGATTGAACCCTAGCAACTGTGATCTGTGCCTGGGTAGTGAAACAATCGAAGGATCGGTTCAACAACAATCACCTCAAGCAAACAAGCAAAGAAGCAAAAAGAGGAAGGTTTCCGCAATAGCAAAGGCAAGCAGCAACGAACTTTTGTGAACAGGTGAACAAGTGAGCAAAACAAGGTCAATCCAGTGAAAACGGGATGATGGCACTAGGTCACGGGACACAAAAATGAAATCCGTGCAACAAGACTTCGCAAGCAAGTGTGTAACAGTTCAAACAATAAATATCAAGTCATAAACCAAGGAGAAAAAGCTGGAGATAGGCAAACCAACAGGCTCAGGAGGCAAAATTGAAACAAATTCAATTTTACAGGATCAGCGCGGGTAGCGCTCAGCAACTGTGCGCTGACAAGAGGTCATGCGTAGCAACTTGGCGCTGTCAGCGCGGAAAGACACGACTTAAGCGCGCTGGTTTGATTTCAGAACCGTCGCGACTGTTTTACGTACAAGCGCGATGACAACGGGTTTAAAGAAACAGCTATGCGCTGTCAGCGCAGCTGTTTTGATATAAACTGCGTTGAGGTTAAAAAAGAGGCAAAACCAAGCCAAAAACTCCCAAACCAAGGCCAAAACTCTTTAAACAATTAAGACACTTCCCAGATTGAACCAGGAGGACTAAAGGCAGAGAACTAATCCCCAATTTCAAAAAGAGAGAACAATCAAATTCAAACACAAAGATGGGCAAAAGAGACAAAAAAGGCCAGCTCCCCAGTGGAGTCACCAAATTGTTGGAGAGGTAAATCCCCTCTACGGATAGAGGCGATCCCTACTAGCCCAGAATGGGTCTAGCAACAATCGATCAATGCTACTGTGCAAGTTCCTAATTGCAAATAAACAAGAGGCAAAAGACACCTACTTGGATTCCAACGCTATTGTTTGATGAAGAGATGCTGCTCTCGCTCCTTCGCTCCGGTCGGTCACGATCTTCCACGATCTCCGTGAATAGATACCTGCACACACGAAGAGACAGACAAACACAAGCGTGAAATCTAATAAAAGCAATTATACATCAGTCAGAAAGGATGTAATTCACATTAACCATTGCAACGACAAATGAGAATGGAACCATAACAGTAGTCATCTATTATTAAATCAATAACAGAGAAAGGTACAACCAATGTTCTGACGCTGAGTCCTTCTCTTGAGGGTCCAGCCAGCAAGTCTCTTAAGCATTCACCTTTGGAAATGGATTCTCCCAACACAAAAGCTCTCTCTCACACAAGCAATACTCACAACCTTCCTTGAGCTTCCTCTAACAAAACCACACTTGTCACACCAACTACCTACTAACAGCAGCAATCCAAGCACTATGAATTCCACACTATCCAAAAATATTCCAACTAGCTGCTCATGGTAATGGTGGAGGTTTAAGTAGAGAAGGAGTCTCCATGAATGGTGGGAGGACAAGCTTATCTTCAAGGAAGGTGGTTCCAAATGACGAACAGACATGCCATAGAAAGGAGGGCGACACTCACAAGGCTAACAACCAGGCCTGGAACCATCTGGAAGGCTGGCTGTTGGAACAAATTTGCCCAAACTGGATCAGCGCGGGTGCAACACTGAACTGACGCGCTGACAGCGCATCAAAATAACAGTGGAGGTTGTGTCAGCGCGGCTTGATACTTTCATAGGCTGCGCTGGCGCACAAAATTCGACCAGCGCGGGAAACCCGTGTGCTTCCGCGCTGGCAGCGCACCAGTAACACTATAAGCTGCCCGTCAGCGCGGTTATTTTAATAACAGACGCGCTGATGCAGTAAACTTTGGAAAAGTGGGTCATTTGGCCAGTTTAGAGAGCATGAGCATGGTGCATTTGGTTCCATGAGACATTAGGGAGACTGACAGGGAGACAATGACAAATTATTGCGTAACAGTTGGGTTTTGCATATTTTAGAAAACCATAACAATAAAAAGGAGAGAGTTTCAAAATTTCATAAAAGGGAAAAAGAGATATGCGAGCAAAACTCAATTGAAAACATTGCTTATTGAAGAAGGAATATACGTAGTATGTTATATCCCACTACCTCTTTTTAGTGTGTTGCAATTGGCAAGTACGGTATCAGGTGATTTCCTTTCACAATGGTGGTATGTTTTTCTTGCCGTTTCTTTTGGGTCAGTTGTCCATTTCCATATGCCATCAAAATAAACAACCATGGATTTCTATATTACCCAATACCCGAGTTCTCAGTGGTGGAATGCAATGTTGGTAAAAGTAGGGTGTTGTTAGAGCCCCACTAGGTTTCAAGTCTCACCTAGGATTATTATTGGATATCTCTTGGACATCATGACAGATTCTTGCATTTGCAGAGACATCCTGAAAAAACTTTTAGGAAGAGAATTAAATTCAGACACAACAAGTGGAATTAATTTAAAGTCCTAACATAAACTAATGGTAGATGTGCTCCTTGCCTTTGCCCTTGTGTGCACCCCATTTTCCCTCAGGAATTGTTCTTCTTTTCTCTCTGAGAAACTTTTCTCAACTCATAGTCTATCAAAATGTAGACATAAACACTAAGAAGAGAGAATTCATGTCATTGTGCCACCATTCTCCCACCAATTGTCTTCCTCACTTTCGACTGTGCATCAATGATGGAATTTGTTCTGGCAATATATTGATTTCTCTTCCTTTCTTTTGAAGACATTTCAATCTTGTAGCACACATATGATAGGAGTGTCGAGCACATATTCTTCTCTTACCTACCTCATGGACTTTGTTTTTGTTTCTATTTCACCCATTCATTGGATTTTGCATCACCAATTCTTCACAATTAAGTTAATGAAATTGGTTTTTGACTCTTAAAAAAATTCAACATTCATGTGGAGAATTTGATAATCAAACGACATGAGCTTATGACATTTAGAAAAAGAAATAAGTCAAATACATGAATAGCCCGACAACCCCTCTACCACAAGAGAACACATATTTGTATTGGTTTCTGCAGTTGGCAGGTACATACTAGAGACATTCGAAAAATCACACATTATCAGTGAACATACTTCTAAAAAAGCAGATATTGATGGGATTCCTCTAACTATCATCTTTCCTAAATATCATAGCTCAATTACACAAAGTTTAAAGGGAAACACCAATAAAGAAACAAAATTGCATAAAATTTTAACTTCTTTCTTCTATGTTAATTTTTCCTACCGCCTTACGGTGTTTCCTTTGCAACACGTGGTGTAATTGCTAGTTTATTTTGTAAGTTGATATTTTATTCATATGGTAAAAAGGATGTACATCCAGTAGAGCAAAAGGCAGGTGGTCTCACCCCGACCAGGTTTGTTGACCAATGTTTGTAGCAGGTGACAAAGATACAGAAAGGAGGCTAAGGATAGCATCCATAAACAAAAGGGCCAAAGGCACCAAAAGACAGACAATACATAAAAAAAACACCTGATAGCATACTAGTCATCTGACGTAATGGAATTTAAGTTATCCAGGGTAGTTCCTAGAGGTGGCGGAGGGCAGAGTTGCACTGGACGTGCCCTTCGAAGTGCGCCAGCCAAGTCTCCAACTTTTCCACTTTTTCTGCAAGGTGGTTTTGGCCTTGCTAGACCACCACCACCACTCGCTCTCTGACCTGGCACTGAAAGTAATGCATCCTGTCCAAGGTGGCCACCAACTCAGCATGCTCCTCCCTTCAAACCTGTTCAACCAACTCCACCCGATCTAGCAGAGATTGAATTAGTTCTCGGTAATTCTCTAGACATCAATGTTGAATTACTTGCGGGTTGGGAGCTGCACGTCGACCAGACCCCCGACTAGCTGTTCCACCTTGCCGCACACCACCACTTCACTGAGGTTGCTAAGATCTCCCACCTCCACAAGAAGCTTGCTTTCTGTCACCACGATTGCCACGCGTTCCAATACCTGATAGCCGAGAGCTGCCGGTAGTCTTGCCACCTCGACGCGTCCTGGCTACTACCGTTGCCAAATCTTCTGAAGGAGCCAACCTCGCCTGGTCCCCGTGACTCACAGAGCGTGGTTTGGCAAGGGGGAGGAGCGCCCATGACGCGAGGAAGGTCGCATATTGAACAGTCTAGGAGAGCCAAATTCCCCAACAGTCTTCAGAGTCCGACCCACTGAAACTTGCCCAAATCTCCACACCCAAAGACCAAATCTCCCTTCACCCACAACTTTCCGCAGATGACCACCCGCTGCAACCTGGCTACCACCTCGCCACCAATTGAGCACCTAGGCAAGAACATGAGCTACTTGAGAAGGAGAAGGCAGAAGAAACTCACCCCAGGTCGACACTCCCCAAGAAGCCTTGTGTAGCCCACACCAAAATGTCGACATTGAATACTCTGAAAAGGTGGCTCCTCTATCTCCACCGCACATAAAGAAACGCCCATGAAACCACCAGGCGCGCTAATTTTCGGACCAAGAACCAGAAATGAAGAATCCCTCACATAGCCATCGCCACCCCCAATAGCAACACCTCCAAAGCTCATGTTGTATATTTTCTCCTCCATATGCCTCCAACGGACCAACTACTCGCACCTTCCAAAATCCGTCGAAGATAGAAATACCAAGTTCCCCCAATTACCCGCAATCACACTATGCAAGAGCAATAAAACTCAGGGTGCCTTTGGAGCAAAACGATAATGAATTCACACAACCAAGAGTTGTAGGGGAAGATCGGATGCTGCCACCCAGCCCTGAAAGCCCACCGCCGACTCTTGCACTTGCTTGCAGAATACCGACCAAGAGTCCAACACAGGAATGAAACGCAAACACAAATGTCGTCTTGTTGAGCCATTCCCCTCATTAAACTTTCACCAGCCACATTCACTGAGACAAGACCAAGGTTCACGCGATCGCATTTACAATTTCAATTACACATATCGTTACTCTGGTTCAGATGAAAGGACCGGCAAGCTAGTCCTCTACAGGCATGTCAACTGTTAACGATCATGGGACTCAGTGGCCACGTGCCTTGAGATTCTCACCCCCGTCAGGGATACAAAATTATTATTTTAGTTTACGCGATAAAATGGATTTTAATTTATAACTACTATTTATATCTTATATATTTTAATGTGATAGAGGTGTTTTTTTTTCTTTTAGATTTAATCAAAAATATGTTATATAATTAAATTCAAATAAAATATTAATAAAATATTTTGATTGTTACAATGAGAGATGGTTTTTTTGAGGCCCGCGGTATTGGCCCATGGTATTGTAACAAAGCCTATTTACAAGCTAATAATATGTATGGCAAAATGAATGTGCATATTCGTGGTTAAACATATTGCTATATTGTAAGTTTATTGTAAGTATTAAACTTTATGTGTGCTTATTGATTAAATATAAATATGGTTATAGAATCATTATTCTATTTTATAAAGTAAAATGGATCTTAACTTATTGTTGCTACTTATATGTTATATATTTTAATGTAATTTGCATATTATGATTTTTTTATCTAAAAAGTTATTCGTAATTTTATTAATAAAAACAAAATTACAATGTAACAAATTGCTACAACATCTCCCCTGATGGGCTCTATATTACTTTTAATCGGCATGTAAATGTTTACCAATCTTTTAAGTATTATAAATTGAGACATTTTAAAATAAATTCAGCATGTTAAGCTGACATGTAAAAATGTTTACAAACTTTCTTAAATTAAACCTACACATCACCCCTATACTGAGTGGTAGAGCGCCACTCAACTGTAACAACCCTGGTCAAAAATCAATGTAATAAATTTAATAAAGGCAAAATAACAACCAAGGTCATGGACACATATGCCAAGTTGAATGTTGGGCAAAACATCCTAGTGCTGGTGTTCATTTGGTTTATTATGGCTAGGAAAATTGGCGAAGGCAATGACAAAGGCATTGAAAAGGCAAAGAGACATTAATTGGCATTTTGTTTATGAAAATAATAGAAAATAGGAGAAAAGGAAAGTGAAAGATCGCAGGCTGCATGAGAGGAGGAAATTGAAGGAGAATAATGGAAAATGAAGAAAATAGAGGTTTAATTAATAAAAAGGCTTCTGAGGATCAATTCACAACTTTTTGTCAGTTCGGTTTTGGAGCTCTCTGATCCATAAACTGTTGTGGATATTCTACTGGACAATTCGTCACAATAGATCTAATAATATTATATTAAAAATTTGAGATTCTACATTATTATAGTTTTATTTAATTTCTAGATCTGTAAAATTAACTGTAATTAATGCATGAATGTAAAAGTAAATTAAACAGAAAAATAGAGAACAACAAATTAATCTCTCACACACATAATACACAACATATGCTCTCTGGGAAACCCTTTCGGGAGAAAACCCAACTGGAAGGTGAGGTCGCTTCACTCTCTTTCTCTGTCTGGAAATATGGTTGCAGATACAAAGAAGTAATGTATGTGGCCCGTGGGCTGCTACAGTGCACAGATCTTATCTATGTACCCTACCTCCTATCTCTCATGGATATCTTTGCTCAACTATGGAACAAAATGCTCGTGAAATAATGGAATGCCTCTTCCTCCTAGTGGCCCAGTTATAACACATCCCGATAGCCTACTGGTGGTTAAGTTTGACTACATCAAATATTAACTAGAGTTACAAAATAGACTCTTTTACATCACAAACACGTGGCTAGCCCCTTTTCCATGAATAATGGGGGCTGACGCAACATCCTTGTTGGAGAGGTAAATCCCCTCTGCAGACAGAGGCGATCCCACTAGCCCAAAATGGGTCTAGCAACAATCAATCAACACTACCATGCAAGTTCCTAGTTGCAAATTGAAAGTGGATTATGAGAACCAACCTGAAGTCCAACGCTAGTGTCATGGAAGAGTTGATACTCCCATTCCCTTGCTCCAGCAGGTCACGATCCTCACGATCTTCGCAAATGGATACCTGCACATGCAAAGAACGAAGCGAATACAAGCATAAAATCCACTAAATACAACCATATATTGTCAGAAAAGATATAGATCAAACATTATCATAATGAACAATAAGATCGGAACCATAATGATAGTCGTTTATTAATGAGTAATCAACAGAGAAAAGTACAACCAAGGTTCTGACGTTGAATCCCTCCTCTGGCTGGGTGAACAGCTACATATGTCTTGCAATAAACCTTTCTCTCTCTTTGATTATGAATGCACAGCTCAGACTTCTGACAGTATAATCTCCCTATGCTCCAAGACTCTTACTATCACTCAAAACTAGCGTTATCACTAGCTTGTCAAATGCATGAGGATAGGCTTTTATAGATGGAGGAGGGGAAGAAGATACAATGAATCAAGACACCCATTATTGATTGGCATTATCCCAAAAAAGCCCTTGTGGATAGATGTAAGGGATAGATGATGAATCTCGACATCCAAGAGATTAGCATTATCCTCAAAAACTTCATGATTTGAAGGGAAAAAAACATCCGGGCGCGCGTTTGTTAAAAATCTTTTCCAAACTTGGTTGGCGCGGGTGTAACTCTAAGACAGAGCGCCAATTGGCACGCCTTCTTTTGAGGATTTCCTTCATTGGCGCGGGTAGTACATTGTGGACCCGCGCTAATGGAAAAATGGCACTTTTTAGGGATATTTTGCAGGAGATGTCTTTAAGGCACATGAAGTCCATACTTAGGGGAACATAATGCAAGTGTTTTTAAGTTATGTCACTGCTCACAGGTCCCGGAATGAGTCCTCCAAAGTGCGGGAAAGGGGTAACAGGGACAGTGACCAATGGTGACAAATTACTGTGTAACAGATGCCCCCTAAAGCATGAGGCCCGAGAGAGAGAGAGGGGTGAAATGCTTTACAAGAACACATGCAGCTGCCGTCGGAGAATCTGCACAGAGAGATACAACTGATAGCTCAAGTACATGATATATGTGGTATGGTCGCGGCCATCCATAACAGAGTACATAATAACTAGATCCATGGTATGGGCGCAACCATCCGGTTAGGATCGATGAATAGACTCAGGTATGGTCGCAACCATCCAGTGAATGAGTCATGTAACAAGAATCCACAAAATCACAGCCTCGATTCCAACAGACAAAATCCAGGGTCTTGCGCTCCATCTCGACCCGAACAAAAGTACAAGTTCAAGCATGCGAATACATGAGCTGAAGTCGAACATGCATGAACATCGTCAGATTACCAGTCAATAATGAAAACTGTTAATAGACGCGAGAGGTACCACCAATAATGACAATGGCCCTCAAGGTACTATAGGTACAACCTACGGCGTGCGAATTAGTGAGCTGGCGTTGAACACCCGTAGAATCATTCTATTGGAGGCCAATGATGAAAACCTCACGTCTAACACGAAGAACCTACCATTGAGGCATGCAGGCTCCAAGGCACCGGAAGGGAGTCTCTAGATCAGCTTCCTGGATAATGAGTTGAAGTCGACAGGAAGTGACCTTGATCGAAGGTGGGCCATAGTGCTTCCCACATCATCGACACAAGACAGAGAAAGAATATTGTGGTGGATCAAAATTGTGTGAGTTATCAGAAGGAGGTTGTTATTTTGCAGAGGTCAACTTCTCTTGAACATATCGGCGGCACGACAGTGGAATTGGCAGTATTTGACATCAATGGATCAGAGGTCATGGTGATGAGGCAATGAGCAGATGAGAGGTCAAACAAGATTACCCAAATCCACGGAGGCAAGTGAAAAATGAGATGAGATATCCCCACCCAGACACGAAAGCAGATAAGTGCCATGTTCAAGAGCGACATACTGCCAACATGACAATAATTATGGTTCCATTTTCCCCTACCATTTCTGGCGAGTACCCCAATTATTTTTATTTACAAGCTTGATGGGGATAACATATGCTTGTAACATCATCTTGACGGATTCCAATGTCATTAAGTTTTAACGAGTTTGACAAAGGAAAAACTCGGCGTCTTTTCGTGTTTAGAGAGTTTGAAAAGACTGCGGAAAAGAAAACTCCAAAGGTGTCCTTTTTCGTAAAGTTGTGTCTCTTGAGCCCAAAAAAGTATAAAACAATGCTCGAAAGAACCGCCCGACCATTACGATCAATGAGTACTTTTCATAAGTAGTGATTTCGACCTGAAAAAGTAAAAAGGTGATCGAAACCACGTCGTTTCGAAACCGTTAACGAACCTGAAACGACAAAGGTCCGACGATCTTTTCGTTTTTACACAGTCGGAAAAGAGTTTAAAGACGACTGCCTCTTATTTACGTTTAACGAGTAAAGAGGGATAACTCGGCGATATTTTCATGTTTAGCGAGTCAGAAAAGAGCTTAAAGGAGACTCGTCCTAGAGGAACGAGTGGTATAAAGGGTAGCAACTGGTTCCGACAATAGTGGAACTACTCAAAACATGTAATGGTCAAGAGGTTGGCTAATAAAACCACTCATTGCTGCGGTTCCTCAGGAAAGGATAAAGAACCAAGTGAAATCATATGATCGGCCAAAGAGATGGTGGCGATGGAATGAAACAACCAAGGCTCATCTAACATAATTTAGCAGATAAAAGGCAATCACGAGATGTAAATCAGGTATGGGTTCATTTTTACATAAGCTTGAACCATGGAGAACTCTGCTTAGATTCGGTTTCATGTTTACACAAGCTTGAAACGAAAAACTATGCTTGTTATCAGTTCGCATGCCCCTAGCATAATAACGCAAATCGAGGTACATGCCCCCCAAGCTTCATTGCATTCAACAAAGTGGATGGAATGAAGGTTCACTCTCGAGATCTATGAAAGGCTTGACTTTGTATTTTACGAGATCTTAATCAAAAGACTCGATTTGGAAAGGGAGTTGTTTCATTTTTTAAGGAGCTTGACATAGGAAAATGAACTATGCTCCACCACCTAATTTCATTTTTTAAGGAGCTTGACACAGAAAAAGAACTATGCTCCGACCAAGCCTAGTTTCATTTTTTAAGGAGCTTGACATAGGAGAACGAACTATGCTCCGCTCGAACTTCATTGGAATGAACAGGGAGTCGGGGCTTCCAAGAGTGCCACTCCGGGTGGAAGGGTAACATCTCGGAAGTCAGGACCCAATGCCCCCAGGACACTATGCACGATGGCGGCATCACTGGATCCAGGCACGGGATAAGTGGCCACGTAGTTGATCTGTGGTGGGGCAGATGCAACTGGTGGATGAAAACCAGGAGGGGATGACGACTGCGCAGGAGGGACCCGTGGACGAACGAACGATAATTGATCGATAGTCACAATTCTTCCATCGTGTGGAAAGCAAACCACACGGAAAAGTGAAGAGACAAGGGCCTCCATGGCATAAACATAGTCACGACCAAGGAGAAGACTGAAATCTAAAGCACCTTGGGTAACCGATATGTCTATATAGACGGTTTTGCCTCCCAAAGTAATAGGGAACTTTGGAAGGATCCCTAATGGTTGACTAATTCCTCTGTCAAAAGCCGTCAAATTCGGTGCGACTGGTACAAGCTGTGGGGAACCCAAAGCTTGCCAAGTAGTGGCAGGCATAAGACTGACAGATGCACCCTCATACATAACAGTGCCAGGTATCGCTTTATTATAGGCATGTACCGTGACCCAGAAAGGCACATGGGATGGGAGGCGGGAGGTAGTCAAACGATTCCAGTCGAAGGAAACGACTGAACTACTTGGTGGGGGAATCGTATGATTGCCCCCCTGCTCTAAAAGAACCGAAGCAGGACTCTCGGGAGCAGCTGGGATAGGAGAGTCATTTCCGGACGCAGGAGAATTTGAGGAGACGAGAAGAACATGGGAATGATGCTCTTCCGAAACAGAGTGGTCGATGGGTGGTGAACTCGAGTCGACACTCTTTCCGATCAATGGTTGGTCTGGAACAGGCTTGGCAGAGCCAGGTTCAGGAAGAGGAGGTTGGACAAGAGAGGAATCTTGGTCGATCTCTTTGTCAGCAGGGCAACGATCTGCGGCTACAGAGAGACGTTGATAACCAACAGGAAGTTGGGGTGAGGGAGCTGTAAGACTTTCCAAGACAACAGAGGCTTTATCCATGAGTGGACAAAGGTGAAGGGGATGATTGCCTTCACAAAGTCTATAGGGGATTCGAATCTTCCCTTTTCCCTTAACATTTCCAGCTGATAGTGTAGCATCGCCGTGAGCTTCAGAGGACGATGACGAGCGGGCCGGATCGCGAGACCATACTTCTAAGGCCTTGGGAATTCCAGGACAATCGCGAAGAAGATGGTCCTCCTTGCACAACATATAAGGAAATTTGACCTTCCACGGAGGAGCAGAAGGTGGCTTGACTTGAGTTGTACTTTTAACCTCTCGCTTAGGGGTCTTCTTCTTCTTCTTCTTCTTAGCCACCTGGTTACTTGAATCCAGACTTTCGCCAGGCGAAGTAGAAGATGAGGACGCAGAAACAGGCGAAGAAGGGGAGAGGTCCACCTTGGAATCAACATGATGTTGTTCAGGTGGAGGAGACGGTGGAACAGGAGTCATCACACTCGGGACCACCGAGGTTGAAAACAACCATACGCGCAAACCAATGGTTATCCCAGGCAAAGACAAAGTTGCCATATACGGAGCACCGGCATTTCCAAAAGAAGGAAATGGACTAGGGTTTCCATCCGGGGGAACACCTTGGCCGGTAGACTCGGGGAAGGTTGCCATTAAAAATGAGAAAGAACCCTACTCAAGCTAACGCAAACAAGATCTAACCGGGTAAATGTGAATCGTGGCCGAATAAATTTTAAGACAAAGGAACTGAACTTGACCTTTTCATGTTTTAAGAGTCGAGAAAAGGACAAAAAGATGACTCTAGTCTCCTTCGAATATTTAGTGAGTCCAAAGTGACAAATGCTCAGGTGAACCTTTTCTTTTAGGGAGTCCGAAAAGGGTCAAAAGTGACTACTCTGGAGAACTAGGCAAAAGGTTTACCAAACAATCCGTAAAACTGCTTATACACCTTGGCAATCAGATGAAAACCAAGGACTTCCCGTACGGCAGTCAATCTTCCCGAATGCTGTGTTCAGTGCATTACGGCTTGTAAAGCGGCAGACACGGCTTCCTGTGGATAAAGGATGATAACCTAGTGGGGTCTCCACATATACTCGACGGTACGTGAGAGCACAAATTCGTGCTAGACCACTATCGAGTCACAAAAGGAGGAATCACCCAACCATAATGTGAAACAACAGTGACTAGGTTTAACGACGCCGGAACACGTCTCTAGCCTAGACCTCTAGAATGTATGCGTTAAGTTCCAATGCGTTTTTAGATTCATTCAGTTCATTTTATAGTTGATCTTTGATTAGGTTTCAGTTTTCAGGTCCTACCGTATGTGATCTCTCACAATTTCCTAAATGCAAGCTATATGCCAAAATATATCATTCCATTCAATGAATGCTAACTACAGAAGAGTTGAGATCTTTCAAACAAACAAAATGATCATCAAACAATCAACAAATATTCTAATGCAGCTAATAGCAATAAATGAAACTTTTTCTTTTCTTTTTTTTTAAAAGTGACTAATCGCTAATAACAGTGAAGAATGCTAACTAATGTAATGCAAAAAGATCGTTTGTTTTTTTTCTTTAATGGCATAATGCACTTAAACAAATTTTGAGAGATGATAACAAAGAGTAAACAGACAAATTTCACTCAATGAAAATAGAACCAAGTCTGAAACACCAAGACAATCTGTCAAGCCAAGGAGAATCACAAAGACCTCAATGAGCTATGTGATCTAAGCCCAAACGAAGCCAAGTGAAATCCAACGATCAAGAGGTGGATTGCTCGAAGCACACAATAAAAAGTTTTGACAACCACTAGACAAGTGCAAAAAACAGCCAAGAAGTTGATTGGACAATCAAAGAACCAAAAACTCCCACGGAAGGCTCGATGTACAAAGCCACTAGATGCTCTAGGGCTGGGATATAAGATCGATGGAAAGAGGCATACACCCGAAGGATGAAGGTCAAAAACCAGTCAAACAGAGCTCTGACACACTCCAGTAGCTGAAAAAGATGTGAAAAGACAGAAATTTGAGTTTAGAAGGCTTCCAAACAAACAAACTGGCAAAGTTCACAGGACTGGCACGACTGTCAGTCTGTAACTCGCGCTATTAAAGGATTAGCGCGAGTTGCTTTTGTGCAACCTGCGCCCACTGGCGCGACTGTCAGGTAGAAAAACACGCTAATAAAGTTTGCTGGCTTAAAAATAAATCAAGCAGTCCAGGGTCTGATCGACAGTATCCAGACAGATCAAGCAGCAAGAAACAACTTAAAAATCTAACCCAGAAAGCTTATTTAAGCAAGCAAACAAGAGAAAACCAAAGTGCAAGACAAACTCCAAGCTGTTCGGTTCGTAAACCAAACCGGAGATTGACTGAAGTGGCGTTGATCTACTTCGCTAATGCAGAGCAATAGCGTTTCGAAGGCTACTTGGCCGTACTTCAGGCTTCGTCCAAAGTTTACGAATCAAACAACAAATAGCTTCCCCAGTGGAGTCGCCAAATTGTTGGAGAGGTAAATCCCCTCTGCGGACAGAGGCGATCCCACTAGCCCAAAATGGGTCTAGCAACAATCAATCAATGCTACCATGCAAGTTCCTAGTTGCAAATTGAAAGTGGATTATGAGAACCAACCTGAAGTCCAACGCTAGTGTCGTGGAAGAGTTGATACTCCCATTCCCTTGCTCCAGCAGGTCACGATCCTCACGATCTTTGCGAATGGATACCTGCACATGCAAATAACGAAGCAAATACAAGCATAAAATCCACTAAATACAACCATATATTGGTCAGAAAAGATATAGATCAAACATTATCATAATGAACAATAAGATTGGAACCATAATGATAGTCGTTTATTAATGAGTAATCAACAGAGAAAAGTACAACCAAGGTTCTGACGTTGAATCCCTCCTCTGGCTGGGCGAACAGCTACATATGTCTTGCAATAAACCTTTCTCTCTCTTTGATTATGAATGCACAGCTCAGACTTCTGACAGTATAATCTCCCTATGCTCCAAGACTCTTACTATCACTCAAAACTAGCGTTATCACTAGCTTGTCAAATGCATGAGGACAGGCTTTTATAGATGGAGGAGGGGAAGAAGATACAATGAATCAAGACACCCATTATGGATTGGCATTATCCCCAAAAATCCATTGTGGATAGATGTAAGGGATAGATGATGAATCTCGACATCCAAGAGATTAGCATTATCCTCAAAAACTTCATGATTTGAAGGGAAAAAACATCCGGGCACGGGTTTGTTAAAAATCTTTTCCAAACTCGGTTGGCGCGGGTGTAACTCTAAGACAGAGCGCCAACTGGCACGCCTTCTTTTGAGGATTTCCTTCATTGGCGCGGGTAGTACATTGTGGACCCGCGCTAATGGAAAAAGGGCACTTTTCAGGGATATTTTGCAGGAGATGTCTTCAAGGCACATGAAGTCCATACTTAGGGGAACCTAATGCAAGTGTTTTTAAGTTATGTCACTGATCACAGGTCCCGGAATGAGTCCTCCAAAGTGCGGGAAAGGGGTAACAGGGACAGTGACCAATGGTGACAAATTATTGTGTAACAATCCTCCCAAACTATAGGTGTGAAAACAAGAAGATCAACTTCTGAATGACATAACTTTTGCATACGGCCTCTAATTGACGTGATTATTGTGTTTTTGGAGAGCTTTCTATGTGTAGAATAACATGAAAAGGTGCTAGTCTTAAGCGGCAAAGTTTTACCCCCAAAAAACGTCATTTGATGCCTCAAAACACTCTCATAAGGTTTCAAACATTGTTTCGCCAAATTGGGTCCCGCCAGTAAAAACAGTCTCGTGAGTTGATTCCTCCACTTTTTCCACCCCAAATGCATCGATATGGATGAAAAAAAATATAATGATTCAATTCGGATCACACCTCCCCATTTTGGGAGCTTTTGGTCCCCAAAATATTTTACTAAATGAGGTGAGGAAATTTTTCCTCCACCTTCTCTTTGGTTTACCATTTAGCTTTGCCTGGAAGTTGTCCCTTCAACCCAATCTACCAAAGATCTTGTTGCCCTTGTCTTGCAGTTTTTGACCTTTTCTGCAAAATTGTATCTTCTGTCAACTTTGCTTGAGCTTCTGGTGCCAAATCCTCCACAGAAGGTAGGACTTGTTCCTCTTCCTGATCTAGCATGGAAGGCTTGTAGAGTTTCAAATTGTCTACGTTTACAACTGAGTAAATGTGAATATATGGTGGTAAATTGAGTTTATAGGAATTATCACCCACCTTTTCCAGTATCTAAAAGGGACCATACCTTACAGCCTTGATTTTCTTACCAGGTCCCTGCAACCTCTCCTTGTTCAACTGTAGCCATATTATGTCTCCCACCTTGAATGATTTATCTGTTATGTGTTGATCATGCATGGCCTTATACTTCACCTGCAACTTATGCAGTGTTTCCTGTACCTGTAGATGGATCTGGCTGATCTTATCTATAAATTTTCCAGTCTTCAAAGCATCTCTTGTAAGGACTTCCTTCACTCCCCCTCGCTGCCCATATGCAATATCCAAAGGTGAAGGTGTAAAATATCCAAAACAAATTTCAAATGGGGATTTTCCTATAGAAGTGTGGACTGCTTTGTTATAAGAATGTTGTATATATACCAAATTTTCATCCCAGGTCTTCGGATGCTTCTGGTTGTAACCCCTTAGAAGCTGCACCAAAGTCCTGTTGACTACTTTTGTCTGCCCATCTGTCTGTGGATGGAATGTTGTAGATCTCTTCAACTTTGTGTCCATCTTCTCCCATAATGTAGTCCATAATGCACTGAGAAATCATGTATCCCTATCTGAAATGATGTTCCTTGGTATCCCAAAGTGTACCCAGACTTGTCCAAAGAACAAGTTTGTTGCTTCTTGTCTGTTGATGGTCTTTTTATAGGGCATCATAACACACATCTTGTTGAACCTGTCAACTACTATGAACAAGTAGTCATTTCCCTTCCTGGTTGTCGGTAAACCTCCCACAAAGTCCATGGAAATGCTTTCCCAAGGACGAGTAGGTACAGGTAAGGGATGATGCAGACCTTGTTTCATGTTGCTAGGCTTGCTAGTACAACAAAGCATGCATCCTCTTATGAACCTAGCTACTTGCTCTTGCATCTTAGGCCAATACACATACCTCTACAAGTTAGTTGTGGTCTTCCGTACACTAAAGTGCCCTGCAACCTTGGAGGTGTGAGCCTCTCTAATCAGTTGCAAATGCTCACCTTTAGGAACACATAGCTTATCCAGCTTGTATAGTAACCCATCCTTGAGATGGTAGTCAACTTGTGTTGTCACCATCGTGCACATGACTCTGACTCTACAACTACTGATACACCTACTTGAAGTCCTCGTCTTCTAAATATGCCTGTCTATACGCATCATAGGTGAATAGCTCCATGTGCATAATAGTCCCCAAAGTTGTAACCTTTGATGTGGGTGGCCTTGAAAGCATATCAGCCAACTTGTTTATGTTTCCCTTCTTATACTTGATCACCAAATAAAACTGATGTAAAAACCCCATCCACTTGTAATGCCTGGTCTGTTGTAGCTTACTCTAGGCTTGTAAGTACTATAACGGCTAGTGATCTGTGTGGATTATTGTATCCTTTCCCATCAAATCGTGCTTCCACTTCTTCACAACTTGTGCCATGGAATAAAGCTCCTTATTGTATGTAGGGTAGTTAAGAATTGCCCCATGAAATACTTCAAAATGGTAGCAAACGGGCCTTCCTCCTTGCATTAAGACAACTCCCATAGCATATCCACTCGCATCTGTCTCCACTTCAAATAGTCGTTGCAAGTTTGGTAATGCCTGAACTGGTGCTTCACTGATCTTTTTCTTTAATTCATCGAAAGCCTTATGTTGCTCATTTCCCCACTGGAAACTCTTGCCACTTGCTATTATGGCGTGGAGCGGTGCTGCTACCGCTAAAAAAGAAGCTATGAATTTCCTCAGGTATTGTGTTGCCCCAGTGAAACTCCAAACCTCAGTAACATTAGTAGGCACCGACCATTTCATTATGGCCTCCATATTGGAAGGATCTAATTTCAATTCTCCTCCACCAATCACATATCCCAAATACACTAAGGAATGCAGTGCAAACTCGCACTTCTTGAGATTTGCTAGCAGCTGGTGCTTCAATGTTTCCAGCACCTGCGTCAAATGTGAAATATGCTCCTCCCAGGTAGCACTATATACCAGTATATCATCCAAATAAACAATAACAAATGAATCTATAAAAGGGCGCAGTACATCATTCATTAATCTCATAAATGTAGTTGGTGCATTACATAGGCCAAAAGGCATAGCTAACCACTCATACAAACCTTTCATGGTTTTGAAGGTGGTCTTCCATGTATCTTCTTCTTTGACTCGAACTGGTGATATCCAGACTTCAAGTCCAGCTTGGTGAAATACTTTGCTTGCTACAACTGATCTAGCAAATCGTCTATCCTAGGCAGGGGGTATCTGTTCTTGAGCGTGATTTTATCCAATGCCATGTAATCTATACACATCCTCCAAGTCCCATCATTCTTTGGCACAGTGATGATGGGTGACCCACATGGTGATGTACTTGGTCGAATGACACCTTGTTCCAACAACTCTTGTAGTTTTTTCTTCACCTCACTTGCTTCTATAACAGACTGCTTGTACAGCGCAATCTTTGGCAATGGGGAATCTAGCAATAGTTGGATCTCGTGCTCCACTTATCTCTTAGGGGGTAGCCCTTTAGGCTCTTGGAACACATCCTTGTATGCCTGTAACAACTCCTCCAATTGTTTTTTTTGTCTCTTATTACACCCCTCTAGGGTTGCCTTGCCTCCTATTGATTCCTCTACAGATTGATTTTCTCTTAAGAACAATAAAACATACTTATTGTTGGAACTGATCAATTTCTTGGCTTCATTGGCACTTACCAGTGAAATTTTCGACTTGCCTTTGTGCGCGTTGATGATGAATTATTTTCCATCCTTGATGAGCTAGTACTGGTTAGCTCTCCTCATAAATATTGCATCATGCATGTACATGTATGGACTCCCAAACACGACTCCACATACATCAAGGGGAACCACATCCATATCTACTTCATCAATAAAATCAACACTGATAGCAAATCTAATTTTACACTATTTTGTTACCTTCAGCTCTGCATCCTTATGTACCCATCCCAGTGGATATGGGTTTTGATGATCACGAACTTCCAGCCCCAACTTCTTGACTAGATTTGCTGCAATGAGATTTTCCTGCGATCCCGAGTCAAACAGAGCATAAATCTTCGTCTTCTTTACCTGTATCTTTACATGGAAGAGTTTGGTAATTTCTTTCTCTCCCTATTGCTGGAGGCTACTCATATTCACCTCCTTCTACATTGATGTACATATGATCTTCTCATCCACGTCCGAGCTACTTTCAACTTGGTTGCTCGAATTAATAGCCATGAGATTCTTCTTCTTATTATGTTTCTTCTTGTTCTTCGGTTTTAGCTCTGGATGCAACTTACAACACTTCTCCTCTGTATGGTCGTCAATGTTGCAGTGGTTGCTAGGATCTTTGCACTGGTGTGATGTGGTTGTCGTCTTTTTATATTTTCCCCCTTTTTGCTTCTTCTTCCCCTCCTTAGAAGCGTCTTGTTGCTGCTTTTGCTTCGATCCACTTGATTGCGCTCTTTTCAAGCCTATGTTCTCTAGGTAGTGTGCTTGTACACAAGACTCATCCACCGCTTTGGGCTTGAACAACATCATTTGCTTGCGTAGATGGCGGTGCAAACCCCCCAAATACTTGAGGAGTACATTTGGGTTCTTTGGAGAGATACCCAACATTATAGCCATCTTTCTGAATTCTGTGGTGTACTCCTGCACGCTTTGGCCCGAATTTTGCCTGAAGTAATGCCACCGTATCCATTGGTCTTCCACATACCCAATGGGCTAAAACTGTGACTTAATGAGGATTTTTAAATCCTCCCACTTAGTCATTGGAGGTTCTCCCTCCAACCTCAGGGTTTCCATGTGGCTCTCCCACCAAGTTAGTGCATGGCCCTCCAATTTCAGTCACGTGAATGAGATCTTCTGCCCTTCCTCGATCTGATGGACACTAAAATAAACTTCCAGTTGCTGCAACCAGTGGTTTAGCTTCAGAGCGTCGATCTCGCCATGGTATGGCTTGATATCGACTTTTGCTTCCACTTTAAACAGGGATTGGTTCATGACACTCAAACTGGGTTGATCTTTTCTGGGTTCTTTCTTCGGCTGGTTATCTGCATCTTCCTGATCTCCTGATCCCCCTTCTGATTTGTCCTTTGCATTTGAACCCCCTTCTTCTCCAAATATCCCCAGTTTATTTCTTAGGGCCACCATGAAGATGTTTACATTGCAGTTTATATCTGCGACTTCTTCTTCAAGCCGCGAAAACCTCAGCTCTGTAGGATCACAAGGTTCGTTTACAGATTCGTCGCCCATGATTAGGGTTTTACGATTTTCGGCCTCATTGATCTAGATCCGTGCAATCTCCACAAAATAATCAAAGAAACCTGCTCTAATACCAAATGATCCGCAAACTTCCGTGAATATTCCACTGGATAGTTCATCACAACATATCTGATAATATTATATTGAAAATATGATATTCTATAATATTACAGTTTTATTTAATTTCTAGATCTATAAAATTATCTGTAATTAGTGCATGCATGTAAAAGTAAATCAGTAAATCAAGCAGAAAAGTAGAGAATGACAAAATAATCTCACACGCACATAGGACACAATATATGCTCTCTGGGAAACCCTTTCGGGAGAAAAGCCAGCTGTAAGGTGAGGCCACTTCGCTCTCTTTCTCTGTCTGGAAATATGGTTGCAGATATAAAGAAATAATGTTTGTGGCCCATGGGCTGCTACAGTGCATAAATCCTCTCTGTGTGCTCTACCTCCTATCTCTCCTAGATATCTTTTCTCAACTATGGAACAAAATTCTCTCGAATGAATGTAATTCCTCTTCTTCTTAGTGGTCCGGTTATAACACAGTCTGATAGCATACTAGTGGTTAAGTTTGACTACATCAACTCTTAACTAGAGTTACAAAATAGACACTTCTAGAGTATTTTACATCACAAACACGTGGCTAGCCCCTTTTCCATGAATAATGGGGGCTGGCGCAGCATCCTCCCGAACTATAGGTGTGAAAACAGGAAGGTCAACTTATGAGTGGCATAAATTTTGCATACAGACTCCAATTGACACGATTCTTGTGACGGTTGAAAGCTTTATGTGTGTGGAATAGCATGAAAAGGTGCTACGCATAAGCGGTAAAGTTTTACCCCAAAAAAAATCGTTTCATGCCTCAAAATGCTCCCGGAAGGTTTCAGAACTTGTTTTGCCAAACTGGGTCCTGCTAGTAAAAATGATCCCAAGAGCTTATTCCTCAACTTTTTCCACTCCAAATGCATCGAGATGGATGAAAAAAATATAATGATCCAATTCGGATCACTTTCTCTCTCTCTCTCCCCCTCTCTCTCATACTCTTTGACATTTAGAGTAGTCTTGGAACACTCTATCATTGGAGGAAGGAAGACGAAGGAAGGATAAGAAATCAAACAGAAGCAAAGATCAAGTAAGGAAGAGCGCGATCAAGCAACTACAGCGGGATTTCTTGCAAGTGTCAAGTTGCATGTATTATTTCCTTGCTAGTTTTGGCATGCATGGTACATGCATGTGTGTTTTTAGTTCTATTGTTGTCTTTAGCATGGGTTTTGCCAGGTGTGACAGTGATTTTCAGTCATGCCTTGCCATTCACAAATAGCCATGTTGTGATGGGGTTCTCTTTTTTTGGTTGAGTTGGATTGTCAGATGGTTTTCAAAACTAAGTGGGGTGGTCTCAGGGGAGAAACACAAGGCCTAGGAATCCTTGGACAGTGAAGGTGGGATTGCGTTAAAGCCTGATTGTGTATTCCCTCGTTAGGCCTAGGAATCATGTACCGATGAATGATGGGATATACGATAAAGCCTAGAGGGTGGAGCCTCGTTGGGACTAAGAATGCTTAACTTGTGAATGGTGGGATATACGGTAAAGCCTAAAGGTGGAGACAGACACATTCCTCACAATTTAGGTCGAGATATATGGAGGCATCCATGCTTGTTTAAGGCCTAGTGATCAGGTGGGATTGTGATAAAGCTTGGTTGTATTGATGAGGTTTTTGGGCCTAGGAGTCCCTTGATGGATATACGGTAAAGATTGAGGATGCCTTGATTGGTTTTGTTGTGAGTCCCACATTCATGCTTGGAATATAGAATGGGGGTGATTGGCTGAAAGAAAGATTTGGTTTAGCCCAATCTATGGTCTGGCCATACGTGGAAGACCCTGGCTTGGTTGGCTTTTGCATATGTTAATAAGATTTATTTTCCTCTTATGTTTTATGTGTAAATGAACTTTTTAATGTGTGGCTTTAATGGATGTTCTATTATTGTTATTATGTTGGTTATAAGCATGGTTCATCACAGACTTTGGTTATGGCTCTCATCATTCTTTGATTATTACATGAAATGTGAATGATTATATGACCTAATAAATGATAATTAATCTATTGTGATAAGGCATCAATTCTTCTTGACGATTCTCAGATAAGTATGAGATCCCTATGCTCAAATATGTGGTTATGACCTGTAAATTACATGTTTGTGATATGTTTGACAAAATGCTTGTCATGACTAGTACGGGTCGGGTCAATTTCTTGTACCAATGTTTGCATTAGTAGCCTTAATTCGTTGTTATTTATCATTTATGGAAGTTTCATGAAGTTCTGGGCAGAGACCTAAGACCTGACCTTGAAAAAGTGGCATAGAATTTGGGGTCGTTGGCTCAAAATTGCCTGAAAAAGGCCACAGTAGCATGCATGCCTTGTTGTGGGAGTGGCTGGAACATCTCAGTCGCATGCATGGCTTGTCATGGGACTGACTGAAGGTCTAGCTCAACAAAATGACAAGTTCTCTCAAGGGGGTTGGGAACCTGGAAGAGTTGGTTGCCTCCTGAAGGTTCTATAGCTCCTTAGAAAGGTCATATTGGTTTTGTTTGGTCAGTTCCACTTCCTTAATTGTACATGGGGAGTTGAATCACATCATAATAACTCTTTGTCACATGTTTACCCCAGTGGACCGGTTAGCTTGGGTAAATGTGGGAGGAGGGTGTTACAGAGTGGTATCAGAGCATGGTTCACCCCTTGGACTGGATGGGCGGAATGTGTTGGTCATGCATACATGTTGGTTGCATATGTGTTATTTATGCTTGTGGTCTATGTACTTGTTGTGTAGGCATGGTTGCAGTTGTGTCACCATGTGAAAGTAGATGGTTTTTTTGTTAGATGTATTTGTCATGAGTGTGTGTATGTTATGTGCTTATTATGTATGTTAGTGTCTATACATCATTATGCATGCATTGACATGGATATAGTTGTCATGCATGAGGTCACGGTATGTGGTTGGTATAGTCATGCATGGTAACTGGTTGATAATTGGGATGATGTTTATATAATGCTATGATTATGTTTATACATGTATTGTGCTAATCTGGTTGATATTGTAGACGATATATCCTCTCTTGAACTATACTGAGGTATGTTGATTATGTTAGGTTTTGGTTTAAGCTGACATAGTATACTTACAAGAAGCAGATCAAATATAACTAGCAAGATGGTAGACTAAAATTCATGAGACTCTTCCTATGGATCATATGAGCAACATGGTCGCAGGTACTCTTCTGACGTAGCAGCCACATTGAGAAGTTTGAAGACATAAATAAGAAGTTACAAAGAAGATAATGACATAATCATTCAGGCACAGGAGAAAAAAGCAGAAGTTAATGCAATAATCCTTCATATTTTTTCAAACTTGAAGAGACAGGGACTGCTTAGGATTATCGATGGGTAGGACGATAGGAGTAATGGGGCATGTGACAATAGATCTCATGGTGGGCACAAGTCGGATAGAGATGACACGATCATAGATGGCAGGTTCTTGGATACACCAGATAGACGAGGCAATGGACATGGGCATTACTCTAGTTCTGGTTCAGATAAGTACCATGGTCATCATCATTATCATCCTTACATGAGGCGTGTCAGGGGATATTTTCCATATGAATTCAAGAAAGAAAAGCCACCTAGCTTTGATGGGTATTTGAAGAATTCAGATGATGCAAATTCGTGGTTACTTAGGATGAAGAAGTTCTTTGGGTTGCGTGATTACACGAAGAACATGAAGGCCAGAATAACAATATTCAACCTCAAAGGGAAAGCAAACATCTAGTGGGAAGATGTGAAGTAGGTTAGAGACATAAGGACAAAGGAATTGAGTTGACATGAATTCAAGAGACTTTTTAGGAAGAAATATTTGTCAGAAAGGTACTACGACAACAAATCCAAGGAATTCTATGAGCTAAATATGGGTTCGATGATGGATGAGGAGTATAAAACCAAGTTCCTGGAGTTGTTGAGGTATGTATCATATCTTAAGGATGAAAAATCCAAAGTTAAGAAATTTGTCAGTGGATTTCCGTAAGCATTTAGAGATCGAATTGAGTATGATAAACCTCGGTCACTTGAGGAAGTCATTGGGAAATTGAAGCATTGTTATGAGCAATCAAAGCGCAAGACATAATCTCAGCTGATCCAGGTGGATACTGGTGGCCACCCACCTATTCCACCTAGACCCCCCCAGTCAGTTTCATCTGTTTCTTTGTTCATTTCAGCATTTACTATTTTTAGCAGTTTTTCGGGTTTTGAACTTCCAGAGCATTTTTAACCCCCTAAATGATGTTTTTTTGGGGGTCTGTAGTAGGCCCAAAGCCACTGTAACAACCTCCGGGGTAAATGTGCATATAAACAACATAATAGGAACAGAAATACAATAAACAGATCAGTCATCAAAATTCATATATACATCAGTACTTTTGCACATGAAAATCAAGGGAATAAATTTTTTCATAAATAAATGCAATGAACCAATCGAAGATGGGACTACCACGTTCAACCTGACCATAGATTGGCTGAACCAAATCTCTCTTTAGCCAATCACCCCCGTGCCATATTCTAAGCATGAATGTGGGATATCATAGAACACATCAATCAAAACTCATCTAGGGCTTCTAGAGGCCACCCACCTCAACCCATCAAACAGTGATTCCACCTCACGGTTGGACATCACCAAAAACCATCATCAGATTGGTCTTCATCCAAGCCTTCCAGGGCTTCCAAAGTGTTTGTCCAACCAAGGCTTCTAGAACTAGTAACTCAACCCATAGCTTATATAGGGCTTCCAGAGCGTTTGTCCAACCAAGGCTTCCAGAACTAGTAACTCAACCCACAACTTATACAAGGCTTCCAGAGCGTTTGTCCAACCAAGGCTTCCAGGACTAGTAACTCAACCCACCAAGGGCTTCCAGAGCATTTTTCCAACCAGGGCTTCCAGGACTAGTAACTCAACCCAAGTTGTTACAGGGCTTCCAGAGCGTTTGTTCAACCAGGGCTTCCAGGACTAATAACTCAACCCAAGCTAAGGAAACATGAGAACCAACAAAAACAAATCAATGAAAGTAAACCCACAATCACCATGGCTATCCAGGAAATGGCAAGGCTAGACAATCCTCCATGCCAATGATAGATCACAACCAAGAAACCACATGCATGTCAAAACTAGTGAATAAATCATACATGCAACTCGATACCTGCAAGCAAATTTGATGTAGTTGTTGATGTCGATGCCTTGCACTTTCATGATCTTCCTTTGCCTTCTTGCTCCAAGAATCCAAGTATGCCACACCCTCCAAGAGTGCTCCAAAAAAACTCTAAGTAACCAAGAGTATGAGAGAGAGAGAGAGAATAATGAGAGAGTTCTAAAACTGAACTGACCCCGTCTTGCCCATTGATCCTCATAGGCATTTTTATTAATGAGGCCTCTATTTTCTCCATTTTCCATTATTTTCCTTCAATTTCCTTCTCACATGCAACATGTGGCCTTTCACCTTCCTTTTCTCCTAATTTCCATTAATTTTATAAATAAATGTGCCAAAATACCTTTTTTCCTCTTTAATGCCTTAGCCATTGCCTTTGCCAATTTCCTTAACCATAAACAACCAAATGAACACCCCTTAGGATGTATTTCCCACCATTCAGCTTGGAATACGTGTCCCATCATCCGTGGTATTTATATATTTTTACATGGAATTTTCACCAGGGTTGTTACAGAACCCTCCCCCTTGGGGGAACACCGTCCTCGGTGTTCAATGACACCTATAACCAACAAGACTTCTGAAAACAAAACATACTGCCCATGGAGCTTTATAACATAGCTCGTTGCAATATTTACAATGAAAGATCTGCTCAAAATCAAAACATCATGGAAACATGACAACATACCGCATAGTGGAGCTTTATAAAACAACTCATTACGGTATTTACAATGATCATCCTTCTCAAGAAAACTCATATGACATCATAACATCATGATAATATAACCACATGATAGCATAATAACATAACACCCATACCGCATAGTGGAGCTTTATAACACAACTCGTTACAATATTTACATCCATACACAGGTGTACACATAAAAACATCATCAAAATATATATACCAAAACATATGACAAATCATGTACCAAACATATATCAAACATATATTACAATCATATAGCATGTATGAACCAACATAAAGCATATATCAACCATCATAAAGTATATATCAATCACCATAAAGCATATACTAAACCAACATAAAGAAAATACTAAACCACCATAAGAAACCACCAAACCACCATATCAAGCTGCTAATTCTTGTAGTTGATTTCAGCTACCCAATTGGGCATGTTCATGATTCCTATACCACGCACATAGCTTCCATTAGTTTTAAAATAAATTAAAATAAATTCACATCATACCTCATTAGTAGCTTGTCATTATGGTACATTTGCAATCATGTTCCCTTCCTGTCACAACAAGTCAAACTAGCATATTTGACCAAGTCAACATGTATAAAAATATCACATCAAGTTAGCTCAAACATAACCATCAACCATCATAAATCAAAATCATATATCACATGTAATCATCATGGGCCAGAATCATAAATCACATGCATACTAAAACCGAAATACAATACCGATACTTATCCTTCATCGATCCTTACTTCTACCTTGGTTCTTTCTGTAACACATTGGATTGGTTGCCACACCCGACAAACATCCAGTGCCTTCTCCTCAACCATGTGCACATACGCATAGTGTGCATCACACACATATGACCACATACGACATGCAACTCCATGCAACACATGCATCTACACCTAACATACAACACATACACCTACACCCAGTGTACAACACAACTCAATACATACGCCTACATCTTGTGTATAACACAATACATGCACCTACACCTAATGTACAACCCAACACAAATACGTGTCTAGGGTGCAACATAATGAATGCATATGTCACAATACCATGACTACAAAATGCACATACATAATACCGCATGCCCATAACTCAGCATGGATGACATGCACCCAATACCACATGTACACCAACACCATATATATAACATGTACATAGTACCACCAGTACATCACACCACCTGCACAACATGTGCACAGCATCACATGTGCATGACACCACCTACACATCGTGTACACAATGCCACATGTACACTGCACCACTATACAATGTGTACACAATACCACATGTACACAATACCACATGCACGACATGTACGCGACACCACATGTACACAACGCCACATGCATGACATGTACATAGCACCACATGCACACAACGCCCCTTGTACAATATGTACATAGCACCACACGCACATGACACCACTTTTACAATCATGCACACCACACCATATGTACATAGTACTAGTGTACCACATGCACGTAACACCACTTGTACATAGCACTGCATATCCAATATGTACATAGCATCATTTGTACACAGCACCGCATATCCAACACGCGTAGAGCACCGTATACATACAACACCACATATCCATCATGCACACAGTACAATATGTACACAACACCGTATATCCAACATGTACATAGAACCATCTATACCCATGATTGAATATGCAACATTCATACAAGACTATCTATATTAACACCAGTACATAACATCACATAAATAACATGTACACACGCTATATATGCACAACACCGCATGCGTACAACATCACAGATGAAACATGTACAACATATACAACATATGTTTAACAATAGTACCACACATCCAAAACCACACTGTCCTTGCCAATAAAACTTGCTTCCGGTATCTCATCCATGATTATCCTAGCATGTCGCAGACCACACTAATTTCACTTTGTTGATGTATCCTTCAACATTACCTGTTATAACATAGACATAGGCATAATACAAGTATACAATATCAAATCATATCCACATGATACTGACCTCGTATATTTGTCGTGACTACTCTTCCCAATTGATTCCTCGTAAGACCAGGAACCTCTTTATGTCATTCCCCTACATAAGAAATCATTCATCCAAAAGAATGATCCCTGACAACCCAGTCAGATAGTAACATAGATACATGGATACATACATACATATATAAATGTTAGCATAAAACAATAATGATCCTGTCAGACAACTACATACATACATACATACATACATGTATACATATATAAACATCAACATAATCAGGATCTTAACAAAATTGTCAGATAACATAAGGTCAAGGTTAAGAGAACTTCCTTTATTCATGCATGACATGCATGATATTGTGAACAACAGTTCCCAACATAACAAAGGCATCTGACGCCTCAGATCCATTTACTCTACCTTTTCTAGTTACCTTTCTCATGTTTGTACTGCCATGGTCCATTTACCACAATGAACCCAACCAGTCCAAACGACTGTCGTAGTCTTCCCTTCTGTTGTGCTCACTCATACATAGAGCTTCATCTACGTCTTGCATCACCTATTAGGTACCACATTGCTCTCCTCAAGCTACATTAACTTTCCCTTTCCCAACCAATTCCCTAGACTCAAAATGTAAAATGAAAGAAGGGAAACAACAACAAGAAGAAAATCATGAAAACCAATAACAACACGACTCTGCAAACAAAGTGGTATGGCCATACTCTAGACATAAATAGATATGCAAATCAAGCACAAGAAAAACACAAAAGACCAAAAGCACAAGACTAACAACAAACACCATGACTCAATCCCCATGGTTCCTAGTGCATCCAAGGGAAAGCTCAACCTGAGCCTTCTTCACGATTCATGGCAATCTCTCTTGCCATGCAACTCCCTGCATCATGCTCACACATGTCAACCACATGTTCCAAATATCAAGACAATCATATTTATCAATTTGAATTCAACTTTTACAAACAATCATGTCATAATCCATAGTCATTAGATATAATGCTACAACTATCAACTACATTCAAGTACATATCAACTGTCTCAACACATACATGTTAGTACAATCATCTTAAAACAAAATAATTTGAACATATACTCATATTAAGCAATTCATCAATCATTCAACCAATTGCAAAGATACCATATTAAATAAATCAACTAGGCACCCAAACACCAAATAGACGTCATAATCAAACAACCAAGCACCAATATATGACATAAGAAAACTCATACCTTAATGTATATCAGAGGAGGCTATCTCATCTACACAATAAAGCTAAACCAGGTTAACACAATACATATAACATCAAGATCTTCAAGGCAATGAACATAACCATCACGGATATGACCAATCCAAATTATAACATCAATATCTCAATGAAATGGCCCTAATAATCAAGTTAATAGCATATAACAATAATAATCTATATATCATGCTCATCAACAACATATAACCTAATCATCAAGTTATCTAATATAAAGCAACAAGAGAAATGCATACAACTACAAGTTACTATCATTCTTGACTATCTTACTCATGTGCATATAACTACACTGATCAACTAACATCTATCATGAATGTAACCATAACATCAAAAGGCGTGTACATAACCTAATGTATATAATCCTAATGCATATAACAATCCTTAACCTACATACCTGCATGTCGAACATACAATACATGTATGACAATCTTCTCTTACCCCAAAGTCCAATGTTGCAACCTCATTATGATGATTTGCATCTCCTGCTCTATCTCAGCCAACACATTAGCATCATAACAACCAATAGAATCATGGTGACCTAAGTTTCATACAATGACTTCACAAGGCATGTTTGACCTACTATACATGCATAAGAACTGCATATACACACATAACAAATGAGTACAAAACCATATACGCATCATTCTAGCCAGAGTCTAGTCATCAATGCATAACCATATCAAGTACACAAACCATGACCTCATGCATGACACCAACCATTACTCCATTGTACACATTGCCACATGCAACCAATAGTATGCATAAGCCATTCCAAATCAACTACACCTACGCATAAACGCATGTAGTCGAATATAAGCGATCAATTCTTGTAATCAACCTACAAGACTAATACATGTAATCAAAATATTCAAAAATGTAACCTAACATACAAGGATGTAAGTAGGTATCATGAAATTAACATTTAAGCGACATATAATCCATACACAGTCAGTCACGTGTTCCAAAAAACAAGACATCGTGTCTATTAATTTGAAATCAGAATTCACCAATACTAACAACCTATAAGCATACCCCCTTACCATCCATGGTCCACACTAAGGTAGAAGGAGGAAGCTACTATAATGGTCTGATCTCGAATGTCCAATTATGGAAATGGGATCTCCAAAGATCTACTAAATTTAGCCACACTTGAAAAGAAATTGATTTTTATTTCTCATACATTTTGTATGAGATTAAGTCAAAACATTTCACTTATTCCACTTGTAACATAATAACTAAAAACATGCCACTTTTCCATTTCCTTACATGCAACTTTTCAAATTCCTTGCATGCAACCTTTCAAATTCCTTGCATGCAACCTTTCAAATTCCCTACATGCAACTCTTCAAATTATTTGCATGAAAATAGGCATAGATCAGCTACATCCATATTATCATACTACAATACTATCCCATCCAAGAAAAAAATAACATTTTCTTCAAACAATTACCATACTTTTACATTTTCTTCAAACAATTACCATACTTTTACATTTTCCACAAACAACTACTATACTAGTACATTTGCACGTAAGCATTTATTCATACACTTTACATGCAAACTAATATAGAAAACTATTTGCATACAAGTAAGAATATATCATCCACAGAAATACTATTACACATCAATACTATCGCCAACCACAAACAACATGCTCATTGGGACAATTTATCAAACAGTTTGTATGCAATTAATCATTGAACCATTTAAGCATTTCATCAAACACTTTGCATGTAAACTAATATAGTGAATGGTTCAATGCATATATCCTAAATTGTAGTAGTAAAAGTTATGGAAACTGAACCATATGATCAATGATATTTTATCTCACTATGGTTCAAGTTTCAACTTTTGAGATTTCATAGATGAAAAGTTATAACAAAAATACCAACACAATCTTATTTGGTGCACAATTCTAGGAGTATCCAGAAAGCTCGACTTCCACTGGTCATATCTCCTAAAATATAGCGAATAGATGTCTGAAATTTTTATCACAAAATTAGAGGGATTTCCCCTCATTGTCGAAACAATTTCAGCTCTTGAGAGTGCCCAGAATAAAAGTTATAACAACAATGTCAGTGTGACCTGTTTAAGGCCTGATTTTAGGAGAATTCAAAAGGCTCGACTCCCTCTGCTCATATCTCCTAAAATATTGCGACCCAATATCTGAAATTTCTACCACATAATCATTTGTATTTCCCCTCAATGTGGACGATTTTTCAGCTTCTAAAAGCCTACAGAAGAAAATTTATTGCAGAAATTCCAACATGACCTGTTTAAAGGTGCATTCAGGAAGGTCATCTTCCTTAGATCATAATTCCTAAAGTATTGTGAACCAATATCTGAAATTTTTACCACATTATAAGTGGGAGTTACCTTCACTATGGACAAATTTCCGACTTCTAATATTCCACAGAAGAAAAGTTATAACAGATATGATAGAAAGGTCTAAAAGTTAACCTTTGTTCTTCATTTTAACTATGATAGAGCCCATCCAGTCCAAGTGTTTGAACCATGCTCTGATACCACTCTGTAACAACCTCCGGGATAAATGTTCATATAAACAACATAATAGGAACAAAAATACAATAAACAGATCAGCCATCAAAATCCATATATACATCAGTACTTTTGCACATGAAAATCAAGGGAATAAATTTTTTCATTAATAAATGCAATGAACCAACCGGAGATGGGATTACCGCATTCCACCTGACCATAGATTAGCTGAGCCAAGTCTCTCTTCATCCAATCACCCCCGTGCCATATTCCAAGCATGAATTTGGGATCTCATAGAACACATTAATCAAAACTCATCTAGGGCTTCCAGAGGCCACCCACCTTAACCCATCAAATGGTGATTCCACCTCACGGTCAGACATCACCAAAAACCATCATCAGATTGGTCTCCATCCAAGCCTTCTAGGGCTTCCAGAGTGTTTTTCCAACCAAGGCTTCCAGAACTAGTAACTCAACACACAACTTATACAAGGCTTCCAGAGTGTTTGTCCAACCAAGGCTTCTAGAACTAGTAACTCAACCCACAACTTATACAGGGCTTCCAGAGCGTTTGTCCAACCAAGGCTTCCAGGACTAGTAACTCAACCCACCAAGGGATTCCAAAGCGTTTGTCCAACCAGGGCTTCCAGGGCCAGTAACTCAACCCAAGCTGTTACAGCGCTTCCAGAGCGTTTGTTCAACCAGGTCTTCCAAGACTAATAACTCAACCCAAGCTAAGGAAACATGAGAACCAACAAAAAGAAAGAAAAGAAAGTAAACCCACAATCACCATGACTATCCAGGAAATGGCAAGGTTAGGCAATCCACTGCTCATCCAGGCAATCCTCCATGCCAATGGTAGATCACAACCAAGAAACCACATGCATGTGCCATGCATGTCAAAACTAGTGAATAAATCATACATGCAACTTGATACCTGCAAGAAAATCATATGTAGTTGTTGATGTCGATGCCTTCTTGCTCCAAGAATCCAAGTATGCCACACCCTCCAAGAGTGCTCCAAGAAAACTCTAAGTAACCAAGAGTATGAGAGAGAGAAAAAGAGAATAATGAGAGAGATCCAAAGCTGAACTAACCTCGTCTTGCCCACTGATCCTCATAGGCCTTTTTATTAATGAGGCCTCTATTTTCTTCATTTACCATTATTTTCCTTCAATTTCCTCCTCACATGAAACATGTGACCTTTCACCTTCCTTTTCTCCCAATTTCCATTATTTTTATAGATAAATGTGCCAAAATACCTTTTTGCCTCTTTAATGCCTTAGCCATTGCCTTTGCCAATTTCCTTAACCATAAACAACCAAATGAACATCCCCTAGGATATCTTTCCCACCATTCAGCTTGGAATACATGTCCCATCATCCGTGGTATTTATATATTTTTACATGGAATTTTCACCAAGGCTGTTACAGCCATAGGTAGGGGGACTATGGCGAAACCTGTAGTACTCGGCGAGACCTTTCCAACAAGGTACCTTATACACCAAACGGAGATAATATGACCAAGTTACGACCCTGTGAAGTTCGCTGCCCAACTAACCCCAACAGGGCCTACAAACTCTTGGTGTTACATCTCCTGGGGTTAGGGTTTTCTCATGTTTTCCAATAATAAATAGGCCCTTGAGCCTCATTGTAACATAGTTTAGAGGCATGTAGCCACCACACCTCTTCTCAGAGATAAGCTACCATCACCCAGGTTATGTTATTTCCATTCTATTTGTAAGCATAGTTCAGTATTTTTCTATTAATGAAATGAAGTGTTTTTCTACTGCGTCTTTGTGTTTATGATTATATCTGTAAGTTGTTGCATTCCTGTTTAAGTTCAGATCATCAACAAGGTTGGAAAGGGAAAGACAAGGCTAAAGGTAAATGGGAGCCAAAGCGAATAAGACCTCAGGATGCAAGTGAGAAAGAAAATGTTGCAGCTTACAAGAAGTTTAATGGACCCCAACCTGGAAAACAACATAATAAAGGTGATGATAAGGGACAGTTACATTGTTGGACATGTGGTAAGGAGCATATCAAGAGAGATTGTCCACAAAATTTGGGTGGTAGGCCTCAAATTTACAGTGCACAGGATGCGTAGATAGTTGGGGATGTTGGGCAGAGCATTCCATGGATTTATGCAGTGCTGGATAATAGGCAGGCGGATCACCAGGCATTTATTATCGAGATGGAGGGTAATCTTTATGATCAAGTTGTTTCTATTTTGATTGACCCTAGATCTAATTACAGTTATGTAAGTAACTACTTGGTGGATAAGTGTGGTTTGAATAAAGAAGTGCATGCAAAATATTGGTTAGTGAAGTTGGCTACATGTACAAAGAATAGAGTTCATCATTGCGTAAGAGCTTTTGCATTTGAGTTGAATGGTATGCCTACCTTAACACATTTGAATGTACTACTGTTGGGATCATATAATATTCTTTTGGGTATGGACTGATTATATCTTCACAAGACTAAGGTGGGCTGCTATGACAAAGTTATTGAATGCTTGGATGAAATTGGAGAACAAAGAACCTTGCAGGGTAAGAAGAAAGCTACATCAATTAGAATGGTGATAGTTATGCAGGCAAAGCACAATCATAGAAAAGGGTGTGTTATTTGCAATACATATTTCCAGTGATAAAGTTAAGGATGTTGAGGATGCAGAAGTTATGGAGAGGTACCCGATATTGCAGCATTTTCAGGATGTGTTTCCGACAAAGATTTTAGAGTTATCGCCTCACAGAGAAGTGGACTTTTCTATTGAGTTGGTACTAGGGGCAGCACCAACATCAAAGGCACCATATAGGATGAGTACACTAGAGTTAGTAGAGTTGAATTTGCATTTGAAGGAAATTCTTGACAAAGGATACATTAGGCCAAGTGTATCACCTTAGGGTGCACCAGTGTTGTTTGTGAAAAAGAAGGATGGTACTCTTGGGTTATGCATTGATTACAGGAAGTTGAACAAGGTAACCATTAAGAACATGTATTTGTTACCGATGATTGATGATTTGTTTGACTCGTTGAAGGGCGCAGTAGTGTTCTCAAAGATTGACTTGAGATCTGGATATCATCAGGTAAGCATTAAAGAAGAGGACATCTACAAGCTTTCTTTTCGAACCAGGTATGGGCATTATGAGTTTGTTGTAGTTCCATTTGGTTTGATTAAGGCTCCAACTACTTTTATGTGCTTGATGAATAGTGTGTTGCGTCCTTATCTTGACAAGTTTTTCATTGTGTTCATTGATGATATATTGATATATTCTAAGAATGAGGAAGAGCATGTCGAACACTTAGCATCAGTGTTGATATTGCTAAGAGAGCACCAGTGGTATGCCAAGATTAGAAAATGTAGTTTCTTTCAGACAAAGGTACAGTACTTGGGGCATGTTGTTTCCAAACAAGGCATAGCAGTGGATCCGGAAAATATAAGAGTTATCATGGAATCGGTAGCTCCTAGGAATGTGGATGAGGTAAGGTCATTTATGGGGTTAGCAGGTTATTATAGGAGGTTCATTAGGAACTTATCTCGGATTGCATATCCTATTATGTCACTGTAGAGGTAAGGTGATAAATTTGAATGGACAGAAGAATGTGCAGTAAGTTTTGAGCAATTGAATTAGTTGTTGACAAACAATCTAGTTCTAAAGATTGCAAATCCAGTCAAAGAGTTTGTGGTGTGTACAAATGCATGTAAGAGAGGACTTAGTGGGTTCTTAATGCAGGAAGGACAGGTAGTGTGCTATGAGTCACGAAAGCTTAATGAGCACAAGCATATTTATCTGACACATGATCTTGAGTTGGCAACGATCATCCATGTATTGAAGATGTGGAGGCACTATCTTCTTGGCAGGAGGTTTGCGTTGATGAACGATCACAATGGATTGAGGTATTTGTTTGACCAACCAAATCTAAATTCTAGGCAAGCTAGATGGTTGGCCAAGATTAGCGAATTTGACTTTGAGATCCGGTACATTAAGGGAAAGGAAAACAAGGTTGCAGATGCTATTAGCAGGAGAGTGTAGGTGAATCATATAGAAGCTATGAGTTCTTATGGGATGGACTTATAGGATCAAAATTTCTAGGCAAGGCAATAGGATGATAGGTACATGGAGGTTAGGCATAGGTTACAATAGGGTACAGGTAATCAAGATGTGGACTATCAGCTCACAGCGGATGATTTGGTCAGATTTAGGGACAAGATCTATGTGTCGAACAACTGTGAGCTCAAGAAGCTTATCTTGAGGGAATTTCATGTAAAACCATATTCAAGGTACCCAGGATACCAGAAAACATTAATAGTGGTGAAGTAGTTTTATTATTGGTTGAATTTGAAGAAAGAAGTGGCAGAGATTGTGGCTAGATACTTAGATTGTCAACATGTAAAAGCAGAATGTAAGCACCAAGGTGGATTACTACAGCCGATTCTGATTCCATAGTTAAAATGGGAGGTCATTTCCATGGATTTCATCATAGGTTTCTCGAGGACATCTAGACAACATGATTCCAGCATGGTTGCAGTGGACAGGTTGAAAAAGGTAGCGCACTTCATTCCAGTAAAGTCTGCCTATTCAACTAGTGATGTAGCACAGGTCTTCATCAAAGATGTAGTAAGGTTGCATGGTGTTCCAAGGAAAATTGTGTCAAACAAGGATGTTAAGTTCACATCTATATACTAGAAGGAGTTGTTTCCAAGTTTGGGCACATAGTTGGCCTTCAACACAGATTAGCATCCATGGATAGATGGACAAACAGAGAGGGTCAACAAGATATTGGAAGAAATGTTGAGGATGTATGTCATGCATCAACAAAGGAGATGGGAGGAGTACCTTCCATTGGTAGAGTTTGTTTACAACAATGGTATCAGGAATCTCTAATGATGAGTCCATTTGAGACACTTTATGGGCGGAGCTGTAACACTCCCACCAATTGGATTGGTCCAGTGAAAAAAGTATTGATAGGACCAGACATGTTGACAGAAATGGAACAGGAAATGTAGGGTATCAAGCAAAATTTAAAGGAAACATAGGAGAGACAAAAAAGTTATGTAGATCAGAACAAGATGTTTAAGGAGTTTTAGGTTGGGGAATAGGTGTACTTGTGCATCTTGCCCAAGAAGAGCTCCTTGAAGATTGGATCATGTTCCAAGCTAGCACCTCAGTATTGTGGACCTTTCAATATTCTTGAAAGGATTGGACCAGTAGCCTATAGAATTACACTACCTCCGACAATGCAATTCCATGATGTTTTCCTTGTGTCATTACTTAAGAAGTATGTTAAAGATGTTGATCATGTGATTGACTAGTATGTATTGCAAGTGGAGCCAGATGGAGAATTCTAGCCAGAACCTCAGTGTATTTTGCAGAGAAAGATGCTCATGCTCCAGAACATAGAAATCGATCAGGTTAAAGTGCAATGGAAGCACTTTGGGCCCGATGAAGCTACATGGGAGATGGCGGATCATATGCGAACTATGTATCCTTCTTTATTTTCTAGTTGAGTGAATGTTTTTGGAATATGTTTTGGTGTGATGCTTTGGTATATGTATATATGCATATGGATGTAAATACTTCCATGAGTTGTGTTATAAAACTCCAATAAGCAGTATGGGTGTCATGTTGTTATGTTGCCATGTTGGTTTGCTTCTCAACATGACGATCATTATAAATACTGCATCGAGCTAAGTTATAAAGCTCCATGGGAAATATGTTTTACTTTTTAGCAGTCTTGTTGGTTGTAGGTGTCATTGAACATCGAGGACGTTGTTCCCCTAAGGGGGAGGGTTCTATAACAACCTTGTTAAAAAATCCATGTAATAAAGTTAATAAAGGAAAAATAATAACCAAAGTCATGGGACACATATTCCAAGTTGAATGTTGGGCAAAACATTTTAGTGTGGGTGTTGATTTGGTTTATTATGGCTAGGAAAATTGGCAAAGCCGTTGAAAAGGCAAAAAGGCATTAATTGGCATTTTATTTATGAAATTAATGGAAAATAGGAGAAAAGGAAGGTGAAAGGTCATAGGTTGCATGTGAGGAGGAAATTGAAGGAAAATAATGGAAAATGAAGAAAATAGAGGCCTCATTAATAAAAAGGCTTCTGATGATCAGTTCACAACCTTTTGTCAATTCAATTTTGGAGCTCTCTCTCTCTCTTTTCTCTCTCTCTCTCTCTCTCTCATACTCTTGGACACTTAGAGTATTCTTGGAGCACTATAGCATTGGATGAAGGAAGGCAAAGGAAGGACAAGAAAGCAAAGGGAAGCAAAGATAGGGCAAGGAAGAGCGGAATCAAGCGGCTACACCGGGATTACTTACATGTATCAAGTTGCATGTATGATTTCCTTGCTAGTTTTGGCATGCATGTGTGTTTTTAGTTATCTTGTTGTCTTTGGCATGGGTTTTGCCAGGTGTGACAATGATTTTCAGCCTTGCCTTGCTGTTTCTAGATAGCCATGGTGTGATGGGGTTCTCTTGTTTTGGTTAAGTTGGATTGCTAGATGGTTTTCGAAACAATGTGGGGTGGTCTCAGGGGAGAAACACAAGGCCTAGAAATCCCAGGACCGGCGAAAGTGAGATTGCGGTAAATCCTAATTGTGTAACAACCCTAGTTAAAAATCCATGTAATAAAGTTAATAAAGGAAAAATAATAACCAAGGTCATGGGACACGTATTCCATGTTGAACCTTGGGAAAAAACATAGTGATGGGGACCACTTTTGATTGATTAATGGGTATGGAAATTGGCAAAGGCAATGGCAAAGGCTTTGGAAAGGCATGAGGCATTAATTAACATTTTATTTATGAAAATAATGGAAAATAGGAGAAAAGGAAGGTGAAATTTCACAGGTTGCATGTGAGGAGGAAAATGAAGGAAAATAATGGAAAATCGAAGAAATTAGAGGCCTCATTAAGAAAAAGGCTTCTAAGGATTAGTTGACAGAATTTTGTTAGTATTAGCTTGGAGCTCTTTCTTTAGTCTCTCTCTCATACTCTTGGACACTTAGAGTTTCTTGGAGCACTCTTAGAGGAGTGTAGCATACTTGGGATTTGGAGCAAGAAGGAAAAGGAAGAGCAGGAAAGCGCAAGAGGACATCAGGACATACAGTTACAACAAGTTCTACTTGCAGGTACCGAGTTGCATGTTAGATATATGATGCAAAGTACATAAATTAATATTTAATTATTTAGAGTCTTAGAGTCTTCTTAGGATATCTATTTGTTATAAGAGATATGACATCTAGAAAGGTGTCGTTTCTTAGGAATTAATTTAGGAAAATAGTTAGGAGTTTTGTTATAAGTGTATTAAATGTAAATTGACACTTATAAATGAAATAATTGATCTATAACTAAATTAATTTAGGACACAAGCTTATTTAAAGCTTGTTTCTCTCCACTTGCAAGAGTATTGAGTGATCGTGTGTAAGCTCTTGCAGATTTTGTATAATTGTTTTTTTTCTTATTAATAAAATTTGGGGGTCTGAGGACACTTCTACTATTATTGTGGTATCAAAGCTTCAACGATGTAGATGGTGTGAAGAAAGAGATTCCAGCTTTGCGAGCTTTTGGAAAACTCCATTGAATAGACTAAATATTGATTGGTATAAAATTTGTTCAGATTTTATCAAGGAGAAGAAATTTTAATTTCTGAATTAGTGACACTTTCATTTTTATTAATAACTATCAAGATTATTAATAAAAAAATGAGTGTTTTTTAATTAAAATTTTTATTCACCGAGTTGGAGAAGAAATTTAGATTTGTTCTCAAGAAAATACCTTTGAATTAAACTCACACCGACACCACGGTACGACTTGTGGCCAAGCAAAATCAAGATTTGGATTATGCTCCATATATTAGAATCATCTCAAAGAAAGTTTGTTGGTTCGATCTACTCTGTCTTTCCAATGAATGAATATTTCTTCCTATTGCAGCAAACTATAATTTAGCCAACCCTTTCTAGTCATTTGTCTATTAGTTACAGACTGAACCTTTTATTGTGGGCATGCGACCTATGGAAAGCGAAGTATGTACAAAATGTGTGATTGTGGATTACAGTGAGTGTGATTGTGGGCTACGCTATGGACAGGTGGGAAGAAGGCAACTTCTTTTGAAATTAAAGGAGGCACCCCGCATCTAACGCGTGAACTAACAAAATCCAACACTCATTCTAATGCATATCCCTTGCCGAAATTCCCATGCCCATAATCAATTGTTTGGATATAATGTGTGATGGGAGCCACCTAAAATTAGAACACTCTTTGACTTTGATAAAGTTCACAACAAGTCATGAGGTATGTTAAAAGTGGTTTATTTTTTTGTTATTATTAAAAAGGGAAAATTTGATACACCACATTGGAGTAAAAAACGAGAGGGTATATGCACAGTTTTCAAAGAACCAATTCTGAAATTTTGTAGATGAGGTATGTTTCAAGAATATTGTGTGTAAGAGGATTTGTAATAGAGGAGTAAATTTTTGGAGAGATAAGGTGTGGTTTTCATCTTTGAAATTTATAATTTTGGATATATATACTTTTTTTTTTTTTTTTTTTTTTTAGCGATAAGGTGTAATTTCTTTTTTGTAAATTTGGAATGATAAGGTGTGCTTTTTGTAAATTTGGAGAGATAAGGTGTAATTCTGTAATTTGTAATTTTGGAGTAACAAGGTGTAATATTTTATTTGAGGGAAACAAATTGTAACTCAAAGTAACTTTTACTTTGAGGGGGGATTAGAGTCAAAGAAGTCAAATTGCAAGAGCATTGTAAAAGTCAAATTTTGAAAGTTTCATTGTAAAACTTAAGAGAAGTTGACTAGAACCAAGTTCAAAGATCAGTCACTTTTCTCCTCAAAAGAATATACGAGGTCAAGGCCAAGCCCTGATAGATCGTTTTTTGTTTGTGGTGATATGTGTGGTGTGTTATCCATCTTATTTTTGTTGTGCATGATCCTTCTTGGTGCATACATTTATTTTTACAATGTCTAACCTTGTAAATTTATTTTCTGACTCTGACAAACTTGAAGGCTCAAAGAATTACAAGACATGGAAAAGGCACATAAAAGCACTTTGATTTACAATGAACTTTGGCAAGATGTATGTGATGGTGATGTTAAACCAAACAAACCTACAGATGCAAACTCGCTAGCTAAATGGGAGATCAAAAATGCCAAAGCATTAGCATTAATTAAATCTTCAATTAATGATGAAATTTATGCTCACAATTAAAATGCTTCTGAATGATGGTCTACTTGGAGAACATTTAGATATTTATTTGGTACACAACCAAAATCAAAGCGAGTTGATCTTCAATTGAAGTTGCTTCAATAGAAATTGATAAAAGGGGGAGATGTACTTGAATACATTTCCAGACTCAAGAACATTAATCAGGAAATAGTGAAGGTTGGATTTCAAGTAGTGGATGATAGCTTCATGTATACTATTTTGATTTCTCGTTTTCCTTCTTCATATACACATTTCTTGGAAACTTTACAGATAAATGGAAAGATAGAGAAGTTAAAATTTGATCAATTAAGTGAAATGCTAGCTCAACAAGACAAAAAATTTGGAAAGAAGAAACAGGTTGGAGAAGATGTCTTCTTTACAAAAAGTAGCACAAGTAAATATTCAACTGAAAGTTATAGAGGTAGAGAAAGAGGGAACAACAATCAAAATCAAGGAGATTATAGAGGACAAGGTCGTAGTAGAAGTCAAGGCAGACGGAACAACTTCAACAGAGGCAACAATTCTAGCAGAGGTAACATTCAAGGCAGAGGTAACATTCAAGCCAAAGGCAACAATCAAGGAAGATGACAAAGTCAAGGAAGAGAACAAAGTCAAGGTAGAGGAAAAAATCAAGGTAGAGGACAAAGCAGAGACAAAGGACAAAGTCAAGGCAGAGGCAAAGATTTCAATCAAGTTGTTTGTAGAAGATGTAACAGAGTTGGTCATTATGTTGAAGATTGTCGAACTTCTATTGAAAAAATTCCAAAGTTTCAACAACATTTGACACAATTTGCTAATGATCAAGAAGATGATGGCTCATAATATGTCTTCACTACACTTCAAAGTTCAGAATCAATAGCATTACAGGTCTCCACATATCTTAAAAGTTATTATGAAGATGCTTGGATCTTAGATACAGGGGAAACACAACATATGAATTTTCGACATGACTTATTTTGGACTTTTCAACAATGCCAACTCAATTCAATCTTTCTTGCAGATGATACAAGACACACTCCTTGTGGAAAAGGTGTAGTAAAAGTTTCTCTTCCTCGCATTGGAGAAAAACTAATTTTAAATGTTTGGTATGTACCAACTTTTAAGAAGATTCTTTTGTCATTAGTCACGATTCGACAAGTAGGACATCAAGTTGTTATGGAGGATGGATTAGTAAAAATCAAATCCATCAAACAGAATATGAAGACAAACATTAGGGGATATGAAGATGGAAAAAATTTAAGGATGAAAGGAACAGTCATTCCATGAAATTCTGATTTTGCAGCAGCATCAAGTACAAATATTTCACCAATAAGGTTGTGGCATGTTATATATGGGCATTTAAACTTTGAAAGTCTCTCTCAACTTCAAAAGAAATGAATGGTTAAAGGACTTCTAACTTTTAAGAAAGAAAATGCAAGATGTGAAGCTTGCATTTACAAGAAACGAAGTCGAGATACTTTTCCAACAAGTTCATGGCGTGCAAATAGGCATTTGTAATTGGTTCACAGTGACATTTTTGGACCTCTACAAACTTCTCTAGGAGGTTGTAATTCTTTTTTTATTGTTCATTGATGATTTTAGTAGAATTACTTGGGTTTATTTTTTGAAACAAAATTCAAAAACATTCTCAAAGTTTAAGACTTTTCTCTAACTGGTTGAGAATGAAGTTAAAGAAAAAATTGGTACTCTTAAAACAGACAATGGAGGGCAATTCACTTCCAATGATTTCCAAAGTTATTGTAGGGGAAATGGTATCAAAAGACATCTTACAAATGTCTAAACTCCACAAAAAAATGGAGTAGCATAGAGAATGAATCACACGTTGTTAGGAATGGCAATATCCATGCTAACTTTCAAAAATTTAGGTCCTTTATATTGGGCAGAAGCAATACATACAACAGTCTTCTTAAGGAACAAGTCTCCTACTGCTTCTTTGGATGGAATTACACCATATGAAGCATGTTCAAAACTTGAGTCAAACATATTAGAGTTTTTGGTTCAGTGTGTTATGTTTTAGTTCCAAAATAAAAGCGAACTAAGCTTGATTCACAAAGTTTGAAGTCTACGTTGATTGGGTATTCTAATGAAAAGTAGGGATACCATATTTTGTCCAATAGAAAGTTTTTTGTCAGTGGGGATGTTATATTTGATGAAACAAAAAACAAGAGTGCCACAGAGATAGAAAGTCTTCTACAAAAAATCAAAATTAAGGGAGACAAAAAGAAAAACAAAATGCAAAATCAACCAAGAACACAACATTGGTATGATGTTGAATTGCCTTCATCATAAAATGGTTCATCTAGCTCACCTACTTCCTCTGGACCATCTAGATATTCTATAATATCATCTAAGTCTTCTAGCAACAGTTCATTTGACAGTGACTCTTCATCCCCTGAACCTTCAGAGGATAGAAGAACATTTGTTTATATCAATCCGCTTTATAATGATGGTGATGATTCAAATCCAAAAATAAGTGAACATCAACTGCCTCAATGGGTCGTTCAACTTTTGAAGGATGTTAGGCCAAAAGAACAAAACAAAATAGGAACACCAAAAAAATGAAGAAATGTTTCCTTAATAACAAATGATTTTATTGATCCCTTCATATGCAAAGAGGCAATAAAACATATAGAATGGAAAAAGGCAATGGTTGAAGAATACAAGGCAATGATGGAAAACAACACTTGGAAAGTTGTTGATTGTCCTAAAAATGTGAAACCCATCAGATGAAAATGTGTTTACAGAATTAAGTATAACCCAGATGGAGACATAGACAAGTACAAGGCAAGGCTTGTTGCCAAAGGTTTTTCATAGCGAGAAGGAATCGACTATGAAGAAGCATTTGCGCCTACAGAAAAATGGAACACCATCAAATTATCACTTGCATTAGTAGCTCAAAAAGGATGGAAATTCCATTAGATGGGTGTTAAAAGTGCCTTCCTCAATGGAGACTTTTAGGAAGAAGTATATATGACTCAACCTCCAGGTTTTGAGATTGAAGGGCAGGAACACAAAGTATGCAAATTGATTAAGGCTTTATACGGATTGAAACAAGCTCCACGAGCTTGGTATGAAAAAATGGACGAGTACCTTCGCAAGATTGGCTTTAAGCGAAGTGAATCTGATGATACTTTATATGTGCACCAACAGGGTAAAAATTTGGTGATTCTAGTTATTTATGTGGATGACTTGATCGTTAATGGGAACAATAATGATCATATTATGCAAGTAAAGAAGGAGTTGCAAGTTGGATTTAAGATGACTGATTTGGGATTACTTCACTACTATATTGGAGTTGAAGTATTCCAACATCCAAACAATATTTTCATTAGTCAAAGAAAATATGCATATTAAATTCTTCAAAGATTTGGAATGCAATATTGCAAGCCCGTTCTCACCCCAATGGAACAAAACTTAAAACTTTCAAAATTTGAAGGGGGGGCATTGGTGAATAGTACTACTTATAGACAGTTGATTGAAAATTTGATCTATATGACAACCACTCATCCAGAAATATCTTATGCAGTCAATATTTTATCGTGATTTATGCATGAACCAAGGGAAAGCCACCGGAATGCAGCAAAAATGGTTCTTAGGTTTATCCAAGGGATGAAATATTTTGTTTTTCTTAAAAAAAGAATAAGAACTTTGTACTTGGTGGATATTCAAATGCATATTTTGCTGGAAGTATTGATGATCGGGCATTAAGATCAGGTTATGTAACAACCTAGGTGAAAAGTTCATGTAATAGGCAAAATAAGACCATGGGTAAGGGACATGTATTCCAAGCTGAATGTTGGGCAAAGATATCCTAGTGGGAATCACTGGATGTGTTTATGGCTAAGGAAATTGGCAAAGGCATCAAAAGGCAAAAAGGCATTTTTGGGACATCTATTTATGAAAATAAAGGAAAATAGGAGAAAACTAAGGTGAAAGGTCACAATTTGCATGCGAGGAGGAAATTGAAGGAAAATAATGGAAAATGAAGAAAGTAGAGGCCTCATTAATAAAAAGGCTTATGACGATTTGTTGGTAACCTTTTGTTAGTTCAAGTTTTGGAGCTCTCTCATTATTCTCTCTCTCTCTCCCACTCTTGGTCACTTAGAGTTTTCTTGGAGCACTCTAGCTTTGAATTAAGGAAGGAAAAAAAGCAAAGCGAAAGGAAGGAAAGCAATGATCAAGGAAGGAAGAGCAGGATCAAGAAGCTTCAACAAGAATACTTACAGGTAACATATTGCATGTGTGATTTCCTAGTTGGTTTTGACATGCATGGCTTTGCATGTTGGTGTGTGGTTCTATTGTTGTCGTTGGCATGGTTTTGTCAGGTTATGACAATGGTTTTTAGCCTAACCTTTCCTTTTACGGATGCCATGGTGTGTTGGGATGTTTATCTCGGTTTTCATATTTGGATTTGCTTGATGGATTTCGGAATCCGAGGTAGATGTGGTTACAAGGTCCATTACGAAAGGCCTAGGAATCCCTTGACCGGTTTGGCAGGATACACGGTAAAGCCTAAGCGAGGAGTCTCAGTTTAGGGCCTAGTGATTTGGCTTTGGATTGCGGCAAAGCCTGAGAGACCGGTCTCGGTTTAGGGCTTAGTGATTTAGGATTGGATTGCGACATATCATGAGAGACAAGTGTTGAAATTATGATACAAGTTTTGTCCTTGATGGCAACTCACATAGATGACAGTTCATAGTGCAACAGGTTAACAACAAAGGATTACAAATCAAACACCAAAGATTGAAGAAAGAGAATGGTTTAAGAAGTATAGGTTGGTTCACTTTGTCCAAGCAGTGTACACATGTGGGTTAACAGAACAAAAGGAGCGTATACGTATGCATGCACTTTCACAGAAGGAAAAGCGTGTATGGGATGGAAAATCAAGGTTTTGGTCCGAGGTATTGGTCTAAGGTTTTGGTCTAAGGTTTTGGTCCAATGTTTTGGTCTGAGGTTTTTTCTCTGAGGTATTGGTCCGAGGTTTGGGTCTGAGGTATTGACAAAGGATCTAAGTATATAAAGAGGAGAAGATCAAAGGGCTAGGTGTGAAAGTAATGAATATCTTATGAAGAGTTAGATCAAAAGCAAATATGCATGTAATGGGTTTCTGGTGCTTTGCTTGATCTGAACTAAGGATGAACCTAAGTGGTTGATGATGGATGAGATCTAATGATGGATCAGGATCATAAGAACTTAAATGAATTATCATTATGTGGTCTGATCATGGATAGTCTAGATCTGATTGCTTACACATGTTTTATTCTGTAAATGTTATGATCTGGGTATGACTGAAGTCTGGAATAATTGTGAAGTTTTAAGTTAGTATTTTCAGATCTATATGCTAGTTCATCTTGGTGAAGGTGCGTATACACGTTGGTTTGGTACTTCGAAGTAGCATATACATTATGAAATATGATGTTTGAAGTTGCAGTTGGTTCGGTTGTTGATGCAAAATTTTGGGTTCTGCTCTGTGTTCTGGTGACAATGTTTTGATTGATTGTGATTTGCTTCAATGATGATGGTTTTTTCAATGATTGGTTGTATTGCAGTGATGATTGATTTTGAGCTTCAATATTGCTGATGGGTCCAGTATGAAAATTGGATGAAACGTGGCCTTCAGATTGTGTTTTTGTGTACCAGGAGTATCCAGTCTGAAAATTTATGAAACGTGGTCCCTAGAGGAAGAGAGAAGGTCATAGACTTCTGTAGGCCGATGCCTACATACTGGTAAACGTATCGGTTAGTACAAAAGCCAGGGTGTTGGAGCTCCCTTCCAGTAGTAGCTGGAGAATTAGTGAAGGTTGGAGCCATTTGTAGGTTGGCTCCTATGTACTAGTAAAGCTAGTACAAGAGCTAGGGGGTTGTAGCTCCCTTCCAATGGAAGTTGGAGAACAAGAGAAGGTTGTAGCCTTCTGCGGGTGGGTGCCTATGTATTGGTATGAGTTTGCACAAGTACAAGATTGTAAATAGGTTTTTCTTATATTAAAAGAAGACAGAGATGACAACAGCAGGTGGTTTTTGTCCCGCATTGGGTTTCCGCCTTAAATCTTGGTGTTCATGTGTGTTGCTTATGTGTGATGGTTTATTCTCTTATTATTGCACATGGTTATTGTTTAAATGGTTAATAAAGTATTGATGCACTGATTAGAGATCAACATATGATGGGTTAACTGAATCATAAGTTCACTGGATATACGTTGGTTGCCTTAAAGACAGTCCCCCCCCCTCTCTCGGTATTATTTCCAACAATTGGTATCAGAGCAGGTCCTTCAGAAGAAGCTTGATCGCTTGAAGGGAGATCTTTCAAGATGAACAATCATGAAGGCATGGGATCGATCAGACCACCAATATTCAATGGGAACAACTTGGTATATTGGAAAACATGAACTAGAGCTTATCTTCAGTCACTTGGAGCTGATGTTTGGGCAATTGTGGAAAGAGGATACCAATATCCAGCAGCAGTCCCCATGGATCCAGTAGAAAAGAAATCATATGAAATCAATGCCAAAGTCGTCAACGCTTTATTGGGAAGTCTATCAGAATTAGAATTCATCAAAGTCATGCAGTTCAACACAGCCAAGGAAATATGGGACAAAATCATTCAGAGCTACGAAGGAGACTCCCAAGTAAAACATGCTAAACTACAAACTCTCAAAATCCAGTATGAAACTCTCAAGATGCATAGTGATGAAAGTATTTCTAGTTATTTCTTGCGAGTAGATGGGATTGTAAATCACATGAGAAATCTGGGTGAAGAAATAAAGGAGGCTACTATAGTTGAGAAAATATTGAGATATCTGTATTCTAAATTTGAGTCAAAATTATCTTCCATTGAAGAAAAGCAAGATCTACAATCTGTTACTATTGTTCAACTTCATGGAATTTTAATTGCCTTTGAAATGAGGAAAGGAGGACCATCGGACATCAAAGAAGTCGCTTTCAAAGCTTCTGCAAAAGGAAAAGAAAAGGGAGATCTCAAAGAATTAGGAGATATATCAAAAGAATAAGAGGTAAACTTTGTGAAGAAACTTCAGCGGGGTTCCGGAAGATTCAGAGGTAAGCTTCCTTTCAAATGTTTTGCTTGTGGAAGAGTTGGTCATTACGCTGCTAAATGCCCTCATGACAAAGGAAAGATGTCTGCATAAGGTAATAGAAGTTATTATACTCATGATGATAGTGATGGCATGTCCAATAGTGATGAAGATGATCAAGAAATTAAACTTCTCATGGCATATGAAAATGATACCTTAGAAAAGGAAGATTTCCTTAAAGAAATCACTCAACTCAAAATCTGTTTGGCAGAAAAGGATACAGTCATAGACATAGTGACACATCAACTCACTGAAAAGGACAAGCACAATGAAGTGTTAGAATGTGAAGTAGTAAGTCTAAGAAAAGAACTTGAGAAGACAAAGACTCTGAATCTTAGATTTGCTAAAGGATCGGAAACGTTAGAAGAAATCATCAAAGTTCAACATTATCCTCATATAAAGACTAGTCTTGGTTTTCATGAAACTGTTGAAAGTGAATCTAGCTCACAAGATGAGGTAAGAAACTTCAATGCAAAATATTAAATGTTGAACAAGGAGATAAGAGGTCAACCCCATCAACAACCAAGGAAAGAAATACTTCAAAGAAAATCATTTTCACCTAACTATGGAAGGGATAATCGTCTCTTTCCTTTGACAAATAATGTTGAATGTTTTATATGTCATAATTTTGGACATGTTGTTGCTAGATGCAAAAGTAGAATGGTTCAGGACCGTCACACAGAAAGATCATCAGTTTCCAGGTATTTTAAGGGATATTGTTTTACTTACAATATGTTTGGTCACAAAGTTATTGATTGCGATAGAAATATATGAAACATGTAAGATGTTATGCGTGTAACAAGTTTGGACATAGAGCAAAGGAATGCAAGAGAAAATTTCGGTCACCATACCAAAAGGAGATTATGAAATTGCAGTTAAAGGAGATGCTTGACAAGGGATACATTAGGCCAAGTGTATCGCCTTGGGGTGCACCAATGTTGTTCGTAAAGAAGAAATATGGTTCTCTCATATTGTGTATTGATTACAGGCAACTGAACAAGGTAAAGATCAAGAACAAGTACCCATTGCCGAGGATTGATGATTTATTTGATTAGTTGAAGAGAGCAGCAGTGTTCTCTAAGGTTGACTTGAGATGGGGATACCATCAAGTACACATCAAGGAGAGGATATCTTCAAGACAGTGTTCAGGACCAGGTATGGGCATTATGAGTTTGTTGTAGTTCCATTCACTTTGACTAATGCTCCAACTACATTTATGTGTTTGATAAATAGTGTGTTGCGTCCTTATCTGGACAAGTTTGTTATTGTATTCATTGATGACATATTGATATATTTTAAAAATGAGGAAGAACATGTTGACATTTAGTAGTGACGCAGGAGGTTGACGAAAAGGGGTTGTAGTCTGTAATTCGACTATTGTCAACCTCCTGCGTCACTACTAAACTGCTCCAATTGTACTTAAGGGTTAATATTGTACTTAAGCGCAAAACCTTTCCTTAAAGCACCTTTCTTAAAATATGAATTAAGCACGTGGGTTGTATTTGATAAGTGGGAAGTGGTATCTCACGTGCCCAAAAGGTCATAAATGGTATTTGGAAAATTCACGCAATCAACCTTAGCGGTCAACACGTAGCATGAGAAAACCATTTTTCTCGTGCGCTCTCGACCTGATATCATTCGTGCAAGAATCTGCGCGAGATTGCGCGATAGCCATGCGATTGGACGGGTCACATTGATGGCGGAGATCGTCCGGGTAAGTTGATGAGAAGACGACGTGATATCCGTTGGATCTAGAGAAGTGAGATCAATGGCACAGGTTGGAGCGCTTGATATTAGGAGAACTCAACGAAGGACCGATGGAGCAGTTTAGTAGTGACGCAGGAGGTTGACAATAGTCGAATTACAGACTACAACCCCTTTTCGTCAACCTCACTCAAAACTGCTCCAATTGCAAGTCCACTAGCATCAGTTTCAACTTGGAAAACTTTCGCAAAATCAGGTAAAGCTAAAACTGGTTTCTCTATAATTTTCTTCTTTAGCAACTTAAAATTTTGATCTGTTGCTTCTGTCCACTTGAATTGCTGATTAGTCCCTTTGATTGTTTCAATAATTGGTGTACAAATCTGACTAAAACTTCTGATAAATTTTCTATAAAAACTTGCAAGACCATGAAAGCTTCTTACCTCAAATATGTTTCTCGGAATAGACTAGTTCCAAATTGCTTGGACTTTCTCTGGATCCATTTTCAGACCTCCTTTAGAAACTACAAATCCCAAATAGATTAATTATTCTTTCATGAAACTACATTTCTTCATATTTATCAGCAGTTTCTCTTTCTGCAAAGTTCTTAATACCAACTTAATATGCTCCAGATGTTCCTCTTTGCTTCTACTGAAAACTAGAATATCATCAAGGTAAACAATGAAAAACTTGTCTGCATATTCCTTCAAGACTTCATTCATTAATCTCATGAATGTACTAGGTGCATTAGTGAGTCCAAAAGGCATCACTATTCACTCATACAACCCACTATTGGTTTTAAATGCAGTCTTCCATTCATCTCCTTCTCTAATCCTTATTTGATGATATCCACTCTTCAGGTCTATCTTAGTAAAATACTTTGACCCACTTAAACAATCCATCAAATCATCCATGCGTGGTAAAGGAAATGTACACCTGATTGTGATTTTTTTTATGGCTCTGGAATCTGTACACATATGCCATTCACCAGCTTTCTTTGGACTGAGTACTGTTGGTACAACACATGGACTAAGACTCTCTCTGATCAACCCCTTATCCATCAGTTCCTGCACTTGTCTCCCAACTTCTGCATTCTCTTGAGGAGTTAACCTGTATGCTTCTTTATTTGGAAAACTTGCTCCAGGTATTAGATCAATATGATGACTAATACTCCTGATTGGCGGCAATGCATTTGGTAACTCATCCACAATAATATCAGCACAATCATTCAACGAAGTTTTGATTTCTTCAAGTAAATCATCTAAGTTTGTGGAAGTTAAAATTACCTTAGGTCTCCTTATGACAGCAAAATGCATCTATTCATCCTTCTTGACTTCTTGCAACAATTCTTTCCCACTCATCAGCATAACATTGTTTCCAGGCGCTTCTTTGCCTACGTCATCCTTCAATGGCAGCAATGTGTGTTTATTTCCATCCTTCTCCAAAGTGTAAGTATTTCTTCTTCCATCATGAATAGCTTTCTGATCAAATTGCCAAGGTCTTCCCAGCAACACATGGCATACATCCATTGGCATTACATCACACAATATCACATCCTTATAAGTACCAATCTGTATCTCTACCTTGCATTGTTCTATCACAATAAGTTGATGTCCTTTTTGCAGCCATGACACTTTGTAAGGAGTAGGGTGTACTGTTTTCACTAGTCCTAACTTGTCCACCATTTATGTAGAAACAATGTTATTAGTGCTTCCACTATCAATTATCACTTTGTAGCATTTTCCTTTGGACTTGCATGTAGTTATGAATAAACTCTTTCTCTGAGTTGGCTCTCTTGTCTCTTTCTCTACCTTAAGCAATACCCTTTTCAACAACATGGACTCTCCTACTTCATGTGATTCTTCCTTGTTTGCAATTTGAGGATTTTCTTCCTTTGCCTCAACCACATTCACATTCCTCTGATTTGTTTCTTTATTATGAGGATAGTCCCATGATCCATGTCCCCATTCTCCACATGTATAACACCGAATTTCTCTTCCTCGACCTCTTCCTCTGGGTGCAAATCTTCCTCTACTAAAATCTCCTCTTTGTGGTGGTTTACTAATTGAACTTCCTACTTCATTCTGATGGTGCTGAAATCTTGGTCTAGGAGTTCCTCTACCTCTCGCTGAACTTTTCCCTCTGTTCCTCTAATTTTGCTTCCTCAACATCTTCTCTTCTATCTTTAAAGATGCTTGATAAGCATCTTCAATTGTCTTCAGACTCAACAAGCTGATTTCATCTTGTATGTCATATCTCAAGCCATTAATGTACCTAGCTACCTTTTCTACATCATCCTCTACATGTCCTGCTCTAATGCTCAACTTATAAAACTCTTTTGTATATTGTTTGACAATCATACCTTTTTGCCTTAAATTTTGTAACTATCTGAAAAGATTTAACTAATAATCTTTTGGCATAAATTTCGCTTTCAATCTACTTACCATTTTCTCCCATTGTTTGATCTTGGAATTCCCCTTTCTCTCTCTGGATGTTTGTAGTTCATACCACTAGATAACTGCATGACCCTTCAATCTCGTAACTACAAATTTCACTTTATTTTTGTCATCAACTTCCTCATAGTCGAAATAATTGTCCAATGAACTGATCGAGTCCATGAATTATTCTACTTTGAGATTCCTGTCATACAAAAGTATTTCCACCTTTGGTCTTCCACTTTCTTTAGCCAATACCTTGAGAAATTTGGCAGATTCACTTTCATCCTCTTCTTCTTCCTCAAAAGATTCTTCTGCGGCACTGGCATCTCCTTCATCAGGTGCTCTCCTTTGAGCAGTTTCCATTGTCTCCATCCTTGTATGCATATTTCGGATCTCATCCAGCAGAACTACATTCACTACAGGTCTCCCCCGACCTATGCCTCCTTCTTTCCTCGGTGGCATGTTTGTTGTAGCAAAACTTAATCTCTATGCTCTTATACCAAAAATGACGCAAGAGGTTGACAAAAAGGGGTTGTAATCTGTAATTCGACTATTGTTTAGCTTTAGAGCCAATCAGCTATGCACAAACAAATTATGTACGTGTATTTTCCCCCTGAGTGTCTCACTTACCTAACCAATCACCGTCGGTCCTTCATTGACTTCTCCTTATATCAAGTGCTCCAATCTGTGCCATTGATCTCACTTCTCTAGATCCAATGGATATTGCGTCATATGCTCATCAACTTACCGGACGTTCTCTGTCGTCGATGTGACCCGTCCAATCAAACGGTTGTCGTGCAATCTCACACGGATTCTTGCATGAACGTTATCAGGTCGAGAGCATGTGAGAAAAGTGGTTTTCTCGTGCTACATGTTGACCACTAAGGTTGATTGCATGAATTTTCCAAATACCATTTACGACCTTTTGGGTGCACGAGATACCGCTTCCCACTTATCAAATACAACCCATGTGCTTAATTCATATTTTAAGAAAGGTGCTTTAAGGAAAGGTTTCGCACTTAAGTACAATATTAACCCTTAACACTAATCGACTGTGATTTATAAATAAAGTGTTTAAACAAAGGAAAATACCTGATTAAGTCCAGAACATTGATACACAGCTACATATGAATCTCTGTTCCAAAACAATGCGTCAACACCACACTTCAATCTTTTATTCAACAAAATGGAAATTACAGAGTCTTAGCCCTCTTGGCTCGATTACAACAGCTTGTCTAAACTCTGTTTCAATCTCAAACCCTATCTATCACTCAAACTCTCTCTTACTCACTCTGTTCCCGATTATCTAATCTCTCTGTCATTACATTCTTTTTTCTTTTATGAATCAAATCCTATCCTAACTACATTGACAACTCAATCTCTATTTTTATCAGCTCAACTATTAAATCCATATTCTCAAGCTCTGATACACATCTATACTAATAACTTATCTCTTAGTCTAAAAATAATACAATATTATAATTATTACAATAACTAAAGTATAAATAAAGTTGAGAGATCCAATGCTCTCTACTAAAACTGATTTTGACCACTCAGGTCAATGAAATTCATCTCTTGTTAGCCACAACATGTGAACATACAATCACATTGCTGGCTAAGTCTGGATGCTCCTGCATCAAGTAGCAGTGTTGATATTGCTGAGAGAGCATTAGTTGTATGCTAAGCTTATCAAGTGTAGATTCTTTCAGACAAAGGTGCATTACTTGGGATATGTTGTTTCCAAGGAAAGCATGGTAGTAGATCGGTAAAAGATAAGGGCCATCATGGAGTGGGCAACTCCTAAGAATGTGGATGAGGTGAGATGATTCATGGGATTGGCATGTTACTACAGGAGGCTCATTAGGAACTTCTCACGCATTGCATATCCTATCACATCATCGCAGAAGAAAGGTAAGAAGTTTGAATGGACATAAGAATGTGCAACTAGTTTTGAGCAGCTCAAGCAGTTGTTGACACATGCACCGGTGCTAAATATTGCAGATCCAGACAAGGAGTTTGTAGTGTGTATAAATTCTTGCAAGAGAGGACTTGGTGGAGTTCCCATGAAAGAAGGATAGGTAGTGTGTTATGAGTCACAGAAAGTGAATGAGCACGAGTAGAACTATCTGACGCATGATCTCAAGCTAGCAGTGATCATACATGCATTGAAGATTAGGAAGCACTATCTTCTTGGTAGGAGGTTTGTGTTGATGAGCGATCACAGTGGGTTGACGTATTTGTTTGAAAAACCGAATCTAAATGCCAAGCAAGCTATATGGTTGGCCACCCTTAGTGAGTTTGACTTCGAGATCAGATACATCAAAGGAAAGGATAACCGAGTTGTAGATGCTCTTAGAAGGAAGATACAGGTAAATCATATAGCAGTTATGAGCTGTTATAAGACAAAGTTACAGGATAGGATCTTGCAGGAAGGAAAACGGGATGACAAGTACATGGAGATCATGCACAAGTTGTAACACAGTACAGGTACAAGTATAGGTGATCAGGATGCAAACTATCGTCTCATGTCAGATGGTTTGGTGAGATTCAGGGATAGGATTTATGTGTCGAATTGAGTTCATGAAGCTTATATTGAGGGAGTTTCACGTGAAGTCATACTCAGGTCACCCAGGATATCAGAAGATGTTGACGGCGGTGAATAATTTCCCCTATTGTCTGAATCTAAAGAAGGAAGTGGCAGAGTTCGTGGCTACATGTTTAGATTGTCAACATGAAAAGGCAAAATGTAAGCATCCAAGTGTTATATTATAGCCTATTGCGATTTCAGAATGGAAATGGGAGGTCATTTCCATGGATTTCATTACAGGTCTTTTGAGGAGAGTGAGACAACATGATTCTATTATGGTCGTGGTTGACAGGTTGAACAAGGTAGCTCACTTCATTCCAGTGAAGACTACATATTCAGCGAGTGAGGTGGCACAGGTTTTCATCAGAGAGATTGTGAGATTACATGGTGTTCTGAAGAAGATTGTGTTGGATAGGGATCAAAAGTTCACTTCCAAGTTCTTGAAGGAGCTATTTGCGGGTTTGGATATAGAGTCGGCCTTCAGTGCATCTTATCATCTATAGATAGATGGACAAACAGATAGGGCCAACAGGACCTTGGAGGATATGCTGAGAATGTATGTGATACACCAGCAGAGGAGATGGGAGGAGTATCTTCCATTGGTTAAGTTCGCATACAACAATGTTTATCATGAGTCATTGAGGATGAGTCCTTTTGAGGCATTATATGAGTTATATGAGCGGAGTTGTAATACTCCCATAAACTGGAGTGATCCAGTGAACTGGGTACTTGTTGGACCAGATATGTTGGCAGACATGGAATAGGAAATGTAGGTTATAAAGAAGAATCTAAAGGCAACACAGGATAGACAAAAGATTTATGTGGACCAACACAGGGTATTCAAGGAGTTTCAAGTTGGGGAGCATGTATATTTGTGCATCAAGCCCAAGAAGAGCTCTTTGAGGATTGGATCATGTGCCAAGTTGGAACCATGGTATTGTGGGCCTTTTGAGATCCTTGAGAGGATTGGACCAGTGGCCTATCAACTTGCACTACCTCCAACATTGAAAGTCCATGATGTTTTCCATATTTCATTGCTTAAGAGGTATATAAAGGATGTTGATCATGTTATTGATTGGTCTGTATTGTAGGTGGAGCAAGAAGAAGATTTCCAGTCAAAGCCTCAGTGCATATTGTAGCGAAAGCATCTCATGCTCAACAACATAGCCATAGAGCAAGTTAAAGTGTAGTGGAAGCACTTTGGGCCCAAAGAAGCTATATGGGAGATGGCAGATCAGATGTGGGCCATGTATCCTTCATTATTTTCAAGTTGAGACAAAATAGTTTTGGTTTAATGTTTGGTATATGTTTAGCATATTTTTTGTTGATGTTTTGGTATATGTATATATATATGGATGTAAATACCGCCATGAGCTAAGTTATAAAGCTCCAATAAGCGGTATGGTTGTTATCTTTTCATGTTGTCATGATGTTTTGCTTTTGAGCAGGTCTTTCATTGTAAATATTGCAACGAGCTAAGTTATAAAGCTCCATGGGTAGTATGTTTTCTTTTCAACAGTTTTGTTGAGGTCTTGGTGTGGTTTAACACCGAGGACAGTGTTCCCTAAGGGGGAGGGTTTTGTAACAACCCTGGTGAAAAGTTCATGTAATAAAAGTTAATAAAGGAAAAATAAGACCAAGGGTAAGGGACATGTATTTCAAGATGAATGTTGGGAAAAGATATCCTAGTGGGAATCATTGGATGTGTTTGTGGCTAAGGAAATTGGAAAAGGCTAAAGCAAAGGCATTAAAAGGCAAAAGGGCATTTTTGGCACATTTATTTATGAAAATAAAGGAAAATAGGAGAAAAGTAAGGTGAAAGGTCACAGGTTGCATGTGAGGAGGAAATTGAAGGAAAATAATGGAAAATGAAGAAAACAGAGGCCTCATTAATAAGAAGGCTTTTGAGGATTAGTTGGTAACCTTTGTCAATTTATGTTTTGGAGCTCTGTTATTATTCTCTCTCTCTCTCACTCTTAGTCACTTAGAGTTTTCTTCGACCACTCTAGCTTTTGATAAAGGAAGGAAAGCAAGGATCAAGGAAGGAAGAGCGGGATCAAGCAGCTTTAGAGGGAATACTTGCAAGTAACATATTGCATGTGTGATTTCCTAGCTGATTTTGACATGCATGGCTTTGCATGTTGGTGTATGGTTCTCTTGTTGTCAGTGGCATGGTTTTTCCGGGTTGTGACAATGGTTTTCAGCATAGCCTTGCCTTTTCTGGATGCGATGGTGTGTTGGGATGTTTATCTCGGTTTTCAGCTTTGGATTTGCCGGATGGATTTTGAAATCTGGGGTAGAGATGGTCTCAAGGTTCATTCCCAAAGGGCTAGGAATCCCTTGACCGGTTTGGCGGGATACACGGTAAAGCCTAAGGGAGGAGTCTTGGTAGTCTTGGTTTAGGGCCTACTGATCCAAATTTGGATTACACTAAATCAAGAGAAACTGGTCTCGGTTTATGGCCTAGTGATCCAAGATTGGATTTTGAATTGCATTCCAAATTTGGTTCGGTTTTGTGATCGGAGCACCAGTTTTGGTGTGATCATGGTTTGGTGAGGGTGGAGGTGGTTTAACCTTTGGATTCCCTTGGTTGTTTTTGGATTGGTTTATCCATGAGATCCCACATTCATGCTTGGAATATGGCATGGGGGTGAATGGATGAAAGAATGATTTGGTTCAACCATGTCTACAGCTGGGTGGTACGTGGAAGTCCCCAACCTTGTCGGATTTGCCTATGATTAATGAAAGCTAAGTTCTCTTGCTTTTGTACTTTTTATGTGTGGATTTAATGGTTGTTGTATCTATATTATTTCCATGGTTTTATGTTGGTTATAAGCATGGTTAATTGACTGGTTGATTTCATGGTTATTTCATGTATTTACATGTAATTGTTAAAGTGATGGATGCAAGACCTAATTGATGTCATAAGAGTTCAAGGGAGAAGGTGGTGATCCTTCTTATCTTGTTTCAAAAGAGTTTTTAGTCATTCACGCTATGTCTTGTATCCTAGACTTGTATTGATGCCAAGTGTTTGATTTTTGGTTTATTATTCTTGTCATCATGTGTTTGATGGATTCTGAAAGTTACAGCAAGTTATGGGAAGTGGCCGAGATTCTGGGCTAGAAAAGTGCCTTAAATTTTGTGGATGCTGGCACAGGTCTATTGCGAAAAGTCCCTGGATGCAGGCATGCAAGCCTGTAAGAGTGTCCAAAGGTCCCTGGACATTGTCATGCCCATAGCATGAGAGTGTTAAGAGGTCAATAGGTCTAAAAGGTCAGTGGAACCCAGTGGCAAGATGTCTCATGGGGGTGTTGTTGCTTATGTAGAAGGTATGGTTGATGTGTTTCTGTTGATTCCATCTCCTTAAGGTCACCAAGGAGGTTGAATCATATCATTGCAACCTCTCGTCACTTGTTTACCTTGGTTGTCCAGTTACTTGGGTAGATGTGGGAAGAGGGCGGTTACAGGTTATTTGATTAACATGGGGTCAGCTGCATTTTCTTGGATTTGCAAGAAGTAAGCTATAGTGGCCACTTATTTGGTAGAAGAAGAATATATATCAGCATGGGAAGCAACATGTGAAATTGTTTGATTGCGCATAGTTTTGCAGGATTTAGGCGTTCCTCAAGCAGAAGCCACATTTTTATTCATTAACATCTAATCAGCCATAAAGCCTGTGAAAAATCCAGTTTTCCATTCCAAAACAAAGCATGTGGACACAAAGTATCATTACATTAGGACTCTCATCACAAAGGATGTCATTAAGCCGATATATTGTCCTTCAAAAGATCAGATCTTAGACATTTACACCAAACCACTTAGCAGTATCAAATTTACTAAGTTCAGGGATGAGCTTGGTATCTATTGTAATGTACCTTTGGATCAAAGAGGGGAATGTTAGATATATGATCCAAAGTACATAAATTAATATTTAATTATTTAGAATCGTTAGAATATTAATTAATTACTTAGAGTCTTAGAGTCTTCTTAGATTTATTTGTTATAAGAGACATGACATCTAGAAAGGTGTTGTTTCTTAGGAACTAATTTAGGAAAATAGTTAGGAGTGTTGTTATAAGTGCATTAAATGTAAATGGACACTTGTAAATGAAATAAGTGATCCATAACAAAATTATTTTAGGACACAAGCTTATTTAAAGCTTGTTTCTCTCCACTTGCAAGAGTGTTGAGTGATCGTGTGTAAGCTCTTGCAGATTTTATGTAATAGTTTTTTTCCTTATTAATAAAATTTGTGTGTGTGAGGACACTTATGTTGTTATTGCATGTATGATTTCATTTATAGTTTTGGCATGCATGGAACATGCATGTGGTCTCTTGTTTATGATCTGTCATTGGCATGAAGGATTGCCTGGATTGATAATGGTTTTTCCTAGCCTTGCTATTTTCTAGATAACCATGGTGTTGTGGTTTTCTTTCCTCTCATTTTCTAGTTGGTTCTCATGTTCCTTATGTCTATGCGTTGAGTTACTAGTTCCTGGAGCCTTGGTTGGACAAATGCTCTAAAAGCCCTGTAACATCTTGGGTTGAGTTACTAGTCCTAGAAGCCTTGGTTGGAAAAATGCTCTGGATCCCTTGGTGGGTTGACTTACTGGTCTTGGAATGCCTAGTTGGACAAACACTCTGGAGCCCCGCAATAGTTGAGGGTTGAGTTAATAGACCTGGAAGCCTTGGTTGGAACAAATGCTTTGGATCCCTGGACAACTTGGGTAGAGACCAATCTAGTGATGGTTAGTGGTTTCCGACCGTGAGGTGGAATCATTGGTTGAGGTGTTGTCTAGGTAAATCCTCTCTACGGACATAGACAACCCCTCTAGCCCAATGAGTGGGACTAGCAACCAACGTGACAATCTATGAGACACTTTCCTAAATTACAATCGAAATTAGAGAAGAGGAAGGAGACCTACCTCTTTCTGATGTTATAACGTACTCCTTTGTTGAAGATCTTGATCGCTTTCTCCTCAAGTTCAATCCTTATTGTTCACAACGTTTGAATACCTACACAAGAGGCCAAAGACACAACACAACATAAAAGTGAAACAATCATAATCGGGTGTAATCCACTTAACAAATCAAGGAGCATTAAGATAAATGATGCATTGGCACAAGCATTTATGGAAAGCGAACCAACAATTATATACATTAAGAAATGAAAGAGGAAGCATATAACCTATGACTTGATGTTAGTAAGCCCTCCTTGAGTGAATTTCCAAGTCCAAGCTCAAGATCTCCAAGCGCTCCTTCTCCAAGCCAAAATGAAGAGCATGTAGGCACTATTTCAGCATAAGGGTGCAAATAATTAGAGACCAACCATCTGGGAATGGAAGAAGATGAATATATAGGAAGGGAGAGGGTGTTAGGATCTCACCAAAGATAGGGGAAGGCCCTTGTCTCAAGGAGGAAGATCATGGGATAAGATCAAAGGTTAATATTGGGAGAATTTGACCACATCCACAACGAACAACCTCTAACTCATCGTTCTGGAAGCCTCTATATCATGAAGCTTCTTGTCCTCTTTGGGAAAACTTTCCTTTTAGGGATCAACGCGAGTATCCAGGTAAAAACCGTGTTGGCAACGCGAGGCCGATATGGTGCAACATGCCATCAGCACGAGTTGGCAGTGTCACAGTCATGTTGACCCTGAAATTAGGGTTTGGAGCTCACTTCTTCAGGGAAGGCTCAAGGCATGTTTTCATTAGTTCTTCAGTGAGGATATGGACTGCATATCAGTATGGGTACACTGCATAATTTCCAAGTTACAAGAACTCCTGGGTATGACATAGGGAAGTGCAAGAGGCGTGACAAAATATTGTGTAACAGATGCCCCCTAAAGCATGAAGGTAGAACATGGAGTGATGACTGAGATGCTTTACGATATTTTGCAAGGACGAGAACAAACACTGTCAAGAGACCTGCAAATCAAGGACGCATATACATATACATATATGATATCAAAACATGAATCCATGGTATGGACGCAGCCATACAGATAGAAAGGACCATGTGAAAAGATCCACGGTATGGGCACAACCATCCAAATGAAAAGGAGCATTTGGAAGTCTAAGATCCAAGGTATGGACACAGTCACCCTATATACAAGGATCATCATTATAGATATAAGGTCCCACGGTATGGTCGCAGCCATCCGTATAGAGGAAACATGTATACAATCATGAATAATACATAACGCCACGCAGCATGAGCTATATCAGACAAAACTCAGGGTATTGCACTCTAAACCAACCCGGTCAAAGTACAAATTCTAACATGCGAATGAATGTGTCGATGTCAAACATGCTAGAAAACCACCTTATTACCAACCAATGATGTGGACCATTAGCAGGAATGAGAGAAACCACCAATAATGATAATGCCTCTCAAGGTACGAAAATACAATCCTTGAATGTGAAAATGAAGTTGAAGTTGAACACTCGTGGAATAATTCGATTGAAGGTCAATGATGAAAACCTGTTGTCGAATGCAAAGAACTTGCCATTAAGGCATGCAAGCTCTAAGGTACTAGAAGTAATTTTCTAAGTAATCTTCCTAGATAATGAGCTGAAGTCGAAAGGAAGTGACGTGAGCCATATAAGGAGGGCCATAGTGATTCCCTCATCATCAACATGAAACAAGGAATAAAATGGAATAAATGAGTATGATCCAAGACTGTGGCAAAAGGTGAGACAATTTATTGGCAATAAACTGCAGATAGGACTTCTCTTGATCATATCGGCGACACGACTTCGGAGTGTGGCAGCATTTGACTCAACATAAGGCCAAGGGTCATGAGGACGAAGTGGAATAGTCAGATGAGAGGCAAAATGGATCACCCAAACCCAGAAAGACAAGTGATTGAGAGAGGATATCCCAAACCCGATATGAGAAACAGATGAGTTTCATGTTCAAGAGAGACATGTTGCCTATACAAGAGATGTTTCACTTTCATTTTTCCCCACTATTTCTAGCGAGTACCCCAATTATTTTTAATCACAAGCTTGAAGGGGATATCATATGCTTGTCGTATAGGTTCATTTTTCGAATGAATCCATCCTAGTAAGTTTTACGAGTCATGAGAATGAGAAACTCAGTCTCTTCATGGTGACAAGTCTTTTGTCATTTAATTTTTACGAGTCCGACAGAAGACTAACTCGGTGTCTTTTTCATATTTAGAGAGTTTGAAAAAGATATAAAAAAAAGAAAACTCCATCAGGTCCCTTTTCGTAATTTGTCTCTCGAATCTGAAAAGGTAGAAAACAATATTCGAGAGAACCTCTTGACCATGTCGACCAAGGTATTCCTTTTTCGTAAATAGACAATCCCAGCTCGAAAAAGGGGTGAACGTAGACCGAGACACTGTCAATTCGTTTAATTTAACGATTTCGAAAAGACAAGTACTCGGTGATATTTTCATTTTTTGAGAGTCAAAAAGGAGCTTAAAGATGACTCCACCTGGAGGAACGAGTGGTATAAAAGGATGGTGACTGGTTCTAGTAATGATGGAACTGCTCAAAACATGTAAAGGTCACGAGGTTGGATAATAAGACCACTCATTGTAGAGGTTCCCCAGGCAAGGGTAAAACAACCAAGTGAAAGCGAATGATCGGCCAAAGAGATGGTGGCGATGGAATGGACAAACCAAGGCTCATCTAGAAAAAATAGGCTGATAAAAATGACAATCATGAGAGGTAAAGTAGTAATGGTTTCATTTTTACACTAGCTTGAAACATGGGAAATTATGCTTGAGTATACTTGAAGATGGTTTCATTTTTTCACAAGCTTGAAAGGGAAACAAACTATGCTTGGGTTTTGTTTCATTTTTACACAAGCTTGAAACAAAGATAAACTATGCTTGACATAAGCTTGCATGCCTCCAGCATAATGACTCAATTCGAGGAACATGCCCCCCAAGCTTCATATCATTCACCTAAGTGGATGGAATGAAGGTTCACTTACGAGATCAAGTGAAAGACTCGACTGGGATTTTACGAGAACTAATCAAGGACTCGAATTGGAAGGGGATTTGTTTCATTTTTTAATGAGCTTGACATAAGAAAAGAACCATGCTTATGAATACCTTTTTCCATTTTAATGAGGTTGACATAGTAAAAGAACTATCCTCATGGGGACCTATTTCATTTTTTAATGAGGTTGACATAGTAAAAGAATTATCCTCATATTCCTTGTTTCATTTTTTAACAATCTTGACACAAGACAAGGAACTCTACTCCAAGACCTTTGATTACAGACCAAAAGAGGCCATGGCTTCCAAGAGGTTCTCATCAGATGGGAGAACAACACCCTCAAAGGGATACATGTTTAGGGATGCAAATGAAAAATCGATCGCCAATGCCCCCCATACATGATGTAATACATCACCTACTAGATCATCAGTAGATGTGGGCATGGAACAGGTGGCCACATAATTAACCTGTGGCAAGGGTGATACCGCTTGCATATAAGAACCATTTAGGGATGATGGTTGATTGGGAGTTGATTCAGGACCAATGAATGTAAGTTAATCAATGATCACAATGGTTCCTTCATGCGGGAAACACATCACTCGAAAGAAAGAAGAGACAAGAGCTCCCATGACATAAACATAGTCATGGTCAAGGAGTAGATTAAAATATAAAGGGCCTTGGACAACCATCACGTCTATATAGATAGTATTCCCTCCTAAAGTAATAGGTAACTTAGGAAGGATCCCTAATGGTTGATTGGTTCCTCTGTTAAAATCTAACAGATTCTGGGTGACGAGGACAAGCTGAGGAGAACCTAAAGCTTGCCAAGCAGTTGAGGACAGAATGCTAACATATGCACCCTCGTCTATGACTGTGCTAGGTACGGCCATATGGTAAGCCTGTACTGTAATCTGGAAAGGCACATAAGACGGAAGATGATATCCTACCAGTCGACTCCAATCAAAAGAAGTGACCAAACTACTTGGAGGGGGTGTTGTAGGAACATGATAGCTTCCCCCTTGTTCTATGGGAATAAGAGAACCGCTCTCATGCACCTCGGGAACAGGAGGATTTCCTTCCAGTTCGTTTGAAATTGAAGACACAAAAAGAACCTGAGTGGTATGGAGTTCACTCTCTACTAGAAAGGTGCGGTTAACTGAAGGTGGAGCCAATTCTACCACTTTCTCAACAAATCCTTGGTCAAGAATGGACTCACGAGACTCACTTTCAGAGATAGTGGGATTGACCAAAGATGGATTTTGATCAATCTCTTGATAAACTAGCAAAGGATTAGGGGAAAGCTTCTGATAACCAGCTGGAAAACGAGGCTAGGAAGCAGTAAGTTTTTCCAACTCTTTGGAAGCTTCATCCATAAGAGGAAAAAGGTGAATGGGATGATTACCTTCACACAAGTTAGAGGGAAATTTGACTTTTCCATTTTTCTCATGGACTTTACTAGTTGAAGGTTTATCACCAACATGAACTCCAAAGGTTGATGTGAACATGTGGACCACACTTCTAAGACCTTGGGAATACCAGGAGAATTCCGAAGACCCCTTACATAACGTGCAAGAGAAATTTACTTTTTGGGGCTGATTGGAAGATTTTTCTACATCAGTTTCATCAGTAGCAATGGTTGCTTGTTTTCCCCCTTTCTTATTTGGCTTCTTCTTCTTCTTCTGAGCTTCTTGGTTACTAGAATCCAGACGTTAACCAGGCGAAGAGGAAGAATGGGGTGAAGAAATAGGAGAAGAAGGTAAGGGGTCAATTCTAGGATCAACATGAGGTTGATGTTGTTCAGGTGGAGGATAACTCGGTTGAAAAGAATTTTTGACACTCGGACCCAGGTCGAAAATAACCAAATTGGCAGACCAATGATCAATCCAAGAAGGGACAAAGTTTCCATATACAGAACACCAGTATTTCCAAAAGAAGGAAAAGAACTAGGATTCTCATCAGAGGGGTTTCCTTGACTGGTAGACTCAGGAAATTTCGTCATCATTATTGACCTAAGATCTACTAAGGAGTATTTCCATAGGAAGGATGTTGTTCTGCGGTTAATTAATTTTAGAAATTAACAACAAATAAATAAAAAAGGGGTAACTAGGAAAAAATGGTTTACCAAGTATACATGAACCGCAATATACACCTTAGCCCTAACCATGGACTTAACGTACGATGTCCAATCTCTCTGAATTTTGTGTTTGTTGTGTCATGTTTACAAGGCGGCTGACTGGATTACCCGTGGCTAAAATATAGCAACCTAGTGGGGTCTCCCAATATATACTCGATGGTACGGGAGCACAAGTCCATGTTAGCGTTGTCAAATGCATAATCATTCATTGAGAGCGTTCCCATATACTTTCCATATTGAATTGCCTCCTATATACCCGAAAGTACTAGAGAACCTTCGATATACTTTCGTACTGGAATGAGATTTCACCCTCAGGATACAATGTAGGCAGTTAATGACAGCTGCTATGTTTAAAAATGTCGGAACACGTCTCTAGCCTAGACCTATAGATATTTGCGTTAGATTACAAATGCTCCTTAGGTTAATTGAGGGAAGAGAGACAACCAAACAAATGCATCAAAACATATCTCCTTAACTTTTCAAATGCAAGATGTAAAAATGAAAACTACTCTTTCACTTTCACTAACAAATGCAATGCCAAAATGCAATCCTATGAGAAACAAAAATCACTTTTCTTTCACTAAGATGCACTAATCTTTTTGTTCTTTTACTTTCACTTTGATTCAAAAATGCAAACTAGTGCATAAGAAAAGGGAAATATGGAATCCAAAACAATTAAAATGAAATTTTAATTCACTTATTGGTTTCGAATACAAATCGTTTCAAAAATACTCAAATGAAGAGATCCTTTCACTTTTCTTTTTGAAACAATGGAAACAAAATGAGCATATACTTTCAACTTCACCAAAGTGAACAATTGTAATCTAAGTTTAACAATAGAGAAAAATCAATTTTCAAAGTACAAATGTGATTCAAATGAAAACAATTTCGTAAATATGAAACGAAAGCAATTTGAAAATGGTGTCCTGACTGCAGTGAAACTCCTAAATGGAGGCAATCAATCTCATAGAGACAAACCAAGAGATGAGTGAAGGGTGACCTAGACCTAGAAACCCTAGAAGGCAATCAAGATTCAATCACACATCAACATAAGTCAAGAGACAATTGCAACCATAAAAGGACAACAATCAAGACAAACACATTGTAATTACACTGGAAAATCACTCACAAAGGTTGAAATCCACTGAAAATAAGAAGAAACACTAATTTTCTTCTATCCTCTGGGATCAATGCGCATGTTAAAGGAAAAGGAGCGATGAAAGGCAGAGTAGCGTGACTGTAAATTCTAAATCAGTGCTAGTAGCACTTCTGTAAGACCAGAAAATGCGTTGGGTGAGGAAAAAATAAAAAATTTCAACAATCAAACCAGACTCAACACTCTCAAGCAAAAACTAGTGACTACATAAATCTACAGTGATGCACACAAGCCAAGAAATCGACGGTTGGTTAAACTCATCAGATAATCTAATCGAAGGAATGGATGGAAAGGTTATCACTTCCCTAGTGAAATCACCATTTTGTTGTCTAGGTAAATCCTCTCTATGGACAGATACGATGCCTCTAGCCCAATCAATGGGATTATCAACCACCGTGACAATCTACGAGACACTTTCCTAAATTACAATCAAAATGAGAGAAGAGGAAGGAGACCTACCTCGTTCTGATGCTATAAAACACTCCTTTATTGAATATCTTGATCACTTGCTCCTCAGGTTAAGTCCTTACTGTTCACAATGTTTGAATATGTGCACAAGAGGAAAAGGGCACAACAAAGCATAAAAGTGCAACAGGCATAATCAGATGTAATACACTTAACAAATCAATGAGCATTAAGATAAATGATGCATTCACACAAGCATTTATGGAAAGTTAACCAACAGTTAAATATATTAAGGAATGAAACAGGAAGCATACAACCTAGGCCTTGATGTTAGTAAGACCTCCTTGAGTGAATGTCCAAGTCCAAGCTCAAGCTCTCCAAGCACTCCTTCTCCAAGCCAAAATTAATAGCATGTAGGCACTATATCAGCATAAGGGTGCAAATAATCAAAGACAAACCGTTTGGGAATCGAACAGGATGAATATATATGCATGGAGAGGGACTTAGGATCTCACCAAATATAGGGGAAGGCCCTCATATCAAGGAGGAAGCTCATAGGAATAAGATCAAAGGGAAATATTGGGATAATTCGACCACATCCACAACGAACAACCTCCAACTCGTTGTTATGGAAGCCTCTATATCACAAAGCTTCTTATCCTCTTTGGGAAAACTTTCCTTTTAGGGATCAATGCGAGTATCCAAGTAAAAATCGCACTGGTAGCGCGAGGTTGATATGGTGCAACTTGCCATCAACACGAGTTGGCAGTGTCACAGTCACACTGAACCTAAAATTAGGGTTTGGGGCTCACTTCTTCAAGGAAGGCTCAAGGCATGTTTTCATTAGTTCTTCAGGGAGGATCTGGACTACATATCAAGCTGGGTACAATGCATAATTTCCAAGTTATGGGCACTCCGGGGTATGACATAGGGAAAGGAAAGAGGCGTGACAAAATACTGTGTAACATGAGGGTTGAGATGGTTTCGCCTTTGGAAGCCCTGATTTGGTTTATTTATTTATTTATTTCATGAGATCCCACATTCAAGCTTGGAATATGGTGCGAGGGTGATTGAATGAAAGATAGATTTTGGTCAGCCCAATCTATGGTCGGGTGGTATGTGGAAGTCCCTGACTTGGTTGTATTTTCATATGTTAATAAGAGCTCCTTTTCCTTGGTATTTTCATGAGTAAATGTGCTTGATATTATGTGGCTTTAATGATTGTTTCCACATTGATATATCTTTTGTTATTTACTGGTTATATGTATGTTTTATGACAGTTTTTATGTATGGCTCTCATCATTTTTTGGTTAGTATATGAAATGTTAGTGAATGAATTACCTAATAGATAACAATGTAGCTATTGTGAGGAGATATGAGTCCTCTTTGGCAATTCTCAGATAAGTATGAGACCCCTATTCTCATATTTGTTGTTGTGATGTGTAGATTACATGTTTGTGATATGTTTGAAAAAATGCATGTCATGGCTAGTCGGGATAATATCAAGTCCTTGTTCAAGTGTTTGCATTATTACCCTTGTCTCTATGTTATTTGTCATTACTGGAAGTTTCATGAAGTTCTTGGCAGTGGCCTGAGTCTTGACCCTGAAAAAGTGGTAAAAAATCTTGGGTCATTGGCACAGAACTGCCTCAAAAAGGATACAATCACATGGATGCCTTATTGTGGGAGCGACTAGAGCATCCTAGTTGCATGCATGCCTTATCATGCAAGTGATTAAGGATCTAGGGCAGTGAAAGAGCAAGTTGTCTTAGGGGTTGGGCACCTGGAATGGTTGGTTTTCTCCTGAAGGTCCTCTAGCTCTTAAGGAAGGTTAGATTAGTCTTGTTTTGTCGATTCCACTTCCTTAACTATACTTGGGGAGTTGAATCATATCATAGTAACTCTTCTTCACATGTTTACCCTGGTTGGCTAGTTAGCTTAGGTAAATGTGGGAGGAGGGTGTTATTTATTGTGTATGCCCTCGTTAGGCCTAGGAATCCTTGACCGGTGAATGGTGATATATATGGTAAATCCTAGAGATGGAGATAGACAAATTCCTCACGGTTTAGGTGGAGAGATTCGCAGCCATCCATGCTTGTTTAGGGCCTAGTGATCTAGTGGGATTATGCTAAATCCTGGTTGTATTGATGAGGGTTTTGGTCCTAAGAATCCCTTGATGGATATACGATAAAGCTCGAGGAATCATTGATTGGTTCTATTGTGAGTCTCACATTCATGCTTGGAATATGGCACGGGGGTGATTGGATGAAAGAAAGATTTGTTTCAACCCAATATATGGTTGGGTGGTATGTGGAAATCCTTGGCTTGGTTAGATTTTACATGTTAATAGGAGTTGTTTTCCTCTTTTGTTTTATGTGCAAATGTACTTTTTAATGTGTGGCTTTAATGGATGTTCTCTTCTTGTTATTCTGTTGGTTATAAGCATGGTTCACAACAGACTTTGGTTATGGATCTCATCATGATTTGATTAGTACATGAAATGTGATTGTTATATGACCTAATAGATGATAATGAAATTATTGTGATAAGGCATCAATTATTCTTGACGAATCTCAGATAAGTATGAGACCCCTATGCTTAGATTTGTGGTTATGACCTATAGATTACATTTTTGTGATATGTTTGACAAAATGCTTGTCATGGCTAGTAGGGTCCAGGTCAAGTACTTGTAACAATGTTTGTCTTAGTAGCTTTAATTCATTGTTATTTATCATTTCTGGAAGTTTCTTGAAGTTTTGGGCATAGGCTTGAGACCTAGCCCTGAAAAAGTGGCACAAAATACGGGGTCACTCACTTAGAACTGCTTGAAAAGGGCCATAGTCGCATGCATGCCTTGTTGTGGGAGCGACTAGAGGATCTCAGTTGCATGCATGGCTTGTCATGGGAGCGACTAGGGGTCTAGCTCAGCAAAATGACAATTTGTCTCAGGGGTTACGCGCCTGGAAGGGTTGGTTGTCTCCTAAAGATTTTGTAGCTCCTGAGAAAGGTTAGATTGCTTTTGTTTGGTCGGTTCCACTTCCTTAACTATACATTGGGAGTTGAATCAAATCATAGTAACTCTTAGTCACATGTTTACCCCAGTGGATTGGTTATCTTGCCTAAATGTGGGAGGAGGGTCTTACATTAGCGCAATAAAAATAAAAATAAAATATAACAAATTGAATCTTATTATATTTTTTTGTTGGTTTGACACACAAGAGATTTGAACCTTGAATCTCATCTCCTACTTCATAACATGGTCATCACTAATTAAGCAACCCTCAAGCACAAATTTTGTTATTTTTATTACTTTTAACTTTATAGTATTACTTGAGCCAACATTTACAAGTTTACACTCATTTACAGACACTACAATGTCTCCCCCATACATTTTTTTTTTTTTAATTTAATTTTAAAAATGTTGTAAAATAAAATAAAAATAAAATATCCCTGATGGGGGTAGTAGATAAAGGATTGGAGGCTTGGGAGATGGCTTATGACTCCCTTCCCATGTATCATTAATGTCAATCAAGTGTGTTGTGGATACCTCACTTGGCACTCAGCTAGGGAAGTTTCTGGAGAACCTCAAAAATTTAGATGCCACTGACCTAGTCGCGAGGTATGTTTGTGGGATTTGGGAGATGAGGGATAAGCCTGTGGTGAAGTGAATTTCTATAGACAAGTCGGGTGGCTTCCACCCCCAAGCCACTCATTGCCCCTTTTTTTTGGATTACAACGTTCAGTTATGTTTGTGGGAGGAATGGTGTCTCTTCAACCCTAATGGTGATGCAAGGGATAGCCATTTGGGGCCCGAGGTCATGGTGGTTGGCAGTATCAAACAACAAAGTACTACAGTTCATGTGGCTACGAGCTCTTGTTGTTCATTCTTACAAGCTAGTCATCTCGGGGTCTCTTGTTGGGTGCTATGAATGGTTCGGTCTATTGTTTTACGTGGAATTCAGTGTGAGTCAGGTGTTCATTGTGGTGATTGAAAAGAGGGGTGGCAACCCTTATGAGGAGTTTGGTAGTTGACCAAGGTGTAATTTGTCTCTTCTCTTGGTGGTGCAGGTAACAGGTCTCAGTCTAATTTTCATTTTAATTCGACTTTTGATTTGTGGGGTTTATGTAATGGAATTTGTAGAGTTATGGGGTTTATCCAAAACATAGATTATGGGTAGTTGAAACCTCAGTTCGTCTCTTTCATTTCCTTCCTATAGTCATCTCTCTTTAGAGAGTATGTGTCAAGGGGCATTGGAATCATGTGGACTTTCTTTTTCTGGGGTGCGGTCTACTCGTTCTTTGTTGAGAGGGAGGGTCTGTAGAAGTGCATGGTGGTGGTGTCTCTCCAGTTGCAATGGCCATGCAGAGAGGGGTCATATGATTGAGGTTGACTGGGAGTTGATAGGTGGTTGTAGGGTCACAAGCGTATTTTTTTTCATTTGGTCACTAGCGTGGGGAGTGAACGTACTAGCTAGAGTGATGTTTTTGGTGCAATGGGAGTTTTGGCGGGATATACGTCCTGGCAGTAGGGTCTTTGGTATGAACTCTTCGCATGGGATGTATTAAGTGGCCAACTGGGGCACCATGCAGCGAGCGAGGGAAAGCCCGTCGAGGTGCTAGCCTATGTGGTCAAGGGGCCAGTCACCAAGTGGAGTAGCTAGACGAGGGGGAGGAGATTGAGTAGTAGCATGGAAATTTGTCAAGATGCATTGAATTTCCTCTACCCTTTGATGTCTTAGAAGCACAGCTTCACCATGTGTCAGTAGCAAGGGAGAAGCTGGCTTGTGATAGACATGAGGACCACAACGAGGTCATTGCACACATATGGAGGATCATATCCAAGAAGCCTTTCATCAACCACGTGGTAATGGTTTGCACGACCTATCTCCAGGTAATCTTGTTGGTTAATTATGATGTCGGGTTGTATTTTGATCATTGGGTGGGTCTAGTTTCTTTGAGCAATCTGTATCTGGTCTCTTGGTTTTGTTATGTTACTATCAATGTAATTTTTTCATAACCATTTGACCAACAAGTCTGGTAAGAATGAGGTCAGGGGTGGTTTGAAACTATGCTTATCACAATGTAAATTTCCCATGAATTAACAAAATTTGTCGATTTACAAAAGAAAAAGAAAAATATTTATAAAATATTTTGATTTTGAAATGAATTATTGTTTTTGGGCATGTCGTATTGATAAGTCATGGTAGTGGCCCATGGTATTGTAACAAGTCCTATTTAAATTTAATAAAAAAAATATCTATGGCAAAGTGGGGGTGAATATTCATGGTTAAGAATTACAGCAACCCCGAGTTAAAAGTCCATGCAATAAAGGATAATAAAGGCAAAATAAGACCAAGGTCATGGGACATGTATTGCAAGCTTAATGTTGGGCAAAACATCGTAGTGGGTGTCACTTTCGGTTTATTTATGGCTAAGGAAATTGGCAAAGAGAAATTAATTAACACTTATTTATGAAAATAAAGGAAAATGGGAGAAAAGGGAGATGAAAGAGCACAAGTTTGCATGAGAGGGAATTTGAAGGGAAAATATAAGGAAAATGAAGAAAATAGAGGCCTCAATGATAAAAAGGCTTTTGAGGATCAATTCACAACTTTTTGTTAGTTTGGGTTTGGAATTAGTTTCATAGAGAGAAGAGCACCAGGAGGAGAAAGCAAGCAAACAAGCAAAGGAAGGCAAGGAAGGACAAGCAAGGAATATTGGATCAAGCAACTTCAACAGGAGTATTTTGCAGGTAACATGTTGCATGTGTGGTTTCCTAACTGAAGTGTTAATGCATAGTACATGCATTTGTTTATGTGGTTCATTTGTTGTCATTGACACTGGTTTTGCCTAGTTTGACAGTGGTTTCAACATTGCCTTACCATTTCCTGGATAGCCATGGTGTGATGGGATTCTTTTCTTGCTTGAACATTGGATTGTCGGATGGTTTTGGAATCGAGTGAGGTAGTCTCAAGAAAATTCCCAAGGGTTAGGGGTGGAGGTGGTTTAATCTCCGTGAAGCCCTCAATAGGTGCGTGGAGACAAGAAAATTCCTCAAGGTATGTGTAATTTAATAATGTTTTTGGAAATGTAAAATAGGTTTTCTTAAATTATCTTGCTTTTCTAATTTAAATTATGTTAATTGGATTAATATTTATTTTTAACTAAAATCATGTCAATTGGGTTTATTTTGTGTGGTTGAAAGGAATGATTTTTATCCCCCCACCTAGGTTTAATTTATGTAAGCGACATGATAGCTTCAATGTAATAGCTTAATATATTAAAAGTAAAGATTTAACGATATAGTTTAAATGTTATCTGTTTAAATCCCTATTGGATTTCAAACAAAATTAAGTGGGAAATATGCCTAGAAAAGCACCGAAACATAGAATATTTAGAGTAAGACATATCAAATTCCTTATTTTTAAAATTAACAATTACTTTTAATGTTTTCCAAATTTATAAAGTTTTAAATTTATAATTGTTATTTATTTTTAAAAAATGTATTTAAATATAATTTTCCATGGTTGAGCCAGCAAGAAGTGATCATTTCGGGTAGATATTCCTAGTACAATTATTTTGTGGACATAGCAATTACTAATCTTTGGGGACCGTGAACTGCATAGAAAAAATGAAAACAATTATGAAGTTGATAAACAAGTCAATAGGGCCTTCCATTTGGATCAGGGAACTCTTATGATCAAGGAACAATGCTCCACAAGTCAAACCCCATTCTCTATAAATGTCAAACAATAGTCCAAAAAGAGGCTTCAAGTGTGTCATTGAATGATCATCCTCGCGTGAACATTAAGCCTTGCTAGCTCTGCAAGCCTCAACCCCTACCATGGAATGTCATCTTTGTATTATTCCTTCACTTCTTCTCATTTCAGACTCTAATCTCCCAGATTATGGTGGATCTAATCATCCACCTTCCCATCCCTTATTTGGGTTGGATGCCCAATTAGTCTTATCAATTTGTTACGATAGATTTCCCTTATTTATGATTGTTTGGTCTCCAAATTAGTGTGTCACATAAGTTCTTTGTTTCCAACCTCTATTGTCTATTGCCCTAGGTCCCTCCTCAGCTATTGTGTCTCTTCATTTTTCTTGCAATAATAACTTGTACCTTCCTTTCCAGCCAGTCATCTTACTCTCGGTCTCCTAGAGTTTCGAATGATGCTCATGTCTAGTATTGCAAGCTACAAATTAGAGTTAACAAATTGGAAGGTTAGGTAGAGCTTTTACAAAATATGACCATTAGAAAATTAATTGGATGTCATTCACAATATTGTCCAAGAATTAAAGGTTACTCAAAGGGGATTATAAAAACCAAATCCCTTTATCATGTCTCTAAAATATTGCTTTATTGTCAGTGTGCAACCTAAACATCAAGTGCAATAGAAGTAGGAAGATAGCTAGGGTAATTTTCCTCCAACCACTCTGGGTTTTAGTTGATGAAGTGCTTTGTTGTTTTATTTTTAAGAATATTTTATAAAATCTACTCTTTAACCATTTTTGAAAAATATTTGTATAAGTTTATATTGGTCAAAGATTTGATATGCAAAAAACTAGAAATTTTGGAGCTATATCCTTTAATCAAAACTAAAATTATAATCATTTATTGTACTTTTGTTGTGCCCCATAGACACAAATTTTACAAATATAATTTTTCCAATTTTCATATAATTGAAAAAAAAATGTAACAAACCCTAGTTGATTTTCTATGTAAATAAAATAAGACCAAGTTCATGGGACACGTATTCCAAGCCGAATGTTGGGAAAAACACTTTAGTTGGCATCACTTGTGCTTAATTAATGGCTATGGAAATTGGCAAAGGCAAAGAGGCAACAGTTGTCATTTATTTATGAAAATAAAGGAAATTAGGAGAAAATGAAGGTGAAGAGACACATATTTGCATGCCAAGGAAATTAGAGGAAAATTGAAGGAAAATGAAGAAAATAGAAGTATTAATGATAAAAAGACATCAAAGAATCAGTTGCTAGAGTTTTGACAGTTTTGTGTTGAGGTCTCTTTCATTCTCTCATTCTCTCATATTCTTGCACACTTACAGAAATCTTGGAGCATTCTTGGGGCACTTGGGCATTCACATGGATTTGAAGAAAGAAGGCAAAGGAAAGCAGGGAATCGCAAGGAAACAGTGGGATCAAAAACTACAGTTGGATTGTTTTATAGATAACAAGTTGTATGTGTGATTTCCTTGTTGATTTCTAGATGCATGGTATATGCATGTGAATATTTGGTTATGTGTTGTCATGTAACAACCCCGGGTTAAAAGTTCACGTAATAAAGTTAATAAAGGAAAAATAAGACCAAGGTAATGGGACACATATTTTAAGCTCAATGTTGGGAAAAACATCCTCGTGGGTGCTCATTTGGTTTATTATGGCTAAGGGAAATTAGCAAAGGCATTGGCAAAGGCTTTGGAAAGGCAAAAGGCATTAATTGGCATTTTATTTATGAAAATAATGGAAATTGGGAGAAAAGGAAGGTGAAAGGTCACAAGTTGCATGTGAGGAGGAAATTGAAGGAAAATAATGGAAAATTGAAGAAAATAGAGGCCTCATTAATAAAAAGGCTTATGAGGATCAGTTCACAGCTCTTGTCAGTTTAGTTTTGGAGCTCTCTCTCTATTCTCTATACTCTCTCATACTATTGCACACTTAGAGCATCTTTGGAGCACTTTAACATTAGAGAAAAGAATGCAAAGGAAGGACAACAAGGAAAAGGAAAGCAAATATCAAGCAAGGAAGAGTTGGATCAAGCAGTTACAATGGGATTACCTATAGATATTGAGTTGCACGTATGATTTCATTTCTATTTTTAGGCATGTGTGGTACATGCATGTGTGTATTTGGTTCTCTTGTTGTCATTAGCATGGGTTTGTCTAGGTGTGATAGTGGTTTCAAATTTTCCTTGCCATTTCTAGATAGCCATAGTGCGATGGGATTCTTTTATTTGGTTGAGTTGTATCGCCATATGGTTTTGGATCTAGGTGAGGTGGTCCCAGGAAAATTCCCAAAGGCCTAGGAATCCATTAATCGGTAATGGTGGGATACACGGTAAAGCCTAAGAGTCGAGATGGGACAATTCCTCAAGGTATTGGTGAAGAAATCCAGAGGCATCCATGCTTATGTAGGGCCTAGTGATCCCTTGACTGGTTTTGGCAGGATTGGTGTAAAGCCTAGTAGTGTATGTTTCCTTCTTTGGGCCTAAGAATCCCTTGATTGGTAATGGCGAGATATACGATAAAGCTTGAGAAAACTTGGTTGGTTTTGTTGTGAGTCCCAAATTCATACTTGGAATATGGCACGAAGGCTATTGGCTGAAAGAAAGATTTGGTTCAGCCCAATCTATGGTCGGGTGGTACGTGGAAGTCCCTAACTTGGTTGACTTTTGCATATGTTAATAAGAGTTATTTTCCCTTGTATTTCATGAGTAAATTTACTTGTTATTATGTGCATTTTATGGTTGTTATATGATTGTTATTATTCTGGTTATATGTTGGTTATAGGTATGGTTTTATGATAGACTTTAGTTATGGCTCTCATCATGTTTTGATTAGTGAATGAATGCTTAATGAATGTATAACCTAATATATGATAATGCAACTATTGTGAGAGGGCATCAGACCTTCTTGACGATTCTCAAATAAGGATGAGATCTCTATGTTCAAATACGTAATTATGACATGTAGAATACATGTTCATGATGTGTTTGATGGGATGTATGTCATGGTTAGGCCTAGATAGGTGAAGTTATTGTCTAAGTTTTGTATGGAAGGCTTTGTCCTTGTGTCATTCATTGTTATGAAAGGTTCCATTAAGTTTTGGGCAATGGTCTGGAGACTATCCTTGAAAAGTGCCTCAGATCTTGCGGTCATAGGCATAGTACTGGGTGAAAAAGGTTGCAGTTGCTCCTTGCATGCTTATGCATGTGACTAGAGAGGGCCAGTTGAATTCAGGCAGTGTTGTGCCAGCATCTATGAGTCTATATCAATGAAAAAGAGGCTTATCTAAGGGTTTGGGCACCTGGAAGGGTGGTTTAGCCCTTGGGGGTCCTGTAGCACCTAAGAGAAGTCAGTAAGGTTTTGGTTTTGTCAATTCCACTTCCTTAAGGTGATCTAAGAGGTTGAGTCATATCATAGTAACTCTTCATCACATATTTACCCCGATGGACCAGTAAGATTGGGTAAGTGTGGGAGGAGGGTGTTACATGTCATTGGCATCGAGATTTGCCTAGATTGATAATGGGTTTTAGCCTTGCCTTGCAATTTTCTAGATAGTCATGGTGTTTTGGGTTTCTTCCACTTGTTTTTCTGGTTGGTGCTCAAGTTCCTTATAGATGTGGGTTGAAACAAACACTTTGGAAGCCTTGGAATAACTTGGGTTGAGTTACTAGTTCCTGGATTTATTGGTTGGGACAAATGATTTGGAGCCCTTGGTGGGCTTAGTTACTAGTACCTGGAATCATGATTGGAAAAATGCTCTAGAGCCCTTGAAGGCTCTGGGTTGAGTTACTAGTCCTTGAGCCCTAGACAACTTGGGTAAAGACCAATTTGGGTGACGTTAGTGATTTCTGGACCATAGAGGTGGAATCACTGTGGATGACAGTTAAGGTGGTTTGGCCCCTAGAAGGATTGGTTTGGTTTTGTTTTGGTTTATTCCATTAGATCCCATATTCAAGCTTGGAATATGGCATGAGGGTGATTAACTGAAAGAGAGATTTGGTTCAACCCAATCTATGGTCGGGTGCTACATGGAAGTCCCTAACTTGGTTGCCATTTTCACATGTTAATATGAGATGTTTTCCTATCGTGATCTATGTGCATTTGTATTGATTATGATGGTGATGCTACGTCTAATTTTCCATGGTTTCTATGTTGGTTATATGATGTATTCTATCTATGGATCTGTTGTGGCCACCAACAACCCCCCTATTTGTTTAGTATTAGCAATAACACTAAGCAAATGGGGACCCTTAATAAAAAAATTCAAAAAACATTTTATAAAACTTTTTGTATTCTACTCCTTGAAATTATGTCGCATCGCGTGGAGAAGATAAAACACCCCCTTATGAGCATAATAAAAACTGCAAAGAAGCGACGCGAAATTCATCGCATCGCACACATTAAGAAGCGCTCTTAAATGAAAATCTTAAGAAATCTCTGACGGCCGATGTGCGACGTCGCATATCGCAATATCGTATAAGCAGCACACAATGATTTAATGACTCATGCGATCCGCGATGGTGCGATCTTGCAATATCTGCAATAAACGCGATCTGCGATAAACGCGATCTGCGATAATCCGATCTGAAAAAATTTGCGATGACACATCTAGGTAATGCGATAACGCGATGCTGCTATCGCCCATCGCAAATTTCCTCGGCTCAACATTCTAGAAAAGTTGTCTATAAACCAAAATTAGGCGCGCGCCTTAAAGGAAATTAATGAACATATGCCAAAGTGTCAGTGAAGGACAGTTTTGTGTTTTTCGAAGAGTCAGTTCACGATGGGTGTCATGATTTTATACATTCATAGAGGTTAGATCTTTCGTATCAGTATTTATTATCATTACTCTTTTCCTTTGCGTGAACTGCGGGAATGAAAAACAGGAAACAATATGAAGCAATGAGCAGGAAACATCTAAGGAAAAGGGGAAAGCGTCAATGCTCGGAGAATAGAGAAGAGATGCCTTCATGAACGGATGCCGCATGCAACAGAACCACAGATTCCAAAGTATCACTCAACAGATGTTGAGGTCGATAGGTGATTCAACATTCAGGTCAGAAAGCTCACAAAAGCATCATGTTTACAAAAAATCCTGAAACTTCTACCCAGTAAAGGAAAAAGGCGCTACAGAAAGAAAACGCACCAGAAAAGCTCGGATCAAAGAACAGAGGCAGTTTTCGATGCGCAATTAGCGCCTAGCACTAATCGCGCATCGCTAAGAAAATTGTTCAGAAAGCAAAGTCCCTAACTTTCTTAGTCATTCGCAAGTCCGGAAACTGAAATAGCAAAAGCAGAAGCAGTTTGAGGGAAATTTGGGTTGTTGCCAAGTATATACGCAGTAAATTCGCCCAACCAGAAGATAATTCTCAAAAATATCTTCTAGTGTACTAAAAAGTGGTGCCAACGCTTGCCATTTCTGTTTGCATAACTCAAACAAAAGCAGAAGGCAACCAGCCGACTCTTCCCAGGCGAATGTTGAATGCTCGCAACATTTAAGGAGCAAATGCAGAAATAGTTAGGAATTAGATTCAGTTTTTAGAAATAGTTTTGCTTTAGAAGAAGGGCAGTCATTTAAACCGTATCCTAAATTTATGTAATTAATTTAATTAGTTAGCAGTATTTAAACCCTTCTCATGCATTTGGAGAAGGGTCCAGAAATTTGTCAAAAACTTGTCCTCAGAACATGCACGTTTGCACCCTCGGAGGGGGTTTTGATGAATGGATGGATCAAGGTTTATTAATGTTTGCATTTGATATCTGCTACTGATGTTGCACTTCTGTACTCTTAGTAGATGTTAGAGCAAGGAGAGATAAAACATTGTTGCTTGAAGCTTATGAGTAGGATCAGTCATAAATGGTACTTTTATCTCTTGACCATTTCTGCTTATATTCTTAAAGTGATATACAGTTTTAGTTGTTTATATGTTATTGCATGAATGTGTGAGTTACCATTTGGCACTTTTGTACGGTGGAGCCATTTATTTATGTCTGATATATGAATAACTTATTATGCGATATGTTGTTCACAACTGTTTTGCCTAACTTTTTATGCAAAGTAGTTCATCTTAATTGATTTCTATTCTTATGATAGCTGAATGATCTTTAATACCAGTTATTGTTTGAAATCTCTTTAGATCGCATAATAGAAGAAATACACCCCGGGTTAGCATAGATTAGATGTGTTGTTTTTCATTAGATTACAATAGCGTAAAGTTAGTTTAAAAGTTTGAATTAGATTAGCTTTAAGTATTCTTAGATCAGCAACATCCAATTCTGCACACACACACCCTTATATTGGGAAACTGGTCCCATTATCCCTAGTCGGACCTGCTATACCAAACGGATAAGGAGCTGCCAACCAAGGTCCGGACCGGGTGGGTATCCCCCTTGTTGTCGACCCGATTTTCGGGGCTTCAACATATCTGGCGCTAGAAGGAGGGCCCGAACTATGAATGGCACCTAAATCAAAATCTAAATACCATTCTGAGAGTAAATCGCCCTCATCAACTCCCCCGACTTCCCCAGTACGTTTAAATCTAGAGTCAGAAGTCGCTTGAGTATTAACCGCTGCTACACACCCTAATATTTCGGACCAATCTACCATTGAACCCCTTGAAGTTCAAACTCTGATTCACAAACTCCAGGGATTTTCCATTTCTACTCAGAGGTCTGATAAATCTCAAAGCAGCGTGACTTCGCAGTACAATCTTGCTCATCCCCTGACCATATTAAAGAGTGAAAAATTTGGCATCCAGCCAACTGAATTGCCTCTCCCCACCAGGAAAAGAGCGAGGAAAACACCACAAGAGTCTGACAGTGAGACTCTTTCATCTACATCCTCCATTTCAACTCCCTCACCGCGAAGTCAACCACCCACATCTTCATTCCAAACCATCATCCATCCACTTACTGGAACTCCCACAACCCCTCTTCAATCATCTACGATCATAGTATCTTCATCTTCCCAGCCACAGGGATCATCTTCTGCACTTTCATTCACTAGCAACTCAACGATGGCCCAGTCTCCATGGAATAATCCCGGGGCAGTCTTAATGCCTCCACCCTTGAGTCAAATACCGGCCCATCCTGAGAAATGGCTACCCAAATTCAATCCAGAAGCAGGCATGCTAGCTGAAGAACACATAAACAATTTCATGCTTTCTGTCAATCTCAACGGAGTTACTAACGAAGATGTTGTTGTTCGGCTTTTTCCCTATACAATGCAAGAAACAGCCAGGTCATGGTACTTTTCATTACCCTCCGGGTCTATCACAAGTTGGGACATTTTCCAAAGTCAATTCCTTACCAAGTTTGGTGATGATAGATCAACGGCAACGTTAATCAATGACGTATCCAATCTTAAAGCCGAGGCTAGAGAACCCATCAAAGATTTCAATTTACGGTTCAACAAGATCCTCAACAAAATTCCCACTGCTTCCCAACCCAGCAAAGAAGTACGATGTGAATGGTATATTACGGCCTTACCATCAAACTTAGCAATCTTCGTGGATAGGGAAAATAAAACAACCTTAGTTGAAAACTTGACAGAGGCGATAGCAGTAGAGAAACGCGTAATAGCACTGGAAAAGAGATCTGCGATAGAGGAACGCAAGTCTAAAAAAGTCACCTTCAAGGAAGACTCCAAGAAGAAACAAACGAAAGACCCTTTTGATTTGGAAGGATTGCAAAAAGTATTAAAGACCATGTCCAATGAGATGATTGACATAAAAAAACAAGTAGCAGAAACTTCTTCGAAAAAGCCCTACAGAGCTTTTAAAAGAGGTCCTTCGATGGATGTGAAACCACCCAACGCTATTTCAAATGTCGAATCCGAAGAAGAGGAAGAAGAAGAGAATACCACTGAAGGGAAGACTGATGACGAAGAAGTTGTGGAATTACAAGGAATGTGGGATTTCATCCTCCCACAAGAAGAAGATCAAGAAGCATTTCCGGTTAGCACACGAAGCAAAAATCAACTTGATCCCCCCCAAACTACCCCTAAGCAGAAGAGCACAAGCTCTACAACAAAAGATAAAGTCGCAACAAAAAAAACGACCACTAAAGCGACTCAACCTAGCCCGGTCCAATCAGATCAAACAACTCCATCAAAAACACTAATAGTGTCGGATGAAATGGAATACAATATTATTGATGACATGAAAAAGACTAGGGCTAATATTACCCTTTACGAATTGAGCAAATTGAAACATCAACAGAAGATAATAATGAAAGAATTACATGCCGTGCCTATTACATCTTTGCCTACATTTGTAGCTTCCCACAACATGGGAAAACCTGCAACCAACACGATTAATAAGATTGATCCTAATGACATCGCCTTGATTGGAGGAAGATCAAGGTCTCACACTCCCCCGTTCCTTCTCACTTATGAAATTTTCAATAAAAATGTGCACAATTGTTTGGTAGATTCTGGTGCTTCAACGAATATTTTACCCAGATCAATATGTGCCAAGTTAAATGTTCAACCACAAAAATCCGCAGTGCGCATAGTTCAGCTTGATAGATCTCAAGTCGAAGTGATTGGTGAACTTAATCAAGTAACCATAAGATTGTCATCCAACCCAAAGGTATGTCAGGTTATTGACATTCTAGTGGCTGATATCCCAGAATTCTATGGCTTGATTCTTAGCAGGGATTAGTCTGAGAAACTCCATGGATACTTTTCAACCGACTGGTCACACATGTGGTTACCCTACAATGGTAAACCGAATCAAATAAAGGTTGAACGAGAGTTACACCAGAAGTACATAGTAACGGAATTGGAGGGAGAAAATGAAGCAGTAGCATATAACAGCAGTATCATAGGCAATTACTCGGTAGATTCTTTTCTTGGCAATTTCAATGCTCATACATCACCTTACTTAGAAAATTCAGTTTTGTCCCAAGTCGAAGATTTTTCCCAAACTGATAATTCAAAGTGTGTTAATTTTGTAGATAAACCTGTAAATACATCTTTGTTTTGGAAATTATATTTTGATGGCTCTAAATCTAACGAAGGAGCAGGAGCAGGATGCCTTTTGATTAGTCCAGAAGGAAATAAGACCATGCTTACATGCAGACTCGAATTCGATTGCACAAACAATACAGCAGAATATGAGGCCTTGGTGCAAGGCCTATACAAAGCAATCGGGTTGAACGTCAAGTATCTTCAAGTCTTCGGAGACTCTGAGATTGTTGTCAAACAGGTACGTAACACTATTCATTGCCTATCAAGTCATTTAAAACACTATCAATCTTTGGTGCAAGATCTGACTGAGCATTTCATAGCATTCAATATTTCTTCAATCCCGAGACTCCAAAACGCAAGCGCAGACCTTTTGGCTAACGTAGCCTCTAGGCTTATTCCCTCCGAAGAGTTTAGTCCAGATAGATTCTCAATAGAATTAATCTTTAGACCATCCATCCCTGACAACATTACAAATTGGAGAGTATTCAATGACGATCCCGATATTGTAAATTTTCTTACTTCCGAAGGATCCTACTCCAATCAGATAATTGACGAAGACCATCACGATCGACAAATACAACAAAATGGCACTGATAATGCTATACCTAAATCGGTGGTTAAGTTAGAAGACTTATACGATTTGAAAAATTGATTCAAAAGGTCTGCCAATTCAAAGCTCTATAGTTCAACTCTGAACTACGAATTGGTAAACCTAGGAACTGATGATAAACCACAAAACATTAATCTAGGCATCAGCTTAGCCCCTGAAGAAAAACTAGCATATATTCGTCTTTTGAGACAATATAAAAATGTCTTTTCCTGGAATTACGATGAGCTGAAGACGTACGACACTTCTATCATTCAGCATACTATCCCTATGATTGACAACAAAAAGCCTGTCCAACAGAAACTGAGAAAGATCCACCCCAATTTAGAAAATCAGATAAAAACCGAGCTACCCATTAGAAAGAAAAACAGAGATATTAGAATCTGCATCGATTTTCAGAATCTCAACAAAGCCTGTCTAAAAGACAATTTTCCTCTACCACCTATGGAGCAGATATTACAGGCAGTAGCAGGCTCAGAACTGATGTCTTTCTTGGATGGATTTTCAGGATATAATCAAGTGCTGGTACATCCCGATGATCTGTTGAAAACCACATTCAGAACTAAATGGGGCACATATGCATATCGGAAGATGCCATTTGGTTTGATCAATGCCGGTGCTACATTTCAGAGAGCCATGGACATTGCATTCAAGGGATTAGTCAATAAATCCGTAGTAATTTATTTGGATGATATAACAGTGTACTCCAAGAAGCAAAGCGACCATCTTAGAGACTTAAAACAGATCTTTCAACAATGTTTAAGGTATGGGATTTCACTTAACCCAAAGAAATCTTTTTTCGCATTAAGTGAAGGGAAACTTCTAGGATTCATAGTGTCAAAATCTGGTATTCACATCGAGCCTGACAGAATCAAAGAAATTTCTGAAATATCCCTACCTCATAATAAAAAAGCCATGCAATCTTTCCTTGGTCAAATCAATTTTGTAAAGAGATTTGTCCTAGATTTTTCACGAATTGTGTCTCCTTTGCAAACCATGATTAAAAAGAATTCAAATTTTAAATGGGGTCAAGATGAACATGAAGCATTCAACCTGATCAAACAAGCTATCATTAATGCTCCATCTTTAGCAACCCCGAATTTTTCAGAATCTTTTATCTTATACACATTTGCCTCAGAGAAATCATACGTTGTGATTCTAACTCAAGCAAATCAAGAAAAAGCGGAAGCTCCAATCGCATTTTTTAGCTCGAATTTACAAGGTGCTGAACTCAATTATTCAGACGTGGAGAAACAGGCATATGTTGTTTTCAAAGCAGTCAAATATTTCAGACCTTTCTTACTTAAAACCCATACTAAGGTCATAGTACCGTTTCCAGCGGTAAGAAATCTTCTAGTACAGAAGGATGTGGGTGAGAAAAGAGCAAATTGGATCACTGCTTTACAGGAATACGACCTTGAGATCAAGCCAGCAAGCATTGTAAGAGGTCAAGGCTTCTGCAAAATGTTGGCCGGAGCATCGCAGATTTCTGAAAATTCATCTGAACAGGTACAACTGTATGAGGTAAGCCTAAATGATGCAGAATCATTATATGCTGACATCATTTATTATCTTAGGAACGGATATGCTCCATCACACCTAGATCACACTAAGAAAAGAGCTCTGAGATTGAAAGCTAAACAATATCAGCTCATAAATGATGTTCTTTTTAGAAAGAACTATGATTCTGTTCTTCTTAGATGTGTTGAGAAAACTGAAGCTGAAAAAGTTTTGCAGGAACTCCACGACGGACCAGCAGGCGGGCACTATGCTGGAGATGCTACTGCACATAAGATCTTACGTGCAGGATATTACTGGCCTACGTTGTTCAAAGACTCACACAGTTACATAAGGAAATGTCAAGTCTGCCAAACAACTGCTGGAAGACAAAAGAAGTTGTCCCTGCCACTACAGCCGGTAAACATCGAGCAACCATTCAGTCAGTGGGGCTTGGACATAATAGGTGAGATCGTTCCTCACTCTTCTAAGCAGCATAGATACATCCTCACGGCAACAGATTATTTTACTAAATGGGTAGAAGCAGTTCCTCTCAAGACAGCCAATTCTGAAAATATTATTGAATTCATAGATCAATTTACAATCACTAGGTTTGGATTGCCAACGGCTTTAATGTTTGATAATGCATCATACTTTTCTGGAAATGCAATGACTGAGTTTGCACTTAAAAGAGGGTTCAAACTGAAATATTCGGCCAACTATTATCCGCAAGGTAATGGATTAGCTGAGTCAACAAATAAAAACCTAATCAGGATTATTAAAAGAACAGTTGACCAGAACCAAAAGAATTGGCACAAAGCTTTGGTAAATGCTTTATGGGCAGATAGAATAACAAAGAAAGCTTCAATCGGCACTTCTCCCTTTAATTTAGTTTATGGGAAAGAAGTGATTCTTCCAACTCACTTAGTCATCCCCTCTTTGTCTTTAGTACAATACATCGATGAAGTATCTACTTCCTCCATACAAATAAGACAAATGGAAATAATTAAATTAGAAGAACAACGAGAACAAGCTAAGAAAACCCATGCTCATCACCAAGCACTAATAAAATCCTCTTTCGATTCAAGCATAATGACTAGAAAAAGTTTTCAGATGGGAGATTTAGTTTTGAAATGGGATAAGGCTCATGAAGAAAAGGGCAAACATACGAAATTTCAAAAGATGTGGCTTGGTTCTTTTCAGATTATTGAAGTCATAGGTCCATCAACGTTTGTGTTGCAGGATTTAGCAGGTAGAAGGGATTCTTTGCCTGTTAATGGAAAAATCCTTAAAATATATTTTCCATAGAAGATTATTCTTCTATTTTGTAGAATAGTTTTTCTTTTCTTTTTCATAATAAAACCAGTTGGGAGTGGTTACTACAGGTATTCACGGAAAATACACCAATTCTCTTTCAGATTTTGAGCTTTCGCTTGTATAAGTAGCAATTTTTTTTTTTTTGAAAATTTGATTTTTATTATTGACAGATACAGTTAAAAACTTTAGCCTAGATATGATGCTAGTTTCAACTTCAAAAAATTTGATGAAAGCAACCTTTAGCGAAGGAATTGTTTTATATCAGCACAATGAAAGGTATCAATAGCAAAATAAGGCTTCTCTGTAAGACTGTTGTTTTCAAACTCTATTATTGTCGTCCAGAGCTTTCTTAAGGAAAAACAATGACTTCCTCCCCGCTAAAGAAAATCGCAGCATTCAGAGGAACAATCCGAGAAACACTATATCTCAAAGAATAAGAGGTCTCATCACGAGCCGACTTATCATGATCACAGATATTATAACTTGCTGACTTTGCCAATACTATCCACCAAAACAAGGCAACGACTCGAGATTGTTGCAATCAAAAGACAAGGGGTCTCATCACAAGCCAGCTTGTTCAGCAAAAGTGTAAATCAAGTGAATGACTGTGTCATAATTTTGGCTACCAAACCAAGACATTGTTCTTTGAGAATAAAAAAGGGAAAAAGTGTCAAAATGGGTTTTCCTTTGAAAAGTTGTAGATAACCTTAAGCAGGATAAAGGATCATTGCTGGGTAACAGGTAACCCTGTCGAGGCTATGGATGCCTGCTGGCAGCAGAGGCTCTACCTACGACAAATGAGCATATTTTAAAGCCAGCACACAGAGAAGACTTTATTTTATCTTTAAAAAGACCAAGTAGTGGCTAATATAAGTACAAGAACAAGCTTGAGGAAGCAAACAATTAGAATAGAAAAAGGTTGAAACAAAATATCATTGATAGGATAAGGCATAATGTACTCTATCTGTCCATAACAAAGCTTAGATTTATGAAAATTTTTCTGTTTTGAATGTTTAGAAAAATTCAATAGAAAAGCAGAGATAACTGGTTCTTCCCAGTGAATCGCCATTGTTGTGGCCACCAACAACCCCCCTCTTTGTTTAGTATTAGCAATAACACTAAGCAAATGGGGACCCTTAATAAAAAAAAATCAAAAAACATTTTTTTATAAAACTTTTTGTATTCTACTCCTTGAAATTATGTCGCATCGCGTGGAGAAGATAAAACACCCCCTTATGAGCATAATAAAAACTGCGAAGAAGCGACGCGAAATTCATCACATCGCACACATTAAGAAGCGCTCTTAAATGAAAATCTTAAGAAATCTCTGACGGCCGATGTGCGACGTCGCATATCACAATATCGTATAAGCAGCACACAATGATTTAATGACTCATGTGATTCGCGATGCTGCGATCTTGCGATATCTGTGATCTGCGATAAACGCGATCTGCGATAATCCGATCTGAAAAAATTTGCGATGACACATCTAGGTAATGTGATAACGCGATGCTGCTATCGCCCATCGCAAATTTCCTCGGCTCAACATTCTAGAAAAGCTGTCTATAAACCAAAATTAGGCGCGCGCCTTAAAGGAAATTAATGAACATATGCCAAAGTGTCAGTGAAGGACAGTTTTGTGTTTTTTGAAGAGTCAGTTCACGATGGGTTTCACGATTTTATACATTCATAAAGGTTAGAGATTTCGTATCAGTATTTATTATCATTACTCTTTTCCTTTGTGTGAACTGCAGGAATGAAAAACAGGAAACAATATAAATCAATGAGCATGAAACATCTAAGGAAAAGGAGAAAGTGTCAATGCTCGGAGAATAGAGAAGAGATGTCTTCATGAACGGATGCCGCATGCAACAGAACCACAGATTCCAGAGTATCACTCAACAGATGCTGAGGTCGATAGGTGATTCAACATTCAGGGTCAGAAAGCTCACAAAAGCAGCATGTTTACAAAAAATCCTGAAACTTCTACCCGGTAAAGGAAAAAGACGCTAAAGAAAGAAAACGCACCAGAAAAGCTCGGATCAAAGAAGAGAGCATCGCTAAGAAAATTGTTCAGAAAGCAAAGTCCCTAACTTGCTTAGTCATTCGCAAGTCCGGAAACTGAAATAGCAAAAACAGAAGCAGTTTGAGGGAAATTTGGGTTGTTGCCAAGTATATACGCAGTAAATTCGCCCAACCAGAAGATAATTCTCAAAAATATCTTCTAGTGTACTAAAAAGTGGTGCCAGTGCTTTCCATTTCTGTTTGCATAACTCAAACAAAAGCAGAAGGCAACCAGCCGACTCTTCCCAGGCGAATGTTGAATGCTCGCAACATTTAAGGAGCAAATGCAGAAATAGTTAGGAATTAGATTCAGTTTTTAGAAATAGTTTTGCTTTAGAAGAAGGGCGGTCATTTAAACCGTATCCTAAATTTATGTAATTAAGTTAATTAGTTAGCAGTATTTAAACCCTTCTCATGCATTTGGAGAAGGGTCCAGAAATTTGTCAAAAACTTGTCCTCAGAACATGCACTTTTGCACCCTCGGAGGGGGTTTTGATGAATGGATGGATCAAGGTTTATTAATGTTTGCATTTGATATCTGCTACTGATGTTGCACTTCTGTACTCTTAGTAGATGTTAGAGCAAGGAGAGATAAATCATTGTTGATTGAAGCTTATGAGTAGGATCAGTCATAAATGGTACTTTTATCTCTTGACCATTTCTGCTTATATTCTTAAAGTGATATACAGTTTTAGTTGTTTATATGTTATTGCATGAATGTGTGAGTTACCATTTGGCACTTTTGTACGGTGGAGCCATTTATTTATGTCTGATATATGAATAACTTATTATGCGATATGTTGTTCACAACTGTTTTGCCTAACTTTTTATGCAAAGTAGTTCATCTTAATTGATTTCTATTCTTATGATAGCTAAATGATCTTTATTACCAGTTATTGTTTGAAATCTCTTTAGATCGCATAATAGAAGAAATACACCCCGGGTTAGCATAGATTAGATGTGTTGTTTTTCATTAGATTACAATAGCGTAAAGTTAGTTTAAAAGTTTGAATTAGATTAGATTTAAGTATTCTTAGATCAGCAACATCCAATTTTGCACACACACACCCTTAGATTTGGAAACTGGTCCCATTATCCCCAGTCGGACCCGCTATACCAAACAGATAAGGAACTGCCAACCAAGGTCCGGACCGGGTGGGTATCCCCCTTGTTGTCGACCCGATTTTCGGGGCTTCAACAGGATCTTGACATGTTTTTATAAGTTATGGAATGGTAGTTGGATGCATGGACTAACAAGTGTTAATGCAACTATTTAGAGAGGGATTAGAGCCTTCTTGGTGATTTTCATATGAATACCATCATTTTATTATCAAATATGCATTCATGACCTGTAGCTTACATGTTTGTTATATGTTTGACGAAATGTCTAGTGTGTTCTAGGCAATCTAGGTCAAGTTTGAATGCTTAGCTTTGCCATCATGTTAAATATGATTCTGGAAAGTTATGGGAAGTTTTGGGCGGTGTTCTAGAGGCTAGCCTCGAAAATTGACTCAGATCTCGAGACCGCAAACACTTAACTGAGGAATTTAGGCCATAACCGCATGGAAGCAAGCCTATGAGTGCAGTTGGAGGCCTATAATCACACCCTTGCCTTGTTGTGCATGTGGTTAGAGTGTTAGGTCAGTTAAAAAGTGTTCCAGCTCAAGGATTGATCACCTGGGGTGGTTGTCCAGCTCTTGAGTGATGTGTAGTCCCTGTAGGATGTCAATTTGTAGGCCCCACTTCCTTAATTGGAACATTGGAAGTCAAGTCATGTCATAGTGACACTCATCTCATGCTTACCCTGGAGAGCTTGTAAAAGTGGGTAAATGTGGGAGGGGTGGTTATAGGGTGGTGTCAGAGTGATGTCACAACACTGGACCTTGAGGAAAATGTGATTGTTATGCATGCATGTCACTTGTCGATGTGCTTGTTGTGCATGCATTGTGATGGTCATTGTTGTAGTCTTGTGTCATCATGATGTTGATGTTGAGCTGGTTGATATGTTGATTTCATTATATATATATATATTGCACTAATCTGAATTGATTATGCAAATGAGATAACCTCCTATGAACTTCACTAAGGTATGTTTGACTATGTTTATATTTGGTTTATCTGACATGGTATATTTGCAGGAAGAAAAAGATCAGAGGTGACAAGTAGAATGGTGGAGTACAGTTCACATGACTCTCCTTACAAATCAATTGAGCAACATGGAGAAGAGTACTCTCCTGATATAGCAGATACCTTGAGAAGTTATAAGGTAGAAATCAGAAGTTGCAAGGAAGATAATGACAGGATAATTTAGTCACAAGAAAGGCTTGCCAGAGCTAAGGGAAAAAAAGTAGAGGTAAATGCAATGATTCTTCATAGCTTATCAGATTTGTAGAGGGAGGGACAACCAATAATTAGTTATGGACAAGAGAAGAGGACAAATGGGGCATATGGTAGTAGGTCTCACGGAGGGCACACATCGGACAAGGATGACACAGTCAGAGGTGGCAGATGGATGGATACACTTAACAGGAGAAGTAGTGGTTATGGGCTCTATTCTAATTCTGGATAAGAGAGACATCATGGTCATCATCGCTATCATCCTTATAGGATGAGTGAGAAGCAGTACTTGTTGGATGAGTTCAAGAAAGCCAAGCTTCTTACCTTTGATGGAGAGCTAAAGAAATCGGAAGATGCATAAGCATGGTTGCTTGGGATGAAGAAGTTCTTCGATTTGCATGATTATTCAGAGAATATGAAGGCCAAGATAACTATTTTTAGTCTCAAAGGGAATTCGTATATCTCGTGGGAATACGTGAAGTGTGTCAGAGGCATCAAGAGAGAGGAGTTGAGTTGGGCTGAGTTCAAAAGACTCTTAAAAAATAAGTACTTGTTTAAGAGATATTACGATGGAAAGGATAAGGATTTGTATGAGTTTAAGATAGGATCTATGACAAATGAAGAGTATACGACTAAGTTTTTGTAGTTGTTGAGGTATGTGCCATATCTTAAGGATGAGAAGACCAAAGTTCAAAGATTCGTCAATGGTTGCCTTTAGCATTTAAGGATTGGATTGAGCATGATGAGCCTTAGTCATTGGAGGACGTCATTGGAAAGTTGAAGCTGTTATGAGCAGTCTAAGCTTAAGTATGAGCCTAAGCGTGATTGGAAGGGGAATGAAAATATTAATGGAAAGTGGGATAAGAAGCAAGGAATACCTCATGATGTAGCTAACACGGAGAATTTAGCATCGTATAAAGAAGTTAAATGCAATTGACGAGGACATGGGTCTCAGCCTGAGGAGCAAACAAAGGAGATGGCAGTAGCCTTTGTAGTGTTAGGCTTGTGGTGAAGAGCATCATAGGAGAGATTGTCTAGAGCATCAGGGTGGAAAACCTCAAATTTACAGTGCTCAGGAGCATAGACAGTTAGGAATGTTGGTAAAAGTATTCCTCATATATATGTAGCACTTGATAATGGGAAGACAAACCATCTACCATCCATTATTTAAATGGAAGGTAAGCTCTGTGATGGATTTATTTCTATTTTGATTAATCTTGGATCTAAATATGGTTATATCATTCCTGACCTGGTGGATAAGTGTGTTTTAATAACGATGTGCATGTAGAGTATTGGTTAGTGCAGCTGGCTACAGGAACCAATAAGAGAGTTCATCATTGGGTGATATCTTGTGCATTTGAGTTGAATGGTATGTCTACTTCAACACATTTAAATGTGCTTCCTTTGGGTTCATACAATATTATTTTGGGCATGGATTGGTTGTACATTGATAGGACTAAGGTATATTGCTATGATAAGGCTAATAAGTGCCTAGATGATGATGGAGAAAGGAGAATGTTGGAGGGAAAGAATAATCCTACATCATTGAGAATGGTTACAACTATGTAGGCAAAGCGTGGTTGCAGGAAAGGATGTGTATTCTTTGCAGTTCATTTTTGCAGTGACAAAAGGAAGGATGTTGAGGATGTTGAAGTCTTGAAGAGGTATTCTATTTTGCAATAGTTTCAAGATGTATTTCCAATAGACATCAAAGGCACCATACCATATGAGCACTCTAGAGTTGGTGGAATTGAAGTTGAAACTTAAGGAAATGCTTGATAAGGAATACATTAGGCTAAGTGTGTCACCTTGGAGTGCACCAGTGTTTTTTGTAAAGAAGAAGGACGATATTCTCAGGTTGTGCATTGATTACAGACAATTGAACAAGGTGACTATCAAGAACATGTATCCTTTGTAGCAGATTGATGATTTGTCTGATCAGTTGAAGGGAACAACAATGTTTTCGAAGATTGATTTAGATCAAGATATCATCATGTGCACATCAAAGAAGAAGGCATTTACTTACAAGACCGCATTTTATACTAGGTATGGGCATTATGTGTTTGTGGTGGTTCCTTTTGGTATTACTAATGCTCCAGCTACTTTCATGTGTTTTATGAACAGTGTGTTGCGTCCTTATCTGGACATGTTTGTTAGTGTTTATTGATGACATATTGATATATTCTAAGAATGAAGAAGAGCATGCAAAGCACCTGACAACAGTGTTAAGATTGTTGAGACAGCATCAATTTTATGCCAAGCTAAACAAGTTCAGTTTCTTTTAGACTGAAGTTCATTACTTGGGACATGTTGTTTCCAAGGAAGGTGTAGCAGTGGAACCTTAAAAGGTTAGAACTATCATGGAGTGGCTAGCTCCTAGGAATATGGATGAGGTCAGATAATTCATGGCACTAGCAAGTTGCAACAGTAGGTTCATTAGGAACTTCTCACGAATTGCCTATCCTATTACATATTTGCAATGAAAAGGAAATAAGTTTGAATGGATTGAAGAGTGTGCAGCTAGTTTTGAGTAGTTGAAGCATTTGGCATTTGCTTACAAATGCTCTAGTCTTGAAGATTACAAATCCTAACAAAGGGTTTGTGGTTTGTACAGATGCTCGCAAGAGAGGACTTGGTGGAGTCTTGATGCAAAAAGGACAAGTGGCATGTTATGAGTCAAGAAAATTGAATGAGCACGAGCATAACTATGTGACTCACGATCTTGAGTTTGCAATTATCATTCATGCCTTGAAGATACAAAGGCATTATATTCTTGGTAATCTTGATGAATGATAATAGTGAACTGAGGTACTTCTTTGACCAACCCAATCTGAATGTTAGGCAAGCTAGATGGTTGTCTACCATCATTGAGTATGACTTTGAGATCAGATACATCAAGGGAAATGAGAACAAGATTGCAGATGCTCTTAGTAGGAGAGTACAGGTGAATCACATTACAACAGTAAATTATTATGGGGCCGACTTGCAGGAGTGGATCTTACAGGCAAGACAACATGATGACATGTATCAGTAATTGAGGCACATGTTACAGTAATAGGGTGAAGGTGATAGGGATGAGGAGTATCATCTCACGGCAGATGGATTGGTCAGATTCAGGAACAAGATTTATGTGCCAGATGATATTGAGCTCAGGAAGATTATCTTGAGGGAGCTTCATTTCAAGTCGTATTCAAGTCACTCGAGATATTAGAAGACTCTGACAACAATTAAGAATTTATATCATTGGCTGAACTTGAAGAAAGAGGTGGTTGAGCTTGTTGTGATATGTTTGGAATGTGAGTAGTTAAAAGCATAGTGTAAGCATCCAAGTGGTTTATTACATCATATTGTGATTCCATAGTGGAAATGGGAGGTCATTTCCATGCTTCATTACAAGTTTTATGAGGACATCAAAGCAACATGATTCCATCATGGTTGTGGTTGACAGGTTAAGTAAGGTAGCTCACTTCATCCCAATGAAGTCTACAAATTTAGCTGGCGAGGTATCTCAAATTTTTGTCAGGGAGATAGTGAGATTTCATGGTGTTCCTAAGAATATTATATAAAACAAAGATTCCAAGTTCACTTCCATGTTTTGGAAGGATTTCTTTGCAGGTTTAGGGACAAAGTTGGATTTCAATAGAACTTATCATCCGAGGACATATGGAAAAATGGAGAGGGTTAACAGGATTCTTGAGGACATGTTGAGGATGTATGTCATGCATTAATAGAGGAAGTTGGAGGAGTATCTGCCACTGGTACAGTTTTCATATAACAATGGGTATCAAGAGTCCTTCAATATGATTTTGTTTGAAGTTATTTATGGGCAGAGTTGTAATACTCCTATCAGTTGGAGTGATCCAGTGAACAGGGTGTTAATAAGACCGGATATGTTGGCTAAAATGGAAAAAGAAATGCAGGTTATTAATAGGAATTTAAAGGAAACACAGGATAGGAAAAAGAGTTATGCGGATCAACACAGAGAATTCAAGGAGTTTTAGGTTAGGGAGCATGTGTACTTACACATCAAGCCCAAGAGGAGCTCCTTAAGGATTGGATCATGTTCCAATATGGCACCTTGATATTATGGGCCTTTTGAGATCCTTGAGAGGATTGGACCAATGTCTTACCAACTTGCACTGCCTTCGACAATGGAAGTCCATGATGTTTTCCATGTTTGATTACTTAAGAGATATGTTCAGGATGTTGATCATGTGATTGATTGGTCTGTATTGCAGGTGGAACTAGAGAGAGAATTCCAGTGAGAACCACAATGCATATTGTAGTGAAAACAACTCATGCTCTGAAACAAAGAAATCGAGTAGGTCAAGGTGTAGTGGAAGCACTTTGGGGCCGATGAAGTTACATAGGAGATAGTTGATCAGATACGGGCTTTATATCCTTAACTATTTGCTAGTTCAAGCAAAAGAGTTTTTGGTATATGTATATGTATATGTATATGGATGTTGTAAATATCACAATGAGTTGTGTTATAAAGCTTCAATAAGAAATACGTTTGTTTTGTTTTTCAGTAGGAGGTCATTATGAATACTGCATCGAGCTATGTTATAAAGCTCCATAGGTAGTATGTTTTGTTTTTCAATGGTTTGTTGGTCATAGGTGTCATAGAACACCGAGAACAGTGTTCCCCTGGGGTTTGTAACAACCCCTAGTTGATTTTCTAGGTAAATAAAATAAGACCAAGGTCACAGGACACGTATTCCAAGCTGAATTTTGGGCAAAACACTTTAGTGGGCATCACTTGTGATTAATTAATGGCTATGGAAATTGGAAAAGGCAAAGAGGAAGCAATTGATAAAAATACATCATAGAATCAGTTGCTAGCTTTTAGTAGTTTTGGGTTTAGCTCTCTTTCATTCTCTCATTCTCTCATACTCTTGCACACTTAGAGAAATATTGGAGAATTCTTGGAGCACTTGGGCATTCACTTGGATTTGGAGAAAGAATGCAAAGGAAAGAAGGGAAGCACAAGGACACAATGGGATCAATAACTATTGCTGGATTGCTCCCATAGAGGAAAAATAAAGGAAAATGAAGAAAATAGAGGAATCAATGATAAAAATACATCATAGAATCAGTTGCTAGCTTTTAGTAGTACTAGGTTTAGCTCTCTTTCATTCTCTCATTCTCTCATACTCTTGCACACTTAGAGAAATATTGGAGCATTCTTGGAGCACTTGGGCATTCACTTGGATTTGGAGAAAGAATGCAAAGGAAAGAAGGGAAGCACAAGGACACAATGTGATCAATAACTATTGTTGGATTGTTTTCCAGGTAACAGGTTGCGTGTGTGATTTCTTTGTTGATTTTTGTATGCATGGGATATGCATGTGAGTCTTTGGTCATGTGTTGTCATCGGCATGGAGATTTGTCTGGATTGACAATGGGTTTTAACCTTTCCTTGCCATTTCCTGGATAGCCATGGTGTTGTGGGTTTCTTCTACTTGTTTTTCTTATTGGTGCTCAGGTTCCTTATGGCTGTGGGTTGGAAAAAACACTCTAGAATCCCCACAACAGTTTGGGTTTAGTTACTAGTTCTTGGAGTTGTTGGTTGGGACTGATGCTCTAGAGCCTTGGTGGGTTGAGTTACGTGTCCTTGGATATACGGTTGGAACAAACACTCTAGAGCCCTGGAAGGTTGTGGGTTGAGTTACTAGTCCTAGAGCCCTAGACAACATGGGTAGAGAGAAATTTGATGTTAGTAATTTCTGGACCATAGAGGTGGAATCACTATGGATGAGGATTGAGGTGGTTTGGCCTCTAGAAGGACTATTTTGGTTTTGTTTCGGTTTATTCCATGAGATCCCACATTCAAGCTTGGAATATGATGTAAAGGTGATTAGCTAAAAGAGAGATTTGGTTCAACCCAATCTATGTTCTGGCGGTATGTGGAAGTCCTTGACTTGGTTGACATTTTAAAATTTTAATATGAGATATTTTTCTATTGTGATCTATGAGCATTTGTACTGATTATGATGGTGATGTTATGGTTGATTTTCCATTGTTTCTATGCTAGTTATATGAAGTATTCTGCCTATGTCTCTTGGCGTGTTTTGATAAGTTATGGAATGGTTGATGAACACATGGACTAACAAGTGATATTGCAACTAGCTAGAGAGGGCTTAGAGCCTCCTTAGTGATTCTCAGATGAATACCATCAATTTATGATCAAATATGCATTCATGACCTGTAGCTTACATGCTTTCCATATGTTTGAAGAAATGTCTAGTGTGTTCTAGGAAGTCTAGGTAAAGTTTTTGATTCAAGTTTGAATGTTTAGATTTTTCATCATGTTAAATATGATTATGTAAAGTTACAAGAAGTTCTGGGCAGTGGTTTGGAGGCTAGCCTTGAAAAGTGATACGAAAATCACCCTATGAGTGATCTCAGTTAAGAATTATTATTTGAAGGTATTACAGAGTCATGTGTTGGTGTGTGTCTATGTTATTTAGGCAACGGATCGATCAAATTGCAAATACACAAACACTTGAAATGGAAAACAACAGAGAAACATAGTAAGCAAATACAAGAACACAAGAAATTAATAAGGAGTTCACCCTATCCTCCAGGGCTACATGTCCGATCCAGCTCTCAGTGGTGGCCTTCTTTTATTGTGTCTTAGAGCAGAGAATTACAATGAAGGAGCTCAATATGAGTCTCCTGAAACAAAATTTGCTTGGCAGGGTGGTTCTTGAATGCCCCAAGCCACTAGAGTGCATAGACTCTTTCCCTTACCAGCTTCTTTGACCTCTCTAGTCTTTAATGGAAGGAGCCCAGTGTGGTGCTCAGTCCTGATAGATCCCCTCAGGGATGGCTTGAATCTCTCAAGCTCTCTGGTACTCGACGCTTCCTTTGGTCATCTCGGCCCTCTGTCTTCTTTCTGTTTTTTTTGCTTCACTGTCTTTTCTTTGTTTTTCTCTGTCTTCTTCTCTTTATCCATCTTTTGTCTTCTGTTTTGTCTGTTCATGGCTTTAAAGCCATTCGTTCTCATGGTTGTTCGATTCCCCTTCCACCTCTGTCGGATCGCCTGCTACAACTTTGCTTGGAGTTCCCTGTCTCGGCGTCATATCAGTCTCACAGGGAGTGGCCACTTGTCCTCCTGCGACTGCGTCAGCTTGCTTCATCGGTTCAGTTTTTTCAGTTACGTCATGGAATGAGTCATATGCCACCTTGGCGGTCAAATCGGGTGTCAAATTCTTATAGATCGCGGCTTAATCCCTTGTTGATTCCCGTTTTCCCATCAGGCGCGATCTCAGCCGTTAGATCTGGATCCCCCAGATTTGACGCCATTCGCTCATTTCGCGTGGTTGACCTGCTCGACCGTTAGCGAGCGATGAGCGACGGTTTTCTCTCTCCTTCGCTTGCCACGCGTCGAGCGCTAAGTGGAATCGCTCCTTTTTCGCCAAAACTGCTTACCGCCCAAGGGTGCCCCTGACAAATACCATCGGTTTTTGGAGCGTGGGTCCTGCCTTTGCCTTTAGCCTTTTTCCCTACGGTTTTCCCGGATCTCATGCGATCGAGCGCTCGGGGCCTCTCCTTCTCGAGGGGTTTTGCCCACGCATCAAAAACTGCCTCCTTTTCCCGATCAGGCTTCTAAGGGGCTAGTTTCACCTCTTGCGCAGTCTCCATGGGCCCTGGTCAGCGCGCTTTGACCGAGGTCCTCGTCGTTCCACGCTGGCTGCTAACTACCACTATTTAGAGGTGTTTTTGATCGCTACTATTAATTCTTTGAATTCGAAGTTTTGTCCCGATTTGGTATAGTCATGGTTCTCTGATTTTTCTTCATGGATCCAATTCGGATCAAAAAGTGGCTCAGATCTCAGGACCACATGCACTGAATTGAGGAATTTAGGTCATAACTGCATGGAAACAACCCTATGCATGTGGTAGGAGGCCTATAAGCACACCCTTGCCTTGTTGTGCATGCAGTTGGGGTGCTAGGTCAGTGAAAGAGGGTTCCAACTCAGGGATTGATCACCCGGGGTAGTTGTCCAAGTCTTGAGTCATATGCAGTCCCTGTAGGATGTCAGTTTGTGGTCAGTTTGTAGGCAGCACTTCCTTAAATGGAACACTAGAGGTCGGGTCATGTCATAGTGACGTGCATCTCATGTTTACCCTAGAGAGCTTGTAAAAGTGGGTAAATGTAGGAGTGGTGGTTACAAAAAAATTTACACCTATGAAATTTCAAATTTAATCCTTATTTATTTTAAAATTTCATAATCTAAAAAGTTTCACCCCATGCCATAATTAATAAAAAGGAAAAAAAAAACATAAATAATATTACATATTCCTTCATTGATATTACTCTAACTTTACTTTTTTATTTTTTTTAAATTATAATTATTTTTTTGTTTAATCATTTCTCTTCGTGTTCTTGTAGACCTAGTTAAAGTCTTGAGGATGTGGTCCAATGGTTCGGTGGGCAAGTTTGGTACCACAAGTCTTGTGGTCCAATCTTGGGAGGGTTATGTATGCTTGAGAGTTGCTCTAGGCATGATTTCTTTAGTTGAAAAAAAATCATTAAATTTTATTTTGCCATTTACATTTGCAATAATCTTAAGAAGTTAAAAATTATTAGATTTAAACAAATTTAATTTAAATAAAGTACAATTTTAATTTTTAAATTTTTATAGGCTTTTTGAAATCTTTAACTCATTAAAATTATAATAATTTTGAAAATCACTCATTTTTTTTTAAATCATCAAAAATTCTACTAAATTACAAATTTATCTTATTTATTTTAATTAAAAATAATAATAATAATGAAACTTAAGTATTTTTTATTTTTATAAAGTATGATAAACCAATAATGATCTTAATGGATGTTAATCATCATTATCTTGTTGTGCCAAGAAATGCTTTAAAGCCTAATATGGTAAATATATTTATCTTTTTGCGTCAATAAATGTTCTACATTCTAGTATAAAAGAGATATTATCTTATAATGTTATATTTAAAAATAAAAAATAAAAATTATATTAACAAATAAAAATTTAAAAATAATAATAATATCTTTCAATATTTTAATTCTAATAATTTAAAATGTAATCATTATTATTATTGATGATTATGATGATGATGATGAATGTCCACTAAGACCAATGCGGCCTATCAGATCTCAAGAAAAGAAAAAGAATTTAGTTGTGATTCTTCAAAATCTTGTTTCTATGATCAAAGAGAAGGGAAAGAAGTGCTCCAAAATCACTATAGTTGGGTTGGCTTAATAAGTCAAGAAAATTGGAAGTGTGGAAGATGTTAGGGAATTGAGAGCAGATGTGAGTAAGAGTTAGGCAGTCTAAAAGGAAGTGATTTTCATCTTCCACCTTCTTAGTATCGCAAATCTGACATATTCTATCTTCCCAGGGAACCTTGGGAGTGGACCACCACTCGGTTTCACTTCGAAGCTCATGAGAATTAGTTCTTATCCTGGTAATGTTCATTTTTATCTTAGCGTTGGTTAACACAAAGAGATAATTCTAGTTATCAAGGGTGGGGTTGATCACCTCCTTATAGTATCTTAGCTTCCTTTTACCCTCCAACTCCTTATCATCCCACAACTTGTCCTTAAAATTGGAGGTAATAGCATCTTTGACACTATTCTTGCTTCCCATGATGATCTCCTCCTTAATCCCCCAATGGTTGAGCCAAGACTAGGCATCCTTATGCCACCCGCGCTTGAGGCGAAGGTGGGGGTTTTGACTAGAGTTAGAAACAATTTTCGGGAGCCTCTTAGGGTCCATCGTTGTAAAGATTCTTCTTATAAATAAGATATCTAAACATACTCGTAATTTCAATGAGGGGCAAACCAGCTTCGATCAAGAGGATGTGATAGGGAGTATTTTACTTGATATTTAGGTTATAAGTTATGAATTGCTTTTGAATCATCTCAATCTTTCTCCATGACTCTCTGGATATATTGCAACCCCAAACTTCACATTTGTATAAGACAATAGGGATGATGCGAGTATCGAAGAGGAACCTCTTTTTACTCCAAATGCAAAGATCAATTGACTTACAATTGTTTTCAAGCTCATAATAAGCTTTCTAGCCTCCAATAATCCTTTTCTGAATGCTATAATTCTAGTTGAGATGATGAGGAAAGTCAATACCCAAACATTTATAAGAAGAAACCTGTCTAAGCAATGGTTATCATAAACGAAACTACCATGGGTGCTCTTTTTGGATTTAATGATCATGACATCAGCCTTTTCAGTATTAACCGTCATACCCATTTTGGAGAAATAGACATGAAGAGTCTTAAGCTACTTGTCGAGGTCATCGTGGCTTTTTGCAAGAAGAACGATATCACCAGCATGAAGGAGAAGATTAATAATTATACCAGCAAGCTCGATGCCCTTGCCAATTGTAGTATCTAGACGCTCCTCTAGCTTATCGATGTATATGTAAAAAAGGGTAGGGGATATGGGACACCCTTGCTTAACTCCTATATTGCATTTAATGTATTTACACCACCCTTCATTGGTCTTAAGCTTGGCAATGACAATCTTGTAGAGGCGGATCACAATAATCCTTAGTTCAGGAGGGACCATGATCTCTTCAAGTCTCTCCCAGAGCTTATCTCAAGGAACAATGTCGAAAGCTTTTCTAAAGTCCAAAAAACAACAAAAGAGATCATATTTACTATTGCGACATTCATCTGCAATGATCATGAGAGTGACAAGATGGTCGATAGTCGAGTGTCTCCTAAAACGAGCTTGCCCTTTAGCTCTTTTACCATGGTTTTCAAACCAAAGGTTAAGCTTCTTTTCCAAAATGAGCCCATATAGCTTGGCTAGGATGTGGCTAATCATAATGGTCCTGTAGTTAGAGGGAACGCTTTTGTCCCCATTTTTAAAGATAGGCACAATAAGGCTTTGCGTCCAAAGATGAGGGAAGTCATGTTGTATAGCCAAATTGAGAAGCTTGTGGAGATGAGGAATGAGGATAGATCTTCCCATTTTAAATATCTCAGCTTGGTATCCTTCAATATCTTTAGCTTTCCCATTAGCGAGCTTATTAATCCCAAACTCAACGTCTTCCAGAGAAAATACATCCTCCTTAGTAGGAGTGTTTAAGATGGTGTCCAGAGAGTCATACAACTTCTTAAGATAGTTGTCCCAAATTTCTAAGGGGATAGAATGATTATCTTTAGTTTTACGAACAAGCACATTCCACCAAAACTTTTTGGGTGTGACTTTAGAAAGGTGAAGAAGGTGTTCTTATATCTTATTAATATATGACCTCTTCTTCCTCTTGATGAGAGATTTGTATATACTTATATTCCGGAGCTTAATGATTTCATTAGGAGCGTCTCTGATCACTTTCTTGGCAATTTTACAGTCTTTGTCATACCAAGGATTGGAAGTTCTATTATTCTGCTTATATGATGTCTTGTCAGAGAACTTACTAATGGCAATGGAAAGCGTAGTAGTAAAACAATGATAGAGTGATATAATAATTTTCAATACTATTTCTACTTTTAATACCTCTATTTAAAAAAAATAATAATAACAGAATGAAAAGTAAAAACAAAAACTCAGAATTTTAATATTAAAAAAAAACATATATAAAAAGATAAAAGTAATTTAAAAGCAATTGAAAATGAATCAAACAAGGGAAATAATTACATATTGAAAAATTGCATGTTCTTAATAAAATATTTACTATCCCTCTTGCATGACAGGTGATATACGTAATTGATCTAACCTTTGATCACCTATTAATTCATATTTGACTGAAAAATCAAACCACCATGAATAAAATTAACTTTCAAAATAAAATTAATTTATTTTTTTCCATTTTTATATTTTATTAATTTGAAATTTGATTGGTTTACGGCTTCCTCTTATTCTGTAATGATGTGGAGAGTATGATCATGCCAATACCTGTAAAAAAAAAGGATGTACTGTCAAGGAATCATTTAAAGCACCACTTTAAATCTAAAAGTACGTTTAGGCATTTATCCATTGAATGATCTCTGATTTGTTCAAAATAAAGATCGTGCTCCAACTTGATTTTGATCCATTCACATATTGTTATTATTCTTCATCTCTTGCTTCCATGTATTCTACAGTTTCTGTCTCTTTCTATGTTCTCCTCTCTCATCACAATTCCTTGTTTGTCCAAATATATGTTGGGTGCGGAGCTTGATTATCTTTTGTATTCAAAGGTATCGCCGCATTGGACCCTAGTTCGTAATGGGGTGGCAACGCCGCCCGTAAAATATTCGCTGCAGGGGGGGTCCCCCTTGGTGGGGGGATCGAGGGCAGCGCCCCCAAAGGTAAAAATAGAAGTAAAATTGCCTTGTAAAATGTTGTAATTTCGTAGTCAATCTGGGTCATTCATTAGGCGGAGATCTGACGGTAGAAGTTATGTTTAATTTTGGGTTTTTTTCCCTAGAAGGCAACCCCTCGCTATATATGAGGGAATTGTATTGCTCTATGTAGATCTGTATTCTGAGTGACGAAGAGAGAGGAGACTGAGAGAGAAGAGGGAATTACAGCGGATCTATTGTAGGTTGTATCTCTTTAGTTTGCTGGATAATATAAAAGGAAGGACTGGTTATTTCTCCGTTGACGTAGCCCAAACTAGGTGAACCACATATATATGTGTCTCTCTTGTTTTATGCGTTTTCTGTGTTTATATTTCTGCAATATTTTATGTGTTCCATTGCTCTGTAATATATAATTTTCTAACAAATGGTATCAGAGTTGAAGGTCTATTTGGCTGATAAACTCGCAAGAGAAAATGGTTCTTGGATCGAGTGGGAGAAATGGCAGAAGATGGTAGGTTTAGGGTCGAAAAATTTAACGGCCAAAACTACCAGCTGTGGAAGATGAAGATGGAAGATTATTTGTATCAGAGAGATCTGTACCAACCATTGAGTGGAAAGGCAAAGAAGCCGACGAGTATGACAGACACAGAATGGGATATTCTCGACAAAAAGGCACTTGGAACAATACGATTGTGCCTAGTGGCATTGGTAGTGTTTAATATTTCAAAGGAAATGACAACAGAGGGTTTAATTTCAACATTGGCCAAACTATATGAAAAACCCTCGGCCTCAAATAAGGTATTTCTTATGAAGCGTTTATTTAATATGAAAATGTCAGAAGGTGGATCTGTTGCTGATCATTTAAATGAATTTAATATAGTTACCAGTCAGTTAAGTTCTGTAGGGGTAACTTTTGATGATGAAGTTAGGGCTCTATTATTTCTGTGCTCATTGCCAGAAAGTTGGAATGGTTTAGTTATGGCCATTAGTAACTTTGTCACTGGATCTTGTACTTTAAAGTTTGATGATGTTTTCAGTGCAATCCTTAGCGAGGAAATGCGACGGAAAGATCTGGTGAGACATCAGGTAATGCTTTGACTGCAGAGACTAGGGGAAGAAAAATGGAAAGAAGAAAGAGCCTTGGATATTGCAGTAAGTCAAGAAAAGGCAGATCCAAGTCCAGATCGGGGATAGTGTGCTAGAAATGTGGGAAGAAAGGACACCTTAAGAAAGACTGCAAGTCTCATAAGGGAAAAGAAGGAGACACACAGCAAGAAAATAATCATGAAGTAAATGTAACAAGTGATGTGTTGCAAGATGCTTTAATTCTTTCTTTAGAAAATATTATTGATGCCTAGGTGGTAGATTCAGGGGCCTCATTCCATGCCACACCTGATAGGAAACATTTTCATGATTATGTTCAAGGAGATTTTGGATAGGTTCGATTGGGTGATGATAAACCCTGTAAAATCATTGGAATGGGTACAGTTTTCATAAAACAGTAGAAAGGAAATCAATGGCTATTGAAGGAGGTAAGGCATGTTCCAGATCTGAAGGAAAATCTTATTTCAATGGGGCAGTTGGGAGGTGAAGGCTGTGTGACTACTTTTACAGATAAAACCTAGAAGGTCATTAAAGGATCCCTGGTAATAGAAAAATGAGAAAAGGTTGGTACATTGTATTTATGCAATGGTATTTCTAATTCTGTTAATTATTTAACCTCTACAGGAGAAGATACGACATTGTGGCATCATAGGCTTGGGCACATGAGTGAAAAGGGGATGTAGATTCTTCACTCAAGAAATTTTTTGCCAAGTTTGAAGCATGTTGATTTAAAATTCTGTGAGAATTGTGTTTATGGAAAACAGAAGAGAGTCAGATTCCTCAGAGTTGGGAAAGAAAAGAAGAGAGAAAAAACAGAGCTTGTGCATACAGATGTATGGGGACCTGCTCAAGTATCATCTCTTGGTGTCTCTCATTATTATGTTACTTTTATTGATGATGCAATCAGAAAAACCTGGATTTATTGTATTCGAAATAAATATGATGTATTTGATACTTTCAAGAAATGGAAAGCTTTGGTTGAAAATGAGACAGGAAAAAGGTTGAAGCGTCTTAGATCAGACAATGGAGGTGAATATTGCAGAAAAGAGTTTGATAGGTATTGTTCGGAGAATGGAACTCGCAGAGAAAAGACAGTTCCAGGAACACCACAAGAAAATGGTGTGTCAGAAAGGATGAACGAGACAATCATGGAGCCTGCAAGGTGCATGAGATTGCATGCATGATTGCCTTTACCATTTGGGCAGATGTTGTAGATACTGTTGTTTAACTAATAAATAGGGGGCGTTTAAGTTCCTCAGATGGTGGTATTCCAGAGGAGGCATGGACAGGTAAAAAGGTAAACTACTCTTTTTTAAAGACTTTTGGTTGTGAAGCTTTTGACCACTTTAATAAAGAAAATAGAACAAAGCTTGAGGAAAAATCAAAGAAATGTACATTGGATATGGTGTTAATGATTTTGGTTATCGCTTTTATGATTATGAAAAACACAAAATCATTAGGAGCAGAGATGTCATATTCAATGAAAATGTTTTGTATAAGGATCAGCTGCAGGAAAAGAAACATGAAAAAGAAAACAAAGAATACACAGTGCTTGACAAGATCACAGAAAAAGTGATGGCGCCTGAAAATCATAATGATCAACATCAAGAACAGCAACCACAATAGCAACAAGCACCTCAAACACCTGAAAGTGGTGTTAGAATATTTACCAGGATAAGTAGACCCCCTGAACGATACTCTCCTTCATTATATTATGTATTGTTGACTGATTCCGGGGAACCAGAATGTTATGAAGAAGCAGTACAGGTAGAAACCAGGAAGAAGTGGGAGCAAACCATGAAAGAAGAGATGGACTCCTTAACACATAACCAGACTTGGGACTTAGTCAAGTTGCCTACAGGTAAAACAACATTGCAGAATAAATTGGTTTACAAGTTAAAGGAAGAAGATGGAGGTAGAAAAAGGTAAAAAGTTAGACTTGTGGTGAAAGGGTTTGCACCGAAAAAAGGTATAGACTTTGATGAGATATTTTCTCCTGTTGTTAAAATGACTTCAATTAGAACTATTTTAAGTCTAGTAGTAGCTGAAGATTTGCATCTTGAGCAGTTAGATGTAAAGACAACCTTTCTCCATGGGGATTTGGAGGAAGAGATATATATGTAGCAGCCACAAGGATATGAGGTAAAAGGGAAGGAAAAACTAGTGTGCAGGTTGAAGAAGAGCTTGTATGGCTTAAAACAAGCTCCAAGGCAGTGGTATCTAAAATTTGACTGGTTTATGTCTAAACAAGGTTATACTAGATGTCACTCTGATCATTGTGTTTATCTCAAAAGGCAAAATGATGGCAGCTACATTATATTGTTATTGTATGTAGATGACATGCTTGTTGCAGGTTCTAACATGCAGAAAATAAATGTGCTCAAAGGAAAACTTGCGAACTCATTTGCAATGAAGGATTTGGGTAATGCAAAACAAATCCTTGGGATGAGAATAACTAGAGACAGGAAGATCGCAAATTAACATTGTCTCAAAGCGAGTACATAGAAAAGGTGTTGAAAAGGTTTAATATGCAGAATGAAAAACTAGTTAGTATACCTTTGGCTAGGCGATTCAAATTAAGTAAGGAGGAGTGCCCCAAGACTCAAGAAGAAATGGCTCATATGTCTAAAGTTCCATATGCATCAGTGGTTAGCTTAATGTATGCAATGGTCTGCACAAGGCCTCATATTACTCATGCAGTGGGAGTTGTAAGCAGGTACGTGAATAATCCAGGAAAAGAACATTGGATGGCGGTGAAGTGGATTCTCAAGTATTTGAGAGGTACCACAAATCAAGCATTATGCTTTGGTGGTTCAAACATTGCTCTATAGGGATATGTTGATGCAGATATGGTGGGTGATAGAGATAACAGGAGGAGCACAACAGGGTATGTGTTTACTATAGGTGGAACAGTTGTCAGTTGGGTCTCAAAACTGCAAACTGTTGCTGCACTCTCAACAACAGAAGCAGAGTATGTTGTTGCTACAGAGGCTAGTAAAGAAATGATTTGGTTACAAAGGTTTCTGGATGAATAGGGTAAGAAGTTATACAGTGATAGCTAGAGTGCCATACATCTTGCAAAGAACTCTGCATTTCATTCCAAGACTAAACATATGCAGCTCAAGTACCATTTCATACGGTCAGCGTTGGAAGATGGAAAAGATACACACTAGCCATAATCTTGCAGATATGTTAACAAAAGTTGTAACCAGGGAGAAACTGAGAATCTTCAATTTCAATTGGTCTTCAAGTATGATTAAGAATATGAGAAACAGCTAGGTCCAAAGTGGAGTCATTGTCCAGCAAATGAAGCAACAGTGGAGTTGCTATAATCAGTCTCCAAGTTGGAGATTATTGGGTGTGGAACCTGATTATCTTCTGTATTCAAAGCTATCGCCACATTGGACCACAGTTCGTAATGGGGCGGTAATGTCGCCCGTACAATATTTGTTGCAGCGGGGGTCCAAGAACCCCCCCGTTAGCGGGGGAATCAGGGGCAGCACCCACGAAGGTAAAAATAGATGTAAAATTTCCTTGTAAAATGTTGTAATTTCGTAGTCAGTCTAGGCCATTCATTAAGTGGACATCTGATAGTATAAGTTATGTTTAATTTAGGGTTTTTTGCCTTAGAAGGCAACCCCTTGCTATATATGAGGGAATTGTATTGCGTTTATGTAGATCTATATTTTGAGTGAGGAAGAGAGAGGAGATTGAGAGCGAAAAGGGAATTACAACGATCTGTTGTAGGTTGTATCTCTTCAGTTTGCTGGATAATATAAAAGGAAGGACTGGTTGTTTCTCTGTGGTCGTAGCCCAAATTGGGTGAACCACGTATATCTGTGTCTCTTTTGTTTTATGCATTTTTTGTGTTTATATTTCTACAATATTTTATGTGTTCCATTGCTCTATAATATATAATTTTCTAACAATATTTTCATCACCAATTTGCCCCGATTGAATGGTGACGATAGAGCAGAGATTATCATTCAATGGCAGTGAAGAATTGTGCCCACCAGCGATAAACAACTCCAATAAGAGAGCATTAAATAATAATTGTGTATAATGTCATTCTTGTCATTAAAGTTTCTTGGATTGTCTGGATTTTGACCTAATGTTTGGAGGACAAGTTGACAACATGTATCACACAGATTTATCATAAATATAGGTGGAATCTTTATGTTTTTGGAACGTTATTAGTCTCGGGCACAAGCACGGCTAGGACTATTGTAATCAAAATGGCGGAGGCTAATATTAGTTCAGCTTCTTATTATTACGAACCATCACAAATAAGCCAAATTTTTTAGGCAGAATCTCTTTTGCCATCTTATTTTGCCTCTTCCCACGGCAAACACACAAAACCATATGTTATATTTATAAATTTGCTTCGCATTTTGATGCTAAGGTAAAGTCTGGTAAACTAATGCTAACATTAGTTTAACATTAGTTTTCATCCATTTAATGTTTAAATATATATCATCCTGTGAGTTAGTTTAAGATTATTTTTCATGCATTTAATGTTTAAATATATATCATCCTGTGAGTTAGAGATATATATCTCATTTTGTGAGTAAACAAGTGGCAAGTATGATGTTTCAAGTGGCGAGTGATAGGAGGATGCAAGCGGCGAGTGATAGGAGGATGCAAGTGGTGAGTGAAGTCAACGGATGTAGAGGTCAGTCTTTAGTAGGATTGTTTATTATCAAACCTGTCTCGACTCCTTCATAATTCTTTCTCGACTGCTTCACACTTCTTCCTTAGGTTGTTTCACAATTAACTGCTTCACAATTCTTCCTTTGACTGTTTCACAATTATTTGCTCTATGCACCATATAGTCCTGCGCTCTGGTGCGCAGATTTCACTTATCCGTCCCTTGCTCAGGGAGGCTTGTACCTCCAACAACAAATTAAATGTGCTCTATCGTCGATAGAAATCACTACTCGAACAGAACTAGTGGGTGTTCCAAATATTGTGGAAGCAAGATTCCTGTGAAATTATTGTCAGAATTTGAAAGAGTAAGAGACTCTTTGAGAGAAATCACTAGTCGGATAGAACAAGTCAAGCAAAACATATTGATCAAACGTAATATAAACTCAAGAAAGTATTTTTGGAATAACAATATGACTGTAAATTTAGGTATTCTATCTACAAAGAATGCAATTTCTCGTTTTTCTTATATTGCACTGGGAGGTTGTATAAAGAATGTAATTTCTCATTTTTCTTATATTGCACTGACAGGTTGTATGCACCAAAGCCAAGCTTCTATTAAGCACTGGTTTTCTAGGTTCATAAAATAAAAACAGTTTTTCTTATCCAAGAAAATAAATATTTTTTTCTTTTTTTACACTAAAATAAATCATATTAGTTTATTGTTTAACTTTTTTTACTCTATTGGCCAAAAATAATGGACATATCCAAAACACAATTAATTTTAATTTTACAATTTTGCAACGAGACACAAAATCTGTAATTTAAATTCATTATTATGTTATTTTTCAATTCGTGAGATTCATGTTTCAATGAACTAATTTTATACTCAGTGCAACATGAAGGGACTGCAAAACAAAACTGAGAATAAGCAAACTGGAGATTTACTTCTCTAGTAACATTGAGAATGAAAGATAAACTTACTCAGCGCGGAACAACATCAGTATGAATAAGCAACACAAATTCTCTCCTGCCCCTCCAACAAAAAAAAGAAACACCATATTTGTGAAATTGTAAAACGAAAGCTACTAACCCCATTGAATTCTCTCCATAATAGTGATGGTTGAAGCCTACCCGTTCTTGGATCTCTGAGCTACAGCCTGGCGCAAAGAAGTCGTATGCACATGAAATTGCAAACCCCAAGACAGTCATGCTCAAATTAATGGCAGAGATTTTCATCTCTTCTCATAACTTGCACGCCCTCGATATTTCAGCCCCTCATCCACCAAGGTTCGAGTCACAGTAGCAGTAGTTCTAATTCTATGTTGTTCCCTTTCCCAATTCAACTGAAGCATCATCTGTTAATTGAGTTCCATCTTCCATGCTAATGTCGGGATCAAAGGCCAAGACAGAGGCACAACCTGGAGTAGAGCAAGCCAATACAAAGCCAGTTCTATATGACCTTGAAGGAAACCAAACCATCCACTTAGGCGGAGAGGCAGAAAATCAAGTAAAAAATCAGTTGGATAAACGAAGAAGGAGCAGAGAACCCTACCATTTTCTAGAAGTGGAGGACCTAAATAGTAAGCACCAACAAAGTTTTCCCGTAGCTCAAATAAAGGCAACCCTTTCAAGTAGTGGCATATGTACGACCTTAAAAGAGGGAGATCCTAGATCCCAATAGCTCGAATTCCTGCGTGAATTTGGAAAATAAAGGGGCAACCAATTGGACATTTTGAAACTTGTTCAGGACTTACTAGAGAGCTTTTATGGAGGCAGACACACCACGACATGCAAGCACATACGAAACTCTGCTTCGATACTTTTCCAGAGGATGAAATAACTGCTTAAAGGCTCTCTCAACTTCTCTAGAGGCGAACACACCACGACAAGAGGTAGACACACCACGACACGCAAGCACATACGAACCTTTTCTTCGATATTTTTCCAGAGGATTAAATAAATGTTTCTGTTTTAGTTTTGAATTCTCTCACCACATGGTTGTCTTTGTTCTAGGCATGAAGACAAGTTTCATTTAGTCTCTCACCACTTGGTTGTCTTCCTTGGAGGCCTGAAGACAAATTTAATTTTGCTTTAATTTCTCTATACTCTCATACTAATAAGTCACTTAGGCATACCCCAGAAAGAAAAGTATTCCGACCTATCTGTCTTGATTGGCTACGGGTCAGTTTCCCTTCGACCTTACCGTTACTTTTTCCAACCATGTAGCATTTGAACCAAAGTGAGTTATTGCATATAAATAAGTCTTGGAAGTAGCATAAGTTGATTTTGTTGAGTTAGTAGATCCAGTCCTTGATCCAACCCTTCATCCAGTAGTAGATTTTCATGATCAAGAGCCATACCCCAACGAGCGAGATCAAGATCTTGTGCCAATTAACCTTGTTTATCGCATACCCATTGATCCAGTAGTTTTAGTAGCATGACGAGTCTTGCTGACAGTAGCTTTAGTAGCACCCATCATGCCATCCTATTTCTTAGCCATCATATTGAACTTTTGAATGCATCCATTACGTAATCTTACACCTTGTTGTTTGAACCCACCCCATTTGTATGCATGAAGCACCTAAATGTACCTAGTTACATGTCTATCATTCTGTTCTTTTATATATATATATATATATATATATTGATATTGTTGTGTGTGTGCATAATTGGCCAAAAGAACACGCATCTACGGTCAATAGACTAGACAGACACTATGCCCCGATCATCTATGTTTGAGGGATAGGCACAAACCCAATCCACTTTTGCTCGTCGCGGGGCTTAGGTGAATCCCCCTTTCTCTAGCTACTCAGATAGGTAGAGATATATTGAAATCAATTTGCTTTCCTAGCTCTGTCCAAACCTCAATAGCTACACTTGAACTCACTGCTTGGTCGATCGGAAATCTGTCACAAATTTGAATCTGCATGCTTTCATTCATTCCATTCTATCTCAGTCCTATCAATGCAATGGAAAGTTAGCTCATTAGATTTCTTAGCAAATGGTCATTATATACATAGAAAAGTTACTATTATGGTAACACAAACAAGGCTATCATTATTAACAACATTTGGCAGAGATATACAAATGAATGTTGTTCTTTCTCCATCATACCAGATTGCTACATAGGTAACAGGCAAGTAGCGAAAACTAACAAATAGTTGACTATTGTAACTTTCATAAATTAGTAAGTAACTTTTGACCCTCATATGCATGAACGTGTAGTCTAGATGCTATACAATTCTTACAATAGTAATCAACATTTGACCCTTAATCATAAGTTAAAATCAGATTCTATAGAGAAGAAATTTAAGCATTCTACATGCAAAGAAAATTATAAGAATTCATAGTTTTCTTCTCCTTGAGAATTGAGAATTGAGAATTATAGTAGACAAAATTAGAGTCGCAAAAACCTATGTTTGACAGTGGCAAGAAGGTCCAACATTGGAGGCAACCCCTGCTCAGGCAAGCACCCATTGTAGACGAAGGATTCGAAGCCAAATCGACTATGAAAACTAGCATCCATGACTCCCAATAATAACTAGTGGCTCTCAGCTGACATTATGGAAAATACACTCGACCTCCCTATGGTCAATTGAGTCCATTCCTGCTTTTGTCAACAATTTTTAGTGTGGTGTCTTTTTCTCGCCTCCTTATACTTCCCCACCATATTATACAATGTCTATTGTCGTGCTTGACCAAGCATGCATGCCATATGATAATTTCCAAATAGCAATTTTCTAAGCGCCTATCCCTACAATCTCTCAGCGTTGTGGCAGGGACTTGTTGCTTAGCAACACCCCTTGTTTAAAAAAAAAACAAAAACAACAAATTGTCACATTTTTACAAAATTTCTAACGACAAGTTTTAATATTAGTTAACTTTGGAAAAAAGGAAAAATAATTTTCACCACATTTATAAAAATTCTATATAAAAGTTTGTTAAAGTTTAGTAAAATCTATGCATCCCACATACGGCTTAGACCTTACATTTAAGTTTCACAATCATACAATCTGTTGCTCCTGCTAAAAGTTGATTGATAGTGAATCATACTCGCCAAATTTGAATGGGAATTGGAATTCATTCGATATAGAAAAATTGGAGAATTTAAAATTTAACTTTGTACAAAGTTCAATACTCACACATTATCATTATCATTGTAGGTGTTAAATTCTTTGCTTTTAGATAAACAAATTTCCAATATTTATTTTGCAATTTAAAATATTTATTTTTTATAATCATATAAATTTGTTTAACTTAATAAAAATACTAACTTTAATCTTCTAACCTCTACGTTTTCTCATATGTCCTAAAATTGTTTCTACTTGGCTAAGAGATCTTTTTCCTCGGACTTAAGGAAACAGGTTAACCGCCCAGGATGTGGTAGGAGTGAAAGTTTGTCCCCCTTACGAACCACCAGTGGGTTATTCTTGCCATGGTTTTCTTTAAATAATGGTGATAAGTCAGCATGAAATCACGGATAGCAGCCACATAACAGCCAGAGATGTCTATCCTCGCTACTGGTTTGACAACTAAATTATGAAAAAAATCTCACCTTAAAAAAAAACCAACAACAACAACCTCTACATTTTCTTTTATTACCATTATAATTAGGTCGATAGGCCTTCCTTTGGAACAGACTTTCGTCGTCCCTTTGTCTCCCGTGCTGACACGTGGACAGTCATCCCTTCGTCGTCCTTTCGTTTCAGATGTTGACACCTGGCGTGTACATTTAGCAGGCCCACACCATCTTCTTCAATTTTAATTGTCATGTTCTTAACCGAGAATTTTGCCGCTGGTGCCGGCAGAAATATCCGCAAATTTGTTACAAATTCATGTAATTCCTGAACAAATCGTTACAAATTACTCCTGCTTTCTTCGACCATATTTGTCTGTTTTGTGCTCTTCAGGTTCTCTTCCACGCCCTCTGCAATAATGTTTGCTTTGGGGTATTTGTTTGAGGAGGGAAAGAGGTTTCATGTGTAAATACTTTAATAGCTGGAGTGAACAGCCAGTCTAGAAGGCTTAGTTTCCTTTGTTTTTTTTCTTGGCTGGCAGAATCATTACAGGGGACGCTGGGAGGCTATTACTTTGGAGCAGCGGTTCCCACTTGTGATTGGGGAGTGCGGGAGAAAATTCTGTGAGCAGATTCTAGCGTTGTAAGTATGGCAGGAGGAGGAGGTGGTGGTGGCGGGGGAGGTGGCGGCGGCGGAGCTCCTAAGGTTGATGAATTGCAGCCCCATCCGGTCAAGGATCAGCTTGCAGGAATAGATTTCTGCATAACCAATCCTCCTCCATGGCGTATGGTCTCTTTAACATGATACTGGTTTTTAATGCTTTCTGTACCTAACTGCATATCTTGTATGTGTTTTGTCTCAGACTGATAAGGTTTTCCAGCTGGAGACGGTTTACAGTTACCGTTACCTATAATGGCTCAACCTTGTCTATCAATGCATTTTATGCTTGGCCCAAACTGCAAATCTTGCTCTAGCTCTTTGCCATTCATTTTTCTTGTTGCCCAACTTCTAATCCTGCTCAATAATTTCTTAAATGCATTATGCCTATGACTGATTTGCATCTCTGTTTTCTGAAACCATGTCTGATGTAGTTTAACTATTGTCCAACTGCATATCTTGAGATGAAGCTCTCTCTCATCCATTTTGCGAGTCCGTGCGCATACCCCCCTTAGATATGAGTTTTGCCTAATTTTTCTGCATACCTTGTTCTGCAATTGTTTTCCGTTCTAAGTTTATTTTGCATAACTTGTTCTCCAACTGATTTCCGTTCAGTCAGTGAATAACTTGCTGCAAATCTTGCAATGGAAACATTTTAAATGCAAATAATTTTTTCTATAACTGTTTGTAATGCAATTTATCCGAGATCTATATGCATCCTCTGCCCTGAAATCCCTCTCAATGCATTTTGTCACCATTTCATATGGCTATCTTGCACTGGAACTATTTGCAGGGTATTTTGCGTATGCTCTATATGCATATATTTCAATGAAACTGATCTTATGCAATTTGTCTGTGCCTCTGGCTCTGCTGTATACTTTTCCCCTATGACTGTGGCTGTCACTAAAACATTTTACCCTTTACCCATCTGCGTGTCCTACTCCGAATTTCCTTATATTTTTCTATAACTCTTCTCAGACTGGCGATCTAAGTATTTACTTATTATGGTTTTCATGTTCTAAGTATTTACTTATTATGGTTTTCATATGAAGGCTCTATAAAGCATTTTACATTATTTGTCTGCAAATACTGCTCTGAATTTGTTTCTATTATTTTAAATCCCCTCTTAGACCAGCCACCAAGCATTTACTTACTACCGTTTTCCATATTAAAGTTGTATAAAGCATTTTTGCCCATTGCCCATCTTCGTATCCTTCTCTGAGCTTATTTCTGATAAGTTTCTTTCAGAGACTTAAGTTTACTTATTCTGTTTTTCATATTAAGCTCCTAGAAAGCATGTTGCTGATTACTCATGTCCATAGCGTGCTTGGAACATGCTTCTTTTCTGTTAAAGGCCCTCTCAGACTGGCGACCAAGTATTTACTTACAGTGTTTTTCATATTAAGGCCTCTTATTTTGGATCTGGTGCTAATAGTTTTTTAGTTCACTGTGTTTTTCACTGGTTTATATTTGCCGAAATTTTTTGACGGAGACATTGTCTCCATGTTTTATGAGCGCATCCCGCTCTGCATCTGTTTCAAATGCATTTTACCTCCAACCTGTATACATATTTAGCTTTGTAAACTTCAAATTTGATGTTCATATTATTGCTTTTCATGTTTAGACACAATCGAAAATTTGACTGCTTTTGTTGCAGCGGAAGCCATCTTATTAGGTTTCCAGCACTATTTGGTGATGTTGGGCACCACTGTTATCATCCCTTCGATGCTTGTTCCTATGATGGGTGGCTCCAACGTAAGTAGAAAGCACAACCCACTTCACTTTTTTGTCTACGACAGTGGAACCCTAAAATTTGATTACAGGAGGACATATAAGCAGTCCATTCTGATACGCTTTGAGTTCTATTCAATTGTGGAAAAATGTGTGGTTCACCAGCTTGGACTTCACCTTAGGTTACACTCCAACCGCTGTTGACTGAAATTTATATGTTTGTGCAGGAGGATAAGGCTAAAGTTATCCAGACATTACTGTTTGTAGCAGGTCTTAATACACTATTCCAAACCACATTTGGTAGTAGGCTGCCTGCTGTTATAGGAGGCTCATATGCCTTTATCCTTCCTATCCTTCCTACAGTTTCCATCATTGGTTCCGGCAGAAACCAAGGCATTCTCGATAATGGTGACGTATGTAACAGTCTATCTCGTGTCTTGGCGTTGCTAGAATTTTGTGTGGATGTAGTTGATAGTCTCCAGTTGCTTGCTGACATGGAAACTGGTTTTCTCAATCTGTCTGTAGAGATTTAAGCATACCATGCGAGGAATACAGGGCGCTCTGATTGTTGCTTCTGCTCTGCAAATCATCCTGGGATTCAGTGGTCTGTAGGCTGTTGTTATAAGGTTGGTTTGATCTCTATGCATTTTCTCAAGTATTTTCATGCAAATTTGCTACATGTACTAAGGATTTACAGTCTGTAGATCCTGATTTTTTGTCTTGATGGCATGGTGCCTGTTAGGTATCTGAGTCCTCTTTCAGCAGTTCCGCTAATAACTCTTGTAGCTCTTGGGCTCTATGAACTTGGGTTCCCGGGGTAAGTGGACACTGAGCACCATTTCTGTTATGTTCACTTGGCTTAAACAAATTCTATTTCAGAAGCTGATCTCTATTGCACTCACTTGGTATTAAACAAATTTTCTATTTGCTTGAAGAGAATTCATATGCTTCAAGTTTCAATGAATACCATAACTGCATTTGAGCTATATGGGCATAGAATTCCTAAGCTTGAGTGCCCTAGTCCAGCATTTTTGTTAGTTAATATGGAAAGCTGCAGGGTACTCAAAATTACAGTGTGATTACAACTGGTTTGGAACAGAAGGACCTGCTCAAGTATGCTAGCTAACTTGAATAGCACCCATATTGCTTGGATAATTACAGGCTTGATGACTATTTCTATTAAACAAGGTCCATCTGTTGGACTTTCATTTATCTTGAAGCAATAGATATTTTGATTTGATATCTGCAGACTTTTCTTTTGAATGGAGGCAGTATGTGCTTTTCTGCATCGTAGGTGATTTCTGGACAGATAGTTTGGTTGGAACTTAACACCTGCTTTTACACAGATACTCAGGATGAAATATATTGCATGAACTAGATGAAACAGAAAATATTTTTGGGAAATGTATTATGAATAAAAAAATGTTTCAGAAATGTTTGACTTAGATTAGTCCTGATTTACTCCTAATTATATCGTCTAATATATATTTAAGGTTTAAATTTTTAACACAATAGCATATTATGTACGATCTTTATTAATATTAATCACATTAGTAATAAGCAATGTTCGGAGTTGGACTGTTTCACAATGGATCATGGTAAGTTCTGAAAAGAATTATTTCCAGTTTGTTTTGAAACTTCTCTTGTGAAAATTTAAGCTATAATGACTAAATGACATAGCTACTGAATCTTTTTGAATCCGGTGGATTCGATTTTACTTGAGCTGATACACTTTCTAGCTTGAGTAGCTAGCATAGATGAAGTCCCTTCATTGGTTCAAATGTATTTCAGAAATATTTGCATGCAGTAAAAGTATTAGTGCCTAGCATAAATATTAAGAATGACCCGACTCAAGTGTTGTCAATGCACTGAACTTTAACTCACTAAAATTGACCTCAGATGTCTTCAACCAAATCATGTCAGTTTATTCAGCTATTAGTTAATAGCCCAACTCTTGGTTTTTATTATAACTTTCAACCAGTTAAACTTGCATTTACAATAATAAGTTTTGGGTCCTATCGAAACCAGTTTTGAAATTTTCAATAGATTGATAGGTTTTTCACTTCAAACTTGGAATTTCTTCTGTTCACCAAACACCCATACGTTTGGATATCCATATTACCTGCCTTCAAATTTATGTTTGGATGTATATTTTGTAATATCTATTCTATTTGAATTTCCGTTTTGTTTGAAAATATATCCCCTTTTTTTGAAAAAAAGTCAAATGAAGTGTTGTACTCTGATGCTATCTACAGGTGGGGAAATGCATTGAAATAGGGCTTCCACAGCTTATTGCACTGGTCTTCTTTTCACAGGTAAGAAATTAACCAATTACCATTATGTATAAACTTCTAGAGTGAGTATCTCTCTAGATATATATCATATATCCTGTTCCTAGTCTTTCCATGCTTTTTAAAATCTGTTGTATTAAATGATTTGTAATTGGAAAGATTGTGGCGCTAATTTGTTGCAGAATGAAACTAACTAATTAAACTGTTTTGTCCTCCCTTTCAGTATGGTCGACATATCAGGACTCGTAAGAAGCCTTTATTTGAGCGTTTTGCGATCATAATTGCAGTTGCTATGGTGTGGGCATATGCCCATATTCTCACTGTAGGTGGAGCATACAAGCATGCCCATCAAAGGACCCAAGCCCACTGCCGAACAGACCGTTCTAGACTAGTTAGTGGTGCCAAATGGTATGCATTCTTACAAGAAGCATGCATACTAATTTTCATGTCATTTCATACAGTACGTTCTCATGCAAAGCCTCAGCATGGTCTTTATTATTCTGCAGGATAAGTGTTCCATATCCATTTCAATGGGGAGGGATCGTTTTTTATGGAGGACAGTCTTTTGCAATGATGGCTGCAGCATTTGTGTCTCTTGTTGAGGTCTGCCTGCTTGACATATATCAGATATTCTTTCTTCTCTTTTATTTTCTTTATCCCTTTGACATTTCTGATAGTTATCTCTGGGTTTCTATTTAAAATCAAATTTGGGTATTGACTACTATTTTTTTTCTTTCATAAATTTGCAGTCTACTGGTACATTCTATGTTGTTTCAAGGTTTGCAAGTTCCACACCTCCTCCTCCATCTATCATCAGTCGTGGTATAGGCTGGCAGGTAAGGAAAGGGATGCGTTGCTTTCACCCTTATGGCTTCAGGTAATTGGAAGATTGTATCATTGTCGTTGATGGAATGTAATGGTCCTCTCTACAGGGAATTGGGTCCACAGTATCAGTGTAAGAACCAGGCAACTTGACCCATTTCTGGCAACTTTAGCTGCAACTTGACCCATTTCTGGCAATACTAGCTCTGAAATTTGCCTTATCTTGGAATTTGCAGTAAGAATGCAGGTCTTTTGGGGTTGACACGAGTTGGGAGTCGCAGGGTGCTCCAGATATCAGCAGGATTTATGATATTCTTCTCTGTTCTTGGTGATAATCAACTCAAGTTAGGATATTGTTCTCATTTTCCCTAGTCTAGGATTTTGCATTGCTAATTTCATGTTAATGTGTTCCAGGTATTGTGGATTAGGGTTCACGGCAGTGGATCAGATTACCTATTATTTATGATGTTCTGCGTATTGAGCTGTGGATAGCGGTGAACAGGTCTGATGCGCTGTCGTTGTGTAAAGAACAGTGCATCGAGCTCTAGAATTTGAGGCTTCGTTTATTAGGGTTTAAAGCAGTGGAACAGATTCCGTTTCTTTATGAATTTCTGCAAATTGAGTCGGGGATACCAGTGAAAAATTCATGTGAGCTACCTTCGTGTAAATAACAGGGAATCGAGCTCTAGACTTCGAGGTTTTGTCAATTAGGGTTTGAAATAGTGGATTGGATTCCGTATTTATACTATGATGTTCGAATTGAGCTATGGATAGCTGTGAACAGGTCTTGTGAGCTGCGGTGAATGAGGGATGGGATAAAGTAAGTGATAATAGTAATTATAGATTATATTGTTTGCATAATTGTTTAGGTTTGGACTCTGCAGTTGTCTATGAAAGCTGCTCCATATTTTTGTTTCTTCCATTAGTCTTGCACAAGAGAACCTTGTGGTAAATGCAGTTTCATATATCTCGCATTTCCTCAGGTCGAGTTTATGGGTTCTTTTTATGCCTCATGACACAGAAAGTGTGAATATCCGATTCAATTTATTAAGAACAGGGTATGGTAAACTCATACATGAACACTTAAACAACTTGAGATTTCCATGATAATATATGGAAGTCAATATGCCCATATCATGAAAATATATGGTGAATGAAATAAATTGAACCCCGACATTTTCATGGTACTTATTTATAGCACCCTTGAACTAGTGTAGTAAGGGAACTTTCTGTGAACAATGAGTAATTATGTGCTACTGTAATCCACATAATTACAATAAACCCTAAACCCAACAATAAATTTCTGTTGGCACCCTTTAATGCAGTCAGTTTTATTTCAAATTTCTCTCTGACAGCGAGGTCTATAGAACAGCACTTGTGTCAAAATGAAGTTGTCCTGGCTATCAACTACCTTTCTTTATGATTTAGTTCTTTCATTATACCAAGTATAGTTCTCTATTTAAGGAGGAGAAACTTTGGGCATTCTCCTTAATTGAAGGTGGAGAAACTTGGGCATTCTCCTTAATTGAAGGAGGAGAAACTTTGGGCATTCTCCTTAATTGGTAAAAAAAAATGGAGTGGATTCTCTCTATTGCTAACGTTGGAAACCTATAGTTGGTGCATGTGTTCTTTATGTGGAACTAATTTCAATTCTTAACTTTATCTTCTTTAGAGCTGAAAAACCATAACATATTATGCGGGGCTATGGTATCCCACATATTTGTTCTATTTATCCCTTTGGCCATAAGCAAACCTATCTCATCTCATAAAACAAGAAAAGAGGTTGTGCTAAAGTGACCTCTTTGTATTGCTAACATGAGAAGAGTATTTCTGTGTGTCTCTCTATTTTCTTCAGCTTAATTTACTTTCTACTAAGACAATGAATCTCAGGGAATTGAAGTGTGCAAAAATAGCATTCATTAACGTGGGGCTATGAAATTTCTGTTTTTAACTGTCAAGGAATTCATCCTGGTCATTTGTTGTCCTTAACATAAATATTTAAGGTAGTGAGCGTCTACATTGTTTGACATGCATACCCATACTGTATTTGGTATTTCTTCCTTGAAATAGAATGGAGATGTTCAATACACTATTGTTTAATGTAACATTTATGCCTTTTATTTATTATATATAATTTTGATATTTTCTTATTGGTATCTCCATGCATCTTACAAAGTGGTGAAAAATGTGTCTTACAGGGATGATTTTACTGATGTGTCTTTTCTTGATACTGATAATTGATGGCAGATGTTCACACTACCGCCGGAGATGCCAAATAAGGGCTCCGTCTTGTAATGAAGTCTTTGACTGTAGGAATTGTCATAATGAGGCCAAAGTATGCTTCTTTTTCTTTACTTCATTCGTAGCTATTTCAAGTTCAACGGTTGTGTTTGGTTTATATACTTGTTAAAATAGAACTATAAAATTACATCTCTTCTAATTTCATTTGTGAGGGTATAGTATGGTCTGATCTCATATCTGAACAGAATTCAATGGATGTCCATCCACATGACAGACATAATGTACCGCGCCATGAAGTTCGAAAGGTAAGGTTCTATCTTGTTTTCCAGTTAGATGTTATTCATTATGATGTTTATCTTAATGCTCTGAACAATATGTATTCTTTGTAATTTTCTGAAGGTAGATTTGAAAGATGTAAAGGTTTAACTTTTATTCTTCTCAAAAGATAAATGGTCAATTATCTAGCAAATTTTATCTAACTTGCTGGATTACTATATTGCTTTTGTTTATTTATAGTTATTCTCGTATGTTTGCAGTATATTGCTCTTGTTATTTATAGTTATTCTTGTATGTATGCAGGTTATCTGTTCACATTGTAGAACTGAACAAGATGTAAGAGCTGAGCCTTTTTAATTTTAATAATGTGCAAAAAATTTAGAGGTAAACACTATAATGCTTCTTGAGTTATTTTAAAAATGATTATGCACTGTCATTTTGTAGGTTCAGCAAATCGTGTTACTTGTGGTGTTTGTATGGGAAAGTACTTCTGTGAAAAATGCAATTTCTTTGATGATGAGGTACGTTTTTAATGCCTTTTCAGGTTTAATAGTTCTGGTTTAGGAAAACAGAGAGTTTCACTTTTACAAAATTATAAAAAGATGGTTTGGATGTATAATACCTGATATGCTTGATATGATAAAAGTTAAATAGTTGACTTTGCTCATGTCCATCAAAAATCAGTTGACTTCGCTTAATGATCAACTAGCTTTGCTCATGTCTATCAGAATTCTGGAATAGTCATATCCCTGTATTGAGATTTTATTCCACATGATCAATAATCCCCTTCTTGTCCACCTATGGCTTTACACGCAATATTGTCCTAAAGCGTTATCCTATAGGTACACTTCAGTAAGTTTCATATGTGGCCTGTTTTGTGCCCTGGCTCACAACCTCTTGTTTCCAGTCTACCTATACTATTACACAATACTAGATATACTTGCACTGATATGCCCATTGATGGTACCTTCTTTAGCAATCTGTGGTCACAGCTTGTAGCAGCTTTAATTTTATTTCAAATTTCTTGCCATTCTAACATGTTTGTTTGTCCTTTGCAGATTTGCTTGTCCAGTGTGCTCCAAATTTGTCTGTGATATGTCTAAATTGTGGGGGAAACTTGATCGAGAGGTAGATATTGTCGACAAGATGAACATCTTGAAGTCAACTTGCAATGGGTTGTATAAAGAGTAGCTTATTATATGTGTTTTTGCTAATTTTGATTTCTCATATTTGAAATTTTCTTTCGTCCAATGGCAATTGATTTTTTAAGTTTCTTGAGTGGATTCTGATATTTCTTTTTGTCATGTAGGTTTCTTTGACTCCAATGCCTGAAGCTTACCAGAACAAAATGGTAAGTTGTCTGATGTTAATGTGGTATAATTTGGAGGCATATTTTAGAGCCCATTAGTGGCGTGGGAGAAAATACCTCACCACTTTCTCGTCGGTCATTTGAACAGGTTTGAATCTTATGCAATGACTGTGGAGTAACTTCTGAAGTAATTATTCACATTGTTGCACACAAGTGTCAAAGTTGCAATTCTTATAACACCCGGCAGACCAGGGGAGGTCCTTCTGCAAGTTCATGTAGATCTCATCTTTGATATTCTCAAATGTTCAGATTCATGTATCCCTCTTTACCACTTGTAAGGTTGCCTTAGCACTGATTATGTGGCATGAAAAACAGTTGTACTGCAAATTGCTATGCAGTGGCATACTGTAAAAATTCATTGTAACCGCTGAGTTTTTGCGGCACTACTCTACGGCTGTTAACATCATAACAGAGTTGACATATCTCGCTGCTTGCAACTATGTTGACATAGGGGAATGAGGGGGAAGTTTCCTGTCACATCCTTTACATATGTTATGTCAAGAAAAGGGAAATGTATGTTTATAAACCGTCTTCCCATCATCGCGATGAAGCCATTGGAAGGATTCCTTCTCACTTATTCCAAGCCCTATCATTCCAAAATCTATCTTTCATCCATCAGCTCTGTATATATTTTACTCCCATACTCCTAAAATTGTGAGCATCATGTAATCTACCCAGAAAGTTTTTGATTTGCAATTGAATCTGATACCTATCTTACTTACAAAAAATTAGTAATGGTTTAGAACAGTGTTGATAATATCGGTATCGGGAAAATATCGGCGAGGGTCCAGAAAATATCTTATCGGCAATATCGGCAAAATATCGGCAAATATCGGCAAGCATAAAAAATATTTTTTTCAAATTTTTAAATATAGCTGATATTTTGCCGATATTTTCAAAATATCGCGATATTTTGCCGATATTTGCCGATATTTTCAAAACAGAAAATATCGCGATATTTTCTCGGCGATATATCGTTTTGCCGAAAATATCGCGATATTTCCGAATATCGCCGATATTATCAACAGTGGTTTAGAATGAATATGGAGACTGTATCCTCACAAAGGGAGTACTATCTGAGAAAGAAAGTGATCTTAACAAAGGGAATGATACTGACTTGAATATTTTGTAATTGTGACCACTGGTTAAGGTAATTGTAAAAAACACAAGTTATCAATTGGTCCATAAATGGTATTACCGACCTTTTTAAATTTGTTTGGAAGATCCTATGTCTTATATTCTATGATGGAATTACCTTGTCGTTCATATACCATCACACAGTGGAAACTGTTAAATTAATTAATATGCTTCCATAGTATTTAATACAACTGAAAAGCCTAAATCCAGTTTCATATATCTCACATTTACTCAGGTTGAGTTTATGGGTTCTTTTTATGCCTCATGACACAGAAAGCGTGAATATCCAATTCAATTTATTAAGAACAGGGCATGGTAAACTCATACATGAACACTTAAACAACTTGAGATTTCTATGATAATATATGTGTAACCAGAATTCCTTCCTGCTTTTTAGTCCGCACAAGATATTCTCGTTATTTGCTTAAATGCAAATATTTCTATTAAGTTACTATTAGCAATTGTAATGAATTTCTGCTATATCTTCTGAAAAGTCTGGCTTCCAATTACAAAACTAGTTCAAGTTTGCTATTTAAATTTTGTATTAAATTGGATTCCGAAACTTGTTAAACAATATCTGCAAATTCCCTGATTTATTATTCAAATATCCCCATGGTCTTAAGATAAATTAATGAAATGGTCTCACTAAGAGTTATTCTATTGTTAAGCAGCAAAGGCGGATCATGAAGTGTAATTGTCTATTGAATATCTCACTGCTTGCAACTTTGTTGACATATGGGAATGAGGGAGAAGTTTCCTGTCACATCCTTTACAGATGTTATGTCAAGAAAACGGAAATGTATGTTTATAAACCGTCTTCCCATTATCGCGATGAAGCCCTTGGAAGGATTCTTTCTCACTTATTCTAAGCCCTATCATTCCAAAATCTATCTTTCATCCATCAGCTCTGTATATATTTTATTCCCATGCTCCTAAAATTGTGAGCATCATGTAATCTACCCAGAAAGTTTTTGATTTGCAACTGAATCTGATACCTATCTTACTTACAGAAGATTAGTAATGGTTTAGAATGAAGATGGAGACTGTATCCTCACAAAGGGAGTACTATCTGAGAAAGAAAGTGAATTCTAATTTAATAATCCTATCGGCCTCTCTTTGTACCTTTTGGGACAATTGCTAGTTATTTTCAAATAAAATACTTATCCATACCATTAATACCCATATGAAACAAGTAAGTGAATTCTAATTTAATAATCCTATCGGCCTCTCTTTGTACCTTTTGGGACAATTGCTAGTTATTTTCAAATAAAATACTTATCCATACCATTAATACCCATATGAAACAAGTAAATAATTTCCGTAAATTACGAACTTTTCAAATGGGCGATATCTAGGCCATACTTAATCTTCATCAAAGTGACCTGACCTACGCACCAATCACGAGATTAATATGCGTTGTAATATCTATTTGTAAAAGTAACATCAATGCGTAAAAGTAAAAATGTTTGTTTTATTTTATTTTATTATTTTTAGTTTTATAATATTTTTATGGGTGAATTATATATGTTCATATAATTTTTTTATGTGATTGGGTATGTTTAAAAAAAAATGTTTGGTTATGGCTTAAGGAAAATAGGTTTATAGCCCAATACCCAAAGACATTTGGTAGGAGTCAAAGCCTGTCTCTTTATGCAGTGCTAGCCACGTAATTCGGTGTGGCTTGGTTTTCCTTGAATAACAATGATGAGTCAGCTTGCATTTGCAAATAGTAGCTAGTGATTGATGTCCCCACTCTTAGTTTGACAACTAAGTTATGATAAGTTTTCCCACAATGTAAAAATTTCTTGTATGAAAGGATATAGAATATAGTTTGAGTGGGCCTAATAGTTAAGAGCATGTGTTTCCTCTTAAGAAGTCACAGGTTCAATTCCAAAGGGGTGTAGAGTATGTGTGACTATGTAGACTTTAGGAAACTAAATCATTACACAAAAGTAAGTCATTTATCCCACAAACAAGAAAATCTCATACACCAATTCCATGTTTAAAAATAATTAACTTCCTTTTAAAGAATTTTAATTCATCAAATTTTATAAAGTAAATTTAAGATGGGAAAAAACATGTTCATTCTCTTTGTATTCTCTTCCTGGATGTAAATTTTTCAACAAAAAATAACAATCTATCTTAATTTATGTAATGTTTTTTTTAAACATATAAAATTCCTGGATGTAAAATTTTCAACAAAGAATAACAATTTATCTTAATTTATGTAATGTTTTTTTTAAAACATATTTTATATGTTGCAAACGTTTACTCTAATAAATCATAAAAAGCTTCTAACCATGTTAACTATTTAGAATAGAAAATGTATTGTAATATTTAGAAAATTTTACCTCAAAGCTTAAAAATTTAAGTACACAAACTACAAACCTATAGTGTAATTATCCTAAGCAACTTCTGTTTCGTAAACATTTATGAAAAATATGACGTATTATTCCGTGAAATGCAAAATCGAAGCTAACATTTCACGCACGCATGACTTTTTAATAAAATCACAAATTATTATTCTTTATTTTGAAATGTAATTTAGTATTTTTAGTATTTTAACATAATAATAAAATTGCACTTTGGGAGAACATATTAAGCAAATACAAATCTCCAATTGTGTATTCTTAAAATAGGTGAATATGCCATATATATATATAGCATTCAAAGTATCTTTATCAAATAATACACCAAATTTGAATTTAACACTGATTTGAATGGCATAATTATTAATATTATATTAAATATTATTAATTGTCATGCAATTAATCTTATAACAAAAATTTCATTGGTTCCATGTGTTTTTTTTTTGTAAAAAATGATCAAAGATAAATGTTCAATCATATTTGCAAATAAATAATAAAGTTGCACATGGGAGAACATGCTAAGCGAATACAAATCTCCAATTGTATATTCTTAAAATGGGTGAACATGCTAAACATATACATTTGTGATAAATTTTTGTTCTTGATTGATGAAAAACATGAAATAATATGCGATGGCTTCAATGATTTTTGTCAAGTATTAAATAATATGCATAAGAAAAGAAAAAAGTCTTCATTACTTTTACACATAATCCACAATACAAGGGGAAAACACATTTTAAATTGGATCCTAACCATCCAATATATGTCATAAATAGTTGGTTAGTATTTTTCAAAGTTCAATAATTAAACTAAGCCACATGGAACGCTAGCTATGCGGCCTTGTTAAAAAATAAAAAAATTCAAACAAATAACAAAATATCATTATAATAGATTGAGGAAAATATCATACAAAAATTATATGCTCTTTATTTGTTATTAGGAAAATCAAACCCATAGGGAAAATATCATTTTTTCCCATCAAGTTAAACAACAATTCTTAAACCATAAAGTTATCTATATAAAAAGAATAGTGTTTGATAGACTTACTATACTTTTTGTGATTATTATTATGAGTAAAAGGTGTTGCCCATATATATAAATAAAATTAGCATGAATATTAAAGAGAGGGTGAGTTAACCGTTATCGAGATGGGGTTGTCAACATTATCCTCGGGTTTTGCAAATTTCATCTCAATAATCTTTTGCACTAAAGTAGAAATTTTTTGATCTAGTTGCTTCACCTAGAATCAGAGATTGTATAGTATTCAGACATAACAAAATGTGTTGTTGTTATCCACTATTTTTTATGAGAATGTTCCTATAATGGTTTTGATTTGCCAATATAAATTCACAAATGCAAGTGTTTAGTCTTTATGCCTCCCTTGTTTTCTGTACATGGGAGCCAATGTCTTACATTTTTCTTAATATCATTCTCATGGAGGCAACTTCATTTAGCTTTCATTCCAACTTTAGTAACATTTATTTTGACATGGGTCGTAAGGGGTGTGCTCCCAATAAACTACAATTGAGGCATCCAAAACTTGTTGAGCATGAGAGGTTGGGTGGTCATTAACTAGAGCTAATGGCCACCCAAATTCAGGTATTTAGTGTTCATGTTTCTCATGTTCCCTTTATCTAGGAGCCAATGTCCCACATTTTCCTTATTGTCATCGTCATGGGGGCAACTTCATTTAGTTTTCATTCTAGCTTTAGTAATATTTATTTTGACATGGGTCGTAGGAGGGTGCTCTCAATAAATTGCAATTAAGGCCTCCAAAACTTATTGAGCATGAGAGGTTGGGTGGACATTCAACCCTTATTGTCATGCCCCTACACTAGCGGTACTCTTCCAACCGCACTATAGCGAGGTGTGGCACTACCAACCGTTTTCTTTTCACCAATACTTACGATTGTAGACTACGCCTAACATTCCATACTTAGTTTATTTTTCGTTACCAAGTATTATATTTGTCCTTTATACAGTGAAAGCCCATAACATTCACATAAACAACATTATACAAGAGAAATGCACAACAGTATAAAGGCCCAAGGGAGGGGCAACTCCCTGCAATATGAGTTTGCTCGAATCAATTTATATAATCTTCTTTTATAAATACAAGTTAAATCTTGGGAAACCGCAAATTTACACTTAGCCAAATTTCTAACTTCGGAAAACTCAGTTTCCTAACTCGTCGGTGCCTCCACACGGTCGCCACATGACTCACCAACCCTTTGTTCACCTCGCCACATGATCGTGTTGTTTGCCCAACTTGGGCGCGCCTCATCGTAACCAAGTCGCCACACACGGGCACCTCCGCACGAGTCACACCTCCATTCACAACTCCAGCACTTCACCGTTTCGTCGTGAATGGCGCTCCATACCCAACTCGCCCATTCGCACGATTCTGCGTTTCGTCGTGCACGGTGCGCCCTCACCAGGTCACCCATTTGCACATCCACCCGTTCACCCAAACTTGTTTACCCGAACAACTTCACCTGAGTCACCACACGACTTCACCCGGGTCGCCACACGACTTCACCCGGTTCTGTTGAACGACCTCACCCAGGTTGCCACACAGCTTCACCCGGCTCGCCCGAACAACTTCACTCGGGTCGCCCCACGACCTCACCCGGCTCGCCCGAACGACTTCACCCGGGTCGCCCGACGACCTCACCCGACTCGCACGAACGACCTCACCCGGTTCGCCCAAATGACCTCACCCGAGTTTCCTGCCCAACGACCTCACCTGAGTTCTGCCTAAATGACCTCACCCGATTTTTGCCTGAATGACCTCGCCTGAGTCCTGCCTGAATGACCTCGCCCAAGTTCTGACTGATGACCTCGCCCGAGTTTTCTACACTAGTTTTTCGCCCGAGTTTCTCACCTGACTTTTCTGGACGAGTTTTTCACCCGAGTTCTACCTATCATGCGGGCTCATCCATGCATTGCAGAACTCCTTAATTGAACTCGTGTTGGCCGAATGATTATGGCTCGTCTCACCAAACGCTCCACCAATATACAAGCGGGTGGCGGATTATGTCACCCGGCCGACCCACGTCCAACGCCCAAGCCGACTCGTTCAACATGTTGCCTTCGCTCGAGTGGAGGGTCGACCCGCCCAACTCGTGGGACCGCCCTCTCAACTCGCCCAACATCGTATAAACTCGCCTCTTGGTTCATTTCGCACGCATTTTGCACAAGTCCTTCGCACGGTGAAGGTGACCCGGACCACAGGTTCTTACATATTCCCCCACTTGAAGTCATTGTCGTCCTCGACAATATCTCATTCAGCAACCATCTGTCACCAAGATATCCATACCAAGGCATACACCCCATCAGTATGTCATACACCGGAAATCATCTCAATCCATGATCATCAACCACCCTGTCACAATCTCCACATGTTGCTCCCCATCGTGGAAGACTGACCCCTCCATCTCAAGCTACATGCTTCCTGCAACATATCATGTTGACCTCATCATGTATCGTCCTCGTGTGAACTGCTGCCATGATACTCTAACATAATGCTAACACACCTCTGCACACTGCATGCTCTCATGACTTGAACTAGTTGGGTGATCAGTCCAACTGTCACTCTCAACTCATGAGAATGTACATCCTTATGCCATCACCAGTCATTTCTCAGAACATCTCGTCACATCCTCAACTTGATCAAGAATCCATCTCCATACAAGTATAAGCCATGCTCAGGTCCATGAAGTAGTCCTCATCTCATCTGCAACATGTTGTCCATGATGTTTTCTATCCAACATCATCATCCATATGCAAAACATCCATCCCCTCAAAGTGAAGAGATCATCTGCTGACTCTCGATGTGCCACATCCAGGTCCATGAAGCAACCTCCATCATATTTGTATGTGTCATCCCTTAAGCCTGCCATAGAAACAAGTATACACCTGTCTCATCTATCCATGTGCTACCCATGATCATAGATTAATCAACTCCCATGTGTCAAAAATGGTTAAGTCTCGGCTCAACCCATGCCCAAGTGTTGCCACCAAGGCATCATCATCGTTGTAACTCCATCACTCCAAAGTGTCTCCAAGTCCACCATATATGAAGTCCCCAAAAGTCACAACCTCATGTCATCATGAGCTCCATGAGTCATCTCCAATCAACACTCTAGCAAGCATACAAGTCTCGGCCCAAAGGTCTCTGCAAGATGCCTCAGCTCTCCATGTAGTAGGAATGCTCCATAGTCTGCTCACAACTCCATCCAAGTCCATGGCCTTGTTGTATAAGAGTGCACAACCTCTCCATTGGCTCATAAGTAAAACATCTCCATGTCACATCAGCAAATCCACCTGCACAACATCCTTGCCTTGGCACTCCTCATTGGATGCCCATAAGTGACATCTCTACAAGTACTCCTACATAATGTCCCTACATAAGACTACCATGCTCCATATCTCTGACCTGATGTCTATGACTAAGTTGCCCATGGTGTCTAACTAAGTAGACCCATCACAACAATTGGTCATCCCTATCCAAGTCTGCAATCTTCGGTCTAGTGAACTCGGTCACCCAACCATATCATCATCACATGAGTCTCTTCATCATAGCTCCCCCACTAAAGGTTCTACCAAGACTTGCTCTTGGTCTCGGCCATGAGAAGTCCACCCAAGTATCATCATATCCCAGTGTGTGCCCTCCAATCTGTCCACGATTCATGCCGGGCACTTAGCCAATTCTCCATGTGGCTAAAGCATGACCCATTCATCCACAATTATCATCATGTTCCTCCCTTGTCACGGGCCTTTATACCTTCTACCAGAAGGTCGGAAACAACCCCAACAAGTCCTACAACAGTCAACAATCCTTGCTTCTCCATACAAGGTCTCATCGTAGTCATCCATGGTAAGATCCTCCCTAGCATCGACAAACTGATTTTGCTCTTCCCTGCATACGGTCCATCTACCAAATGCTCAAATGAAACACAAGTATCAATAGTACTTACATCATCATCATGAGGCTCCTCCATGTGAGTATCCCCATCCATCCATGTCTGCAAACTGCACGATCCTGGTCCAACTTGATCAATCTCAAGTTCATCCTCCATCGTTGTCACATCTGCAACATCCTCAATCATCACGACTTCCTCTTCCTTGTTAGCACAATCTGCAACTTCATCCTATTCCATTGTCCAACCAAGTTGAAGAAGTTCGTCTTCAACATTATTTTCCAAGACTTCAAGTTCCTTTCGAATCCGTGGGTTCTCCTCTTTCAACTGCTTAAACCTGTATAAGGTAAGCAAGAGCTTCCCTTCGCATTCTTCCAAACCTGCCATGCCTTGTTGTTCAGATTGGCCCAAGCACAAGGCTTCACCTCTGGTAAACCTATTTCATCCTTCACCTGAATCACGCTGGTATTCCACCTGTCACCTGCAAAACTTGAACTCCCTGCCAAGTCTTCAGTCTTGTAGAATCAGCTCCTTGATTCACTTCACCAGCTCTGATACTACTTGTCACGATAGTGCAGTGGGATCAACACTTTATCGTCAACCCGATCAGCTTCCTGATCATCAGCTCTGATACCACCTGTCATGCCCCTACACTGGCGGTACTCTTCCAACCGCACTATAGCGAGGTGCGGCACTACCAACCATTTTCTTTTCACCAATACTTACGATTGTAGACTACGCCTAACATTCCATACTTAGTTTATTTTTCGTTACCAAGTATTATCTTTGTCCTTTATACAATGAAAGCCCATAACATTCACATAAACATCATTATACAAGAGAAATGCACAACAGTATAAATGGAGGGGCAACTCCCTGCAATATGAGTCTGCCCGAATCAATTTATATAATCTTCTTTTATAAATACAAGTTAAATCTTAGGAAACCCCAAATTTACACTTAGCCAAATTTCCAACTTCGGTAAACTCGGTTGCCTAGCTTGTCGGCGCCTCCACACGGTCACCACACAACTCACCAACCCTTCGTTCACCTCGCCACACGATCATGTTGTTTGCCCAACTTGGGCGCACCTCGTCGTAACCAAGCTGCCACACACGGGCGCCTCTGCACGAGTCACACCTCTATTCACAACTCCAACACTTCACCGTTTCCACCGTTCGTCGTGCACGGCATGCCCTACCCAAGTTGCCCATCCGCACGATTCTTCGTTTCGTCGTGCATGACGCGCCCTCACCTGGCCGCCCGTCTGCACGTCCACCCATTCACCCAAACTCATTTACCCGAACAACTTCACTCGAGTCACCACACGACTTCACTCGGGTCGCCACATGACTTCACCCGGTTCGCCCGAACGACCTCACCCGGGTCGCCACACGACTTCACCCGGCTCGCCCGAACGACTTCACCCGGGTCGCCCAACGACCTCACCCGGCTCGCCCGAACGACTTCACCCGGGTCGCCTGACGACCTCACCCGGCTCGCCCGAACGACCTCACCCGGTTCGCCCGAACGACCTCGCCCGAGTTTCCTGCCCGACGACCTCGCCCGAGTTCTGCCTGAACGACCTTGCTCGAGTTCTGCCTGAACAACCTTGCCCAAGTCCTGCCTGAACTACCTCGCCCTAGTTTTCTTCACGAGTTTCCTGCACGAGTTTTTCGCCCGAGTTTCTCACCCGAATTTTCTGCACAAGTTTTTCACCCGAGTTCTGCCCGTCGTGCAGGCTCATCCATGCACCGCAAAACTCCTTAATCGAACTCGTGTTGGCCGAATGATGATGACTCGTCTCACCAAACTCTCCACCAATATATATGGGTGGGTGGTGGGTTATGTCACCCGGCCGACCCACGCCCAATGCCCAAGCCGACTCGTTCAACATGTTGCCTTTGCCCGAGTGGAGGGTCGGCCCGCCCAAGTTGTGGGACTACCCTCTCAACTTGCCCAACATCGTATAAACTCGCCTCTTGGTTCATTTCGCACGCATTTCGCACAAGTCCTTCACACAGTGAAGGTGACCCGGACCACAGGTCCTTACACTTATGTCCCCATTAACTAGAGCTAGACCCCAAATGACCCATGAAGGAGATAACAAAGGGATGAGGAGTGAGGGCATTTCCAGTTGACAGAGAATCAAACTTCCCCTTGGACACCATTAAGAGAAAGCTTAAGAGCAAGGAGTGAGAGATGATAGAGTTGGGGGAATATGAGTTTAGGGACAAGGGGTGGATGGGTGAGGACTCTATAGAGAGAGGGCCTTTAGCACCAAATTTATACTAAAACACATAAAAAATATCATAAACGAGAAAAAGCAAAGGAAGAAACACAAATAGGAGCTTACATAAAAAAGTTGAGAGTGCCCACGATGCTAGGCTCCCTTCTTGCAATAACCATTCTTCTTGTTGTCCATCTCTAAGAGAATGACTATGGGATGAGGTTGTAGGGACAGTGAAATAATTATGCAAGTTGGAGGTGAACCACCACTTAAGACCCATAATGGTAGGCGAAACCCAAGCCATCAAACTTGGAACTTACATGTTATGACCAGCCTCTTCCCCTACTATTTGTCTCCAAATTATGTGTCTGAACAAGCAATGATGGCATGACGATTAACATGTCTCAAAGGCCATGCAAAGTAAGCACTCATTTGGAGAGAAAAAAGAAAACAAATTTTATATATATATATATATATAACAAACTGTTCAAACTAAAAAATTGTATGGAAAGAGTTTAATATTTTTTTAAATAGTTAAAAACATAAGAAACATAGATAAATTTAAATATTATAGATGAACAAATGTTTTAACTCCTTCACATGCATATAAATCCTAATATATTTAGTATGAGTCCAATCAAATTTCCTAATGTGTACTTTTTTAATCATTTGATCCTTGATTTATAAATCCAAATTTAAGATGGATCTAAATTATTATTATTTTAAATATTGTCATATAATATACATATATAGTTATTTATTTTTTACTTAATCTATTTTTCATTATTTTATAATATAAAATCATATCTCAACATCTCCATATTTTAAAGCACCTTATTATTCTAGTATTAAAAATTGTAATTTCAAATATTGTAATTTCCATAAAGATTAAAAAAGTAATAAATACATTTAAAAGAAAAAATAAATTAAACAAGCTTTAACTAATAATCTTATAAAGATAAAATTTAAGTAAAGAGTAAACAAGAATAACTAACTTTAAAAAAAGCAAAACAAAACAAAACAAACAAACAAACAAATTCACTGTATAGTGATCTATGATCACCAATTTTGAATATATTTTTAAAGCATCTACAACATGTAGTTTTCAATGTTATCATAATGGAAATTACGTTTTTCCTTGGGGAAAAAATTAACATATTGTAGTTTTGAAATGAAAATAAAAGCAAAAGAAAATTATTAAAAATATTTTAAAAATTGGAATCCAAATATTATATATCAATATTATAAAGATTTAACCAATGTTTAAAGGAATTATTTATAAAAAAAAAAAAAAAAAAAAATATTTATAAATTTGAAAAAAAAATAGAATAACATAAACTATATTAATAATTAATCTTTTGATAATAATGTTGAATTTCAAATTCAAAGATAAAGAATTATTTGATTTTTTTTATATTCGAAAAAAACATTAAAATAAGTTGGTTTTTTGCTTTTGTTTTTGTTTTTTTTTGTTTTTTTGTTTTTTAACATAGTCGGGTATTTTTTATATTGCAAAAAAGAAAAAGAGCGAGCTCCTTGTACATTCGTAAGAAGACTGTTTCAAATGTAGTGCACAAAATGGGAGCGCAGTCCCCGCATCTACACTTGCAGCCTTGATTCTATAAACTTCAAAAACTAGGGTGGCATACTGCCTTACAAACTGTCCTAGAAACAAATTATATTTGCACTACATTAATAAAAATAAACAGGTCACCAAAATTGATTTACTGATTCCTCCTGCTGGGGGCGGCGCTTTTTGCTGTACCTGGAGGATGTTTCCCCTTGCTGGCTTTGATTGAGAGTTTTGATGTACTCGACAATTTCTTCCAAGTGTTTGCATTTGTCTTTTAATTCTTCTATTTCAGCTCTTTGGAGATCTATGTCTCTTTACTTATACACATTGGTTGTCTTCATCTCTGCCCTGAGGTCCTTTAAAGCTTGGTTAAACCTTCCAATCATAAATCTGTTGGCCCTGCAAGTTGGGCAGCTGTCATTCTTTTCTGCTCTCTCTAGTGGATTGCAAGCCATTCTATTGCTTTGATTTGTTGTAGATGTTGTGTCTATTTTGGTCCTAGGGATGGTCCTCTTTCTTTGATATATTCTACTTATTCCTCTGTTGTTGATGGCGAAGTTCTGCTCGTTGGGATCCTTTTGAAGACGAATCTCCAAATCTTTGAGTAAAACAATATAACTTTGTCCCTGCTTTGTATTCCAAAACCAGTCCAAGGAGTGATCTTGAATTCGAGTGCTAGCCAAGAGATGGTGGATTGGCAAGATGTAATGCAAAGGTAAAGAGTTTGGCTCCAAAAAGTTTGAGGCTTGAGGTCGCTGAAAAGAGAATACTGCTTCTAATAAGTTTGGACATAGAACCTAAGGCTTGAGGGCGCTATGGGTTTGATACAACCTGTGTGTTAAATAGGGGAAAACAATGTTATGATCATAAACAGAGACAGTGAAGCAAACGACTGAGGGAGAGCACTGTGAGGCAAATGACAACGAAGGTGTCCCCCGCTGATGAGGATTGGGCCTGGATATGCGACTTGATGAGTCGAGGGGGAGAATTTGAAAGACTGTTGTATGCTTCAGTCTATAGACTTCCAGCTGACTGCAAGCAAGAGGATCACTAATGAAATGGCCTGACTGAGGATGAGCTAAGTTTTCTAAATAGTGGGAATTACTTAGTTCTGCTACCAATTTATTGATCTCAGGGCAAAGGGGTAACCTGCTGCTGTAGGTAGCCATCGTGATTCGGGTTGCCCTTTTGCTTGCACAGATGCTTGTTGTAACATAGCTTAATCTTGTGCGACAGTTACAATCCTACTGCCTGTAGTTGGTATGACCATTACCGTCTTTGCTCAAAAGTAAAGGACGCATGCGATCCTTATCATACGTGCTTTGTAGCATTTTTGGGATTGAGTAGATATTGTGCTCTAAACAATGTTGATTGCACTTGAGATCACCTGTTATCAGATCTTCATTATTTTCTACAGACAATCTGATTCTTGAAGTGAAGTTTTGATTCTCCTTTTTTTCCTTTTGTTATGCTTCTTTCCATTTGCTTCTTTCTCGGTCCTCATCATGTTTGTGAAATTCATGGTATGTTTACAGTATAGACTTCATTGTTTTCTTTTACAGTCCCAGCTGGTCTTTCTAGTGCCTTGTTGGCATAGTTGTCTGCTTCCTTGTTTTGATTTCTCAACACATGCTTGAGTGTTATATCTCCCAAACTTTTTATGTTTGATCTAATCCTCTGACAAATTTTATTGATGGCGATACTATTGAAATCCTTTTCAGTTGCCATTGTTGCTATGATTATTGTCGAATCTCCTATAATTATAGGATCCTTGATCTCATGTTTTTTTAAAAGCCTCGTGCCTAAAAGAAGGTTGTATGCTTCAGCCCCGTTGTTTGTCATTTCTCCGAGACTCCATTCATAATTTATTATTTTTTCCCCATTTGGATATATAATGAATCTGCCTACCCCTGATGTTCCTGGATTATTTTTTGAGGCCCCTTCGAAAAGAGAGTGTATCTTTTTTGTCCTTTCATCCATTCTTCAAATTCTTTGTCATCCATTCTTGATTTCCAACTCTTGGCTATGGAAGCTTTTTTCTTTTTTGTTGTAGGTTCTATTTTTTTCTCTAGAATTGCTTTGCTATACCAATATTTTTCTTCTTGTTGTAGGTTGCTCTGATCCATTTTTGATATTCCATTTGTGCTTATGATCTCTGATACTAGGCTCCAAGTTTTTGACAGAATCTTGCCTATACTTGGTTTTTGTTCCTTGAATATGCATTTGTTTCTGGCTAACCAAATCTGCCAGCACAGAATTGAGGGGAGGCACTTCCATATCCTACTTATTGTGGCCTTATTTCTCTTTGTATACGGATAGCTTTTCACCCAAATTTTATGAAGTTCTGACAGCTGAATTGAAAAATTTATATTTATTTCCAGCGGACTTGTTATCTGAGTCCAACACTCTCTAGCCACCCTACAATTCATGAAGAGGTGTTGAATTGTTTCTTCCTCCATTTGGCACATAACACATCTGGAGGGCCCTTGTATTCCTTTTTTTTTTTATTTTCAGAGGTTAGAATTTTACCTTTAAGTAGAGTCCAAATGAAAACTTTGATTTTGGGTAGACATTCTGTTTTCCAGGTTGCCTTCCATAGACTCCAATCTTGTTGACTTTGTTGTTCTTGAAGGAGATTATACCCTGATTTCACCGTGTATTCCCCTCCATTTGGATCCCATATAAAGTCGTCCTGCTCCTCTCTATTTATGGGAGCTGCCCCTGATAGATGTGATTTTAATCTCTCCCACTAACTTTTTAATCTTTTTGGGATTGTTGGTAGTTTCCATCCAAGCCAATTATCCTGGTCCCACTCAGAAATTGAGTATAAAGTATTTATATTTTTCTCTTCCATCCAGCACTATAGTCCTCTTAAATTATGTTGAAGGTTTAAAGGATCTCTTCCCATTATGCGATCCTCCCAAATTGCAATTGTTTTTCCATTCCCTGGATTTTTAGAAATTTGTTCTCTAATAAGAGGGATTATCTTTTTTACAAGTTTCCAGACTTGTGTGCATGGCCTATCTGGTATAGAATCAGTTATCAACTTTGTTCTATGACAATTTAAATATTTCCTTGCTAGAACTTTTTCCCACCAGTGTTCTTTTCCACTTATCATTCTCCAAATTATTTTTGTCCCTAAAGAAATGTTCATTTGGGCTGGTAATCGAATTGCTATACCTCCTTTTTCATAGGGAAGGGTGACTTACTCCCATCGAACTAGACTGAATTTTTTGTTTTCTTGTATTTCTCTTTGCCATGGGAAACTTCTTATTATTATTTCCATTTGCTTATGGGTGCTTGCCGAGGCCAAAATAATAGCATATTGATAAATGGGAAGGGCCGAAAAGAGTGCCTTAATCATGATCACTCTTCCTGCCAAATTAAGCCACATCACTTCCCAATTTTGAATTTTATCCTTCATTTTTCCACTTGCTTGCTCCATAATTTCGCCTTTACATTTTCCTTTGCTAAAGGCAGCCCAAGATAAGTGAAATGGGTCCATCTTATTTGAATTGGAATTTCCCGAATTTGTGATATATGTTTCATTACTCTTGGGGAAGTATTCCAACTATATATTCTTCATTTGGCGTTATTTAGCATTCCTCCAGAGGATTAGAGAAATTCATCCAGCACTCTTTTAAATCTTCTAGCTATTATGCTTGATGTCGCTCCCATAAGAAGGGTATCATCTGCAAAAAGAGAGTGATTTATATCTTTGACCCCTCTTGCTATCTGAATACCTGCTATTTTTTTTCCTTTCTCTAACTTTCCAGCACTGCATTTAGAGTTTCTGCCATGATGATGTAGAGGAATGGAGAAAGAGGGCAGCCTTGTCGTAGCCCTCTTGTACTTTAAAAAAATTTACTGGGCCTTCCATTTATTAGAGGGCCTATCCAAGAGGAAGATATGCACGCCTAGATAGTATCTATAATATCTATTGAAAAGCCAAATTTTTTTAGAACTGCTACAAGGTAATTATGATTTACTCTATCAAAACCATTTGTCATATCTAACTTTCCTATCATTCCTTTCTCTTTCCTGTGGACACTGTTGTGAATAGCTTCCTGAACAATGATCACGTTATATGTGATTTTCTGCTTGGGTACAAATCCACCTTGATTTTCAGATATGATTTCTAGAAGAAATTTCTTGATTCTATTTGCTAGAATTTTGGTGATTATCTTATAAGAATAATTGTAGAGGGAAATTGGTCTATATCTATTGAAGGTTACTAGATTGGACTCTTTGGGTATGAGTGCCAAATAGAAAGATTTTATATTTCCTCCAATTTTTTTATTTTTGAAAGGCATTTTTTATCATTCTCATAAGATCTTTTTTAATAATGTCCCAATGTTGTATGTAAAAAGCCATTGTAAACCCATCTAGCTCTGGAGCTTTGTTAGGGTGGAGGCTCCAAACTACTTCTCTGACTTCATCCTCGGTGATCTCTTTGTTTATTTCTGTGTTTTGCTGATCACTAATTATTATTTTTTTATGTGTTGCAAAAATTCTTCATTAACTTCCTATTGGTCCCCTGTTGTTAGTTGTTCTTTGAAGTAGTTGTGAGCTGCTATTTTTATTTCTTCGGCTCCTTTTATCGCATGCCCATCTACTTGAATCTGTTCAATATGATTTCTTGCCCTCCTTATTTTCATTGTATTATGAAAAAATGTTGTGTTTTTATCTTCTTATTTCAGCCAGAGACATCTAGATTTCATTCGGCTTTCCTCTTCTTCTTTCCTATTTTGCTTATAAATTTCCAAAAAAAATTCCTTTTCTTGTAGATAATCTTGTTTGCTTTCTTCTTTGTTTTCTTTTTCCTTATAGATGCTGTCCATTTTTTTTTGTAATTCGATTTTCCTAGCTTTATCTCGGATTTCATTTTCTCTTGCCCAGATTTTCAAATGCAGCCTTAGATTCTTTAATTTTGTTTCCCAGACGTACTGAGGGGACCCAGTGACACTTTTTTTCTAGCTCTCTTTAATTTGTTTTCTGAATTCTTTCTTGTTGTCCCAAATCGAACTATATCTGAAAGAGTGTGGGCCTTGATTTTCCACATTACCCATGCTTAAAACCACCGGCTTGTGGTCTGAAGCTGATGTGTGAACAATATTGCCTTTTACAAGAGTGAAGGCAGCTGTTATGTTTTCTTGTACTATGATTCTGTCCAACCTTTCCTTTATATTATTCTTACATGTTCTCTTATTACTCCAAGTATACTTTCCATTGCTTGGTGAAATGTTGATTAATTTATGTTGTTCCATTATTTCTTCAAGAGCTTCTCTTGACGAATCTGAATGATAATTCCCACCGAATTTTTCTTCAGTGTTCCTGATCAGATTTAAGTCTCCTCCAAGGATTAATTTCCCATTTTGTCTTTCTGCTAGTTCTTCTTTAACCAAGCAATGTTCTTTTTCTCTATAGTGATTTGGGGAATATACATTCATAATGCTATATAACTCCTTTGTGTTGAGATCTCTCAGGTCTGTTCTAATCCAGTGATTGCTGATTTTCTGGTTTATTAGTTCCCATTTCCTTTTGTCCCAAATGGTACATATTCCCCCTGAAGCTCCTGTGGCCTCTAGCACTATTCCTTCATAATTTTTTAATTTTTTAATCAGTTTTTGATTTTCTTGCTTGCTTGTTTTGGTCTCTTGGATCATATAAATGTCTGGCTTTTCCTTGACTAAAATATCTCTAGTTGCATTGACTTTAAAGATGGTGCCAAGGCCGCGACAATTCCAAGAGACCACTATCATCATTTACTGTTGTGTTGATGTGATCCTCCCTTTCCCCTTTGCTAAATTTTTTCATTGTTTCCTGTATTTTCCCAAGAAAGGATTCCATTGGTTGTTGAGTTCCTAGTGCCATTTCTTTTGCAGCTACCTCATCTCTGATTTCCTTATTGGATTTTCTTCCCACTTTTTTTGTTGATCCCAAGTTTGGGGATTTTCTTTAGCTTTATTTCTGGTTAGTATGCGGTCCACTAAGGGAGTGGATGCAAAGGAAATGGTGATGGGGGAGAAGGGTATGAGAATGAGGGAGTTGGGGTTTGATGATGGGGATCTAGGAGAGGGTGGTTCAATAGGGTCTTCCAAGGGCCCAAAGGGGTTCAGAGATGTGTGTATAGGGGGGATACCATTCGGTGAGGGCTGAGTAGTAGTTTCATTTGTTTCCTGGAGCTGTGAGGCATTTGGTATTGACTGCTTATTGATAGGTTTTTTCCTTTTTACTTGTTCCCATGTATTCTCTTGTTCTTCTATGTTTTCATGCTCTTTTTTTAGGACACCTATTATAAAAATGACAGTACTCATGACATACCTTGCATTTAAATGGGATGCTCGTAGTCCAGCTGCTGAATATGCGTCCACTGAACAACCTTGATCTTTATTGCCTTTGGAAGACCTTTTTCGAGATCTACTTCCACACAAATTTTGGCGCATGCATGCATGTTATCCTTTGGTTCGCATCTGTCAATATACTTTCCCACTGCATTTCCTATAGCCTTGACCAAATCATCTCCCCAACAGTGAAGTGGAAGGTGCGGAAGTCTGACCCAGACTGGGACTGCGCTTGGAACATCCATTTCTGGGTCGAAATCTGGCGTCCACCTGTTCAGATATAAACCTCTGGAATCCATGAAGTATGGACCGTTTCTAAATATCACATCTCTATCTTCCTTTGATTCAAAAAGAAAAGTGTAATACCCCCTTCCACAAAAATGTATTGCTATCTTCCCCTGGGTGGTTGCATTCCAGTTTCTTTCAACCCATTTTTGAACTGATTTGGGTGATGGCCATAACCCCGTGAACTGTCCCACAAGTCCGCGTTCTACCATAGAAATAGCTGCTCTTCGAGGGAGAGCAGGTGGAAGAGAGATCTCTGGTATATCCTCGAGCTTCTTAACAAATTTGCTGATTGATGGCCTGTTCCTTGGAGCTCCATTCGCAGCGATCAGGGATGCGAATGCTTCTTCATTTTCTTTGATTCCTTGGTGAGTGGATGAGGGAGGATTGCCCTCCTCAGAGGGGTGCATGGTCTAAGAGCCTCAACAGCAGGAGGTTGCTGAGAGAAGGCATGCGGGGGCAAGGAGGTGGCTAGGTCTGCACAGCTTCGAGTTGTAACGCGCGCATTTTTTTTTAGCAGGAGTGAAGGTCCGACCCTCTCAAAGTGAAAAAAGAAAAGTATTTTAAGATCACAACAATTCTATTAAGAAAATAATAATTAATTATGTGATAAATATTTTTAAAATGAAATTTAATCTCTTTATAAATATGTATATATATATATATATAAACATTAAAAAATAAAAATAAAAATAAAAATAAAAAAATAAAAAAAATCTACTTTAGAACACATTTTTTTTAAGGAAGCTAAGAACTTAGTATTACCAAAATTGATTTATATAAAGTACAAGTTGAGATCACTCGTAAAGATCATGTTCAGGCGAGGAAATGGCTGCAAAATGCCTATCCTAATCTAAAGAAAACTTGAGAGGGATCATCTATCCATGAGAGGGAAACCAAATGATCCCTTAGAAAATTCATATAACAGTTTGAAGCAATTTAAATGTAACCCACCCCTCCCACATTTACCCACTTTAACTAGTCTATCGGGGTAAATATGAGTTGAGGGCTACTATGACATGACCCATCATCCTAAGTACAGTTAGGGAAGTGGAGTCGACAAACTAAAACTTTATTGATCTTCATTAGGAGCTACAAGACACCCATGAGCTAAACAACCGCTCAAAGTGCCAAAACCCTAAGATGGATTGCTTTTTTAGTGGTGTAGGCCCACAATTTCATGCATGACAAGGCCTCCATGCAGTTACAGGAATCCACCAACATCCATAAGTCTGTAAGAGTGCGATTATGGCCCAAAACTTCCAGTTCAGAGGGTGTGGTCCCAGATTCTAAGCCACCATTTTAGGTTAACCTTGAGACCACTACATAGAACTCAATGAGACTTTCTAGAATGATAAATAACATCAAGACAAAACCATTCATAAAAAAATTGATCAAGGATTTGACCTAACCGGGCCTAACCATGACAGTCATTTCATCAAGTATATAGTGAACATGTAATCTAGAGGTCATGAATGCATATATGAACACAGCGTTCTGAAACTTATCTAAGAATCGCCAAGAAGGTCTAATGCCCTCTCATAACAACTGAAATGACATTTTTTAGCTCATACATTCATTAAACATTCATAAACCAATTAAAACATATCAAGAGGCATAGTTAGAAACTGTTATGGAACCATGCTTATAACCAGAATGATAACCATGATAGAACAACCATCAAAGCCACATAATAATAATTACAAGTACTCATGAAATACAATAGGAAAATAACTCTTATTAACATATGCAAAATCCAACCAATTCAGGGACTTCCACGTACCACCAGACCATATGTTTAGCTGAATCAGTTCTTTCTTTTAGCCAATCACCCCCGTGTCATATTCCAAGCATGAATGTGGGACTCAAGACATAAACAACCAAGGCTTCCTGGATATTAAACCACCTCCACCCTCATGCTCCCGCGATCTTGCCAAAATTGGTCAAGAGATCACATAAGCAAACCAAAACATAAACAACCAGGGCTTCCCGAAGATTAAACCACCTCCACCCTCGGGCTACCATGATCCTGCCAAAACTGACCAAGAGATTACTAGGCCAAAAACAAGCTTGGATGCCTCTGAATTTTTTCACCATTACCTTGAGGAATTCACATGTCTCCACCCACCTGTCGAGGGCTTCCCAAAGATTAAACCACCTCCACCCCTAACCTTTGGGAATTTTCCTAAGATCACCTCACCCAGTTCCAAAACCTTCCAGCAATCCAAAGCTCAACCAAATAAAAAACCCCATCACACCATGGTTATCAGAAGTGGCAAGGCAAGGTTGAATCCATTGTCACGCTTGGAAAAACCCATGCTAATGACAACAAAAGAACCAAATACACAAATGCATATACCATGCATTCATAAACCAGTTAGGAAATCATACATGCAACTTGTTACCTGCAAGTCTTCCTGTTGAAGCTGTTTGATCCAACCTTCCTTGTTAGCCCTTTGCTTTCCTAGTCCTTTCTTTGCCTTCCTTTGCTTGCTCTCTCCAATGCTAGAGTGCTCCAAGAATGCTCTACGTGTTAGAAAGTGTAGCAAGAAAGGATCATTTTGCTTGCTTTCTTTAATGCTAAAGTGCTCCGAGAATTCTCTAAGTGTTAGAAAGTGTAGCAAGAAAGACTCAATTTGACTTTAGCCTTGGTGAAATTGAGTAAATCAAATTTTCACATCAACAGGACAACTTGGAGATAGTTAACTAGTGTGACATGGCTCTTGCTACTTAGTTAGCTCAGTAAATTTGAGTTAGAGGGCTTGGAGTTCAGTTATGCATGTGTGATTGCTAAATTTTAGCAATCTAGTTCATTTATTTTTAATTGTATTCAAGTAACTGAACTCTAACTATTGATAGAGTCAGTTGAAGGTTAGTTGTGCAGTGGGAAAATAGTCTTACTTAGAGATTTGTTAGTTAACTGATCAATCAACCCAAAATAGATAATGCATGAATGGAATTCGAATTCCTCGGCTGAAATGGAGATCACAAGGCAGTGTAACATGATTTTTATACTAGTTTGAGAGTACAATTGTTGCATGCAATAAGGAGACCCATTCTTGGGAATTTCAAAAGCAAATAGGAGGAAGTTCCTATCTTTTAGGAGCTAATTTCCTCAAGGATTGCACAAGGAAATAAGAGAGTGATGGAGGCATAAAGTTTCTAAGTGTTGGGCATAGGTACTTAATTAGTAGAGAGAACAATTATTCTTTTGCAGGTTTTACTCAGAGTTGGAGCAAGCAATTGTAATAGTTTCTCTATTAAAATGATTAATGCAAAGAGACTTAAGGGGTTTTTCCCAGCTGGGTTCCTCTAGAAATCATTTTTTACTTGTGGTTTTGCTTGTTGCATGTCTATTCATGTTGTTCTAAATTGTGATTTCCATTACGCATATTAGTAGAGTAGAATTGTGTCTCTTGTTTTCAATTTGAAATCTTGAGAAATTGCAGTTTCTACCAAATTTCTACATGGTATCAGAGCCCTGAAATCACATGAGAACCAATATTTTAAATTTGTCCCTTAGGAAATTTGAATTTGCAGCTTCAGTGCAACATTTTTTCTTTAGATTTAGGAGAATGTCTTTCAACGTATTGGGATTGGAGTATGCCCTGGAGTGTAGCTTGAATTTATTAGCATGGAAGGACCGAATGGAAGCAGTGCTTGATGATAATGGTGTGTTAGAATATGTGAAAACTAACATTGTGAAACCTCGAGAGTTGGATGCACAATGGTTAACCTAGTGGAAGAAAGATGTTGCAAGAGCCAGGAAGATCATCCTGGAGGATGTGAGAGATCACAAAGTCTCGAAATTACATGGCAAGAAGACTCCCTTTTCTATGTGGAAGACCGCCACTCAGCTATTCGAAAATAATATTCATGCCAAAAAACTTAGTCTCGTGAACAAACTGAGGATTAAAGACAAAGGGTATGAGGTAGTCTTCAACAATGGGAAGGCCTGCCTCAAGAAATTTTCTTCAGGTTAGATCAAGCAAATCGATGTAAGGATCGAGAGCCTCTACACATTAGACAAAGATGCATGTCCAACCTTAAGGAGCAAGGCAGAGATTAGAGATGTGGTGGTTGAGAGGGAGCAAGATAAAGCTCTAAAGATGGAGCCTCAACTAGTTAGTAGTTGGGATGACCAATAGGATGATGATGATGAGGACCAGTCAGAGACCTCCATTAAAAGGAGAGTTTCAGCTAAGTGGTCAAAGGGAGCAATTGTAGCTATACCTCCAGGAATGAGGTGGGGCGATGTAGAGCCTTAGTCCCAAAGTTGCAAAGATTTGGGTAGGGTTCATTGAGGGTTCCTCCTCATGGATCATTACCTTGTTACAAGGGTCCACGATATTTAGTAGCAAAAGGATCAGTGTGAGTTGATGAAGTTAGATATCGAGGAGAACAAAGTAGTGTTGATAGCTTTGAAGGAGGCACAATGCATAATCAACATCAGTGCAATCTTTCCAGTAGACAGTTGCAGAGGCACAAGTGATTCAATATTTTGGATGCTTCTTAGTTGCAGTTTTTGTAGTAACAACAACAACAACTGTGAGAGATAGTGTTACAATATAACCCACATGTGTTGGATAGGAGTGGTGAAAAATGTTTTTCTTGCTAAGAGGGGGTGTCAGAAAGTGTAGCAAGAAAGGCTCAAATTTACTTTTGCCTTAGTCAAATTGAGTAAATTGAATTTCCACATCAACAAGACAACTTGGAGGTAGTTAACTAGTGTGACATGGCTCTTGTCACTTAGTTAGCTCAGTAAATTTGAGTTCTAGGGTTTGGAATTTAATTATGCATGTGTGTGTGTGCATGTGTGATTGCTAAATTTTAGAAATCTAGTTCAGTTATTTTCAACTGTATTCAGTTAATTGGCCTCTAACTATTGATAGAGTTAGTTGAAGGTCAATTGTGCAGTGGGACAACAGTCTAACTCAGAGATTTGTCAGTTAACTGATAAATCAACCCAAAATAGCTAATGCATGCATGGAATTCAAATTCCTCAACTGAAGTGGAGATGACAAGGCAGTGTAACATGAGTTGTATACTAGTTTGAGTGTACAATTTTTGCATTCAGTATGGAGATCCATCTTTGGGAATTGTGCAAGAAAATAGGAGGAAATTCCTATTTTTTATGAGTTAATTTCCCCAAGGATTGCACAAGAAAATAGGACACTGATGGAGGAATAAAGTGGCTAATTGTTGGCTGGAGGTCCTCAATCAGTAGAGAGAACAATTATTCTTTTGCAAGTTGTGCTCAAAGCTGGAGCAAGCAATTGTAATAATTTCTCGATTCAACTAATTAATGCAAAGAGGCTTAAGGGATTTTGCCCAGTTGGGTTCCCCTATAAATCACTGTGTACTTATGGTTTTTCTTGTTGCATGTCTATGCATGTTGTTTTGAATTATGATTTCCATTTCGCATATTAGTAGAGTAGATTTGTGTATCTTGTTTTTAGTTCGAAATCTTCAGTAGTTGAAATTTCTATCAAATTTCTACTATAAGTGTGCAATAGTATGAGAGAATAGAGAGAGCTCCAAAAATGAACTAATAAATGCTACGAAATGATAATCATAAGCCCTTTTATCATTGAGTCCTATATTTTCTTCATTTTCTTCTATTTTTCCTTCAATTTTCCTCTCATGTAAATTTGTGACTTTTCATATTCCTTTTCTCCTATTTTCCTTTATTTTTATAAATAAAATTCTAGTTAATGCCTCTTTGCCTATGCCATTTTTCTTATCCATAATAAACCGAAAGTGACACCCACTAGGATGTTTTCCCCAACATTCATCTTGGAATACGTGTCCCATGACCTTGGTCTTGTTTTCCCTTTAATAACTTTTATTACATGAACTTTAACCCGGGGTTGTTACAAACCCCTCCCCCTTAGGGGAACATTGTCCTTAGTGTTCTATGACACCTATGACCATCAAGACCTAACCAAAACATACTTCCCATGGATCTTTATAACCCAACTCGATAACCCATCTCGATGCAATATTTACAATATCAACCTGCTGAAAAGCAAAACCATCATGACAAACATGACAACATGACAACCATACCGCTTATTGGAGCTTCATAACACAACTCATTGCAGTATTTACAATAACAACCAAACATATGTACATATATCAAAAACTCCTTTGCCTCAACATAGCCCACATCTGATCAACCATCTCCCATGTAACTTCATCAGGCCCAAAATGATTCCATTGCACTTTAACTTTCTCGATCGCTCGGTTCCAGAGCATGAGATGTTTCTACTCCTATATGCATTGAGGTTCCGGATAGAATTCTCCTTTTGGCTCCACCTACAATACAGACCAGTCAACCACATGATCAATATCCTTCACATAGCTTTTAAGTAATGAAACATGGAAAACATCATGGACTTTCACTATTAATGATAGTGCAAGTTTGTAGGCCACTAGTCCAATCCTCCCAAGGATCTTGAAAGGCCCACAATACCGAGGTGCCAACTTGACACATGATCCAATCCTCAAGGAAATCTTCTTGGGCTTGATGCGCAAGTACACATGCTCCCCAACCTGGAACTCCTCAAACACACTATGTTGATCTCCATAAATCTTTTGTCTGTCCTATGTTGCCTTTAGATTCTTCTTGATAACCTTCATTTCCTATTCCATCTCCGCCAACATGTCTGGTCAAATCATTATCATGTTCATTGGATCACTCAAGATGATGGGAGTACTTCAAATTCTCCCATAAATTGTCTCAAACATACTCGTCCTCAGTGACTCCTGATACCCATTATTGTAGGAAAACTCTACCAGTAGAAGATATTCTTCCCACTTCTGTTGCCAATGCATAACATACATCCTCAGCATATCCTTTAGAATCTTGTTGTCCCTCTCTATCTGTCCGTTTGTCTATGGATGATAAGTTCTACTAAAATCCAACTATGTAGCCAAACCTACAAATAACTCCTTCCAAAACCTGGAAGTGAACATGGAATCTATGTCTGACACATTCTTCTTAGGAATACCATGCAATCTCATTGTCTCCCTGATGAAGACCTGCGTTACCTCACTAGTTGAATTAATAGACTTCACTAGAATGGAGTGAGCTACCTTGGTCAACCTATCAATGACAACCAATGGAATCATGTTGTCTAGATGTCCTTGACAAACCTGTAATGAAATCCATAGAAATTACCTCCCATTTCCACATCAGTATCAGCTACAATAAACCACATAGATGCTCACACTCTCCTTTTACTTGTTAAAAATCCAAACATCTAGCCACAAACTCAACCACTTCCTTCTTCATATTCAACCAATAGTAGAACTTCTACACAGTTGTCAATGTCTTTTGATATCCCGAGTGACTTGAATACGGCTTAACATGAAATTCACTCAAGATAAGTTTCTTGAGTTCACTGGTGTCTGACACATAGATCATGTTCCTAAATCTCACCAAAATATCTATCGTGGGATGATAATCCACATGTTGGTCACTTGTACCTTGCTACTTTAACCTATGCTTAAGTTGTTGGTACCTATCATCCTGTTGTCCTGCCTACAAGATCTAATCTTATAAATCTCTCCCATATGAACTAATAGTTGCCACATGATTCACGTACACTTTTCCACTAAGATCATTTGCAACCCTATTCTCCTTACCCTTAAGGTACCTGATCTCGAAGTCAAACTCACTAAGCATAGCTAACCACCTAGTTTGTTTGACATCTAGATTAGGTTGTTCAAACAATTATCTCAGCCCACTGTGATCACTCATCAACACAAATCTCTTGTCGAGAAGATAATATCTCCACATATTTAATGCGTGAATGATCACTTCCAATTCAAGATCATGCATCACATAATTCTATTCTTTCTCATTCAGTTTCCTTGACTTGTAGCATACTACTTGTCCCTCTTGCATCAGAAGTCCATCAAGTCCTCTCTTGCAAGCGTCTATACACACCACAAACTCTTTATCTAGATTTTCAATTTTTATAACTTGAGAATTTGTAAGCAACTGCTTCAACTGCTCAAAACTTGTTGCACATTCCTCTATCCATTATAATTTCTTTCCTTTCCTATGCAAGGACATAATGGGATAGGCAATCCTTGAGAAGTTCTTGTTGAACCTCCAGCAATAACCTTCTAACCATATGAATGATCTGACCTCATCCACATTCCCAGGAGCTGCTCATTCCATGATGGCTCTGACCTTTTCTAGATCCACTACTCTACCTTCCTTGGAAACAACATGTCCCAAGTAATGTACCTATGTCTGAAAATAACTACATTTACTAAGCTTGGCATGCAACTGATGCTCTCTTAACAATCTCAATACTGCTACTAAGTGTTCGGCATGATATTCCTCATTCTTAGAATATATCAATATATCATTAATGAATCCTATCACAAACTTGTCTAGATAAGGACACAACACACTTTTTATCAAACACATGAAAGCAAATGGAACAATAGTCAAACCAAAAGGAACCACAACAAACTCATAATGCCCATACTTGGTCTAGAAAGTAATCATGTAAGTGTCCTCTTCTTTGATGAGTACCTGAGGATATCTTGATCTTAAATCAATCTTTGAGAACAATATTAATCCCTTCAATTGATCAAACAAGCCATTAATCCTCGAAAACAACTACTTGTTCTTGATCATCACCTTGTTTAGCTGCCTGTAATCAATACAAAACCTGAGAGTACCATCCTTCTTCTTCACAAACAACACTGGTGCACCCCAAGGCTATGAAAACCTTGGTCAAAAAATCCATATAATAAATTCAGTAAAGCCAAAATAATAACCAAGGTCATAGGACACATATTCCAAGCTAAATGTTGGGAAAAACATAGTGACGGTGATCACTTGTGATTAACTAATGTCTATGGAAATTGATAGAGGAACTTTGAAAGGTTTTTGAAAGCCATGAGGCAATAATTGGCATTTTATTATGAACATAATAGAAAATAGGAGAAAATGAAGGTGAAAGGTCACATGTTACATGTGAGGAGGAAAATGAAGGAAAATAATGGAAAATGAATAAAATAGAGGCATCATTGATAAAAAGGTTTATGAGGATCAGTTCATAGTTTTTTGGTTAGCTTTAGCTTGGAGCTCTCTCTTCTATTTTGTCTTTCTCATACTCTTGGACACTTAGAGTTATCTTGGATAACTCTTGTAGGAGTGTGGCATACTTGGTATTTAGACAAAAAAACGCAAAAGAAGAGCAAGAAAATGCAAGAAGAGATCGGGATTAGTAACTACAATGGGTTTTGCTTGTAGGTATTGAGTTGCATGTATATTTTTCTTGCTAGTTTTGGCATGCATGGCACATGCATGTGGTTTATTGGTTATGATATGTCATGGGCATGGAGGATTGCCTGGACTAATAGTGGTTTTTCCAAGCCTTGCCATTTACTAGATAGCCATGGTGTTGTGGGTTTTATCTTTATTTTCTAGTTGGTGTTCATGTTCCTTTGGTTGTGGGTTGAGTTACTAGTTCTTGGAGCCTTGGTTGGACAAATTCTTTGGAACCGCTGTAACATCTTGGGTTGAGTTACTAGTCTTGGAAGCTTTGGTTGGAAAAATGCTCTATATCCCTTGGTGGGTTGAGTTACTAGTCTTGGAATCCATGGTTGGACAAATGCTCTGGAGCCTGACAATAGTTGTGGGTTTAGTAACTAGTCCTAGAATCCTTGGTTGAAACAAACGCTCTCAAGCCCTTGATAACTTGGGTAGATTCTGATATGGTGATTGTTAGTGATGTATGATTGTGAGGTGGAATCACTGGTTGAGGGTTGAGGTGGTTAGCCTCTGGAAGCCCTGGTTTGGTTTTGTTTGATTTGTTACATGAGATCCCACATTCATGCTTTGAATATGGCGCAAGGGTGATTAAATGAAAGAGAGATTTGGTTCAGCCAAATCTATGGTCAGTCGTATGTGGAAGTCCCTTACTTAAGTGGATTGGCATATGTTAATAAGAGCCCTTTATGCTTTGGTATTTTCATGAGAAAATGTGCTTTTCAGTATGTGGCTTTAATAGTTGTTTCATCATTGATATGTCTCTGGTTATTTGTTGGTTATGAGCATGTTTTATGATAACCTTGGTGTATGGCTCTCATCAGGTTTTGGTTAGTAGATGAAATAATAATGAATGAATGGCCTAATAGATAACAATGCATCTATTTGGAGGAGATATTAATCCTCCTTGATGATTCTCAAATAAGTATAATATCCTTATGTTCAGATATGTTGTTATGACCTATAGATTTCATATTTACGATATGTTTGAAGAATGTATGTCATGGATAGTAGGGGTCAGATCAAGTACTTGGTCAAGTGTTTGCATTAGTAACCTTATCTTAGTGTTAATTATCTTTTCTAGAAGTTTCATGAAGTTTTGGGCAGTGTCTTCAGCGCTAGCCCTGAAAAATGGCACAGAATCTGGAGTCACTAGCACAAAACTGCCTGAGAAAGGCCACAACCACATGCATGCCTTGTTGTGGGAGCAACTAGAGGGTCTCAGTCACATGCATGGCTTGTCATAGGAGCAATTGGGGGTCTAGATAAACAAACCATCAATTTGTCACAGGGGTTGGGCACATAGAAGGGTTGGTTGTCTCCTGAAGGTTGTGTAGCTCCTGAGGAAGGCTAGATTGGTCTTGTCTTGTCAGTTCCACTTCCTTAACTGTACTTGGGGAGTTGAATCATATCATAGTAACACTTTGTCACATGTTTACCCCGATGGACCAGTTATCTTAGGTAAATATGGGAGGAGGGTGTTACAGAGTGGTATCAAAGCATGGTTCCATTCTCCTTGGGTGATGTTGGTTCTCCTTTCTCTTTGGATGAATGTGTTGTCATGTGTACATATTGGTTGTTGTGTCCTTATGCTTGTGGTCTATGTTATTGTTATGTATGCATGGTATTGGTTATTGTTGTCATTGTGATGTCATGCAGAAGATGATGATGTTGTTGTTAAGATGTGTTTTCATGAATGTATGTCGATTTTGTATGTATTGTTATGCATGTTTGTTGTCCATATGTTTGTTATGCATAACACCTAGTCAATATTATAATCATGGCATTATGCAGTGTAATTAGGTAAGATAATGTCTATATATTGTGATGATTATGATTATACATGTATTGTGCTAATCTAGTTGATCTTGCAGATGAGAGATCATCCCATGAACTACACTAAGGTACATTGGTTTGTTTATAATTTGGTTTTGCTGACATGATAAACCTTGCAGGGAGAGAAGATTAAATATGACTAACTAGATGGTAGACTACAACTCATGAGATTCTCCCTATAAATCAAATGAGCAACATGGTGATGGATATTCTCCTGACATAGCAGACACTTTGAGAAGTTTGAATGCATAAATAAGGAGTTGCAAAGAAGATAATGACTGAATCATCCAATCACAAGAGAGACTTTCTAGGGCATAGGAGAAATAAGCGGAAGTCAGTGTAGTTATCCTTTAGAACTTTTCAGACTTGCAGAGACAAGGACCGCTTAGAATCAATCATGGACAAGAGGATATGACTAATGGAACATATGGTAGCAGGTCACATGGTAGGCATAAGTTAGATAGAGGTGACATGGTTAGAGATGGAAGATTCTTGGATACACCTGATAGATGAGGTAGTGGGCATGGGATTTACTCTAGTTTTGGCTCTGACAGGTATCATGGTCATCATTGTTATCATCCTTATAGGAGGAGTGACAGGGGATATTTTCAGGATGAGTTCAAGAAAGAAAAAACACCTACAATTGATGGGGAAGTGAAGAAGTCACATAATGCATGAGTGTGGTTGCTTGGGATGAATAAGTTCTTCAGATTGCACAATTATTCAGAGAACATGAAGGCCAAAATAACTACATTCGGTCTTAAAGGTAAAGCAGATATCTGGTGGGAAGATGTAAAGAATGTTAAAGGTATTTGTGAAGAGGAGTTGACTTGGAGTGAGTTCGAGAGACTTTTCAGGAAGAAGTATCTATCAGATAGATACTATGATGACAGGGAAAAGGAGTTTTATGAGTTGAAGATGGGATCTATGACCGATGAGGAGTACACTAGTAGGTACTTATATTTATTGAGGTATGTGCCTTACCTTAAGGAGGAGAAATTGAAGATTTAGAGATTCATCAGTGGATTATTGGTAGCATTCAAGAACATGATTGAGTATGATGAGCCTATATAATTGGAGAAAGCCATCAGGAAGCTAAAACATTTCTATGAGCAATCAAAGCGCAAATCTGAGACTAAGCAGGAATGGAAAGGTAATGAGGAGAATAAATGAAATGGGATAAGAAGCGAACAAGACCTCGAGACATAGGTAATAAAGAGAATGAAACCATGTTTAAAAAGTTCAATGCATCTGATAGAGGATAAGGATTTCAGTCTAAGGAGCAGAATAAGGGTGATGGTAGGAATCCCTTGCAGTGTTGGACTTGTGGAGGAGAGAATCACAGGAGAGATTTTCCATATAATCAGGGTGGTAGACCACAAATATACAGTGCTCATGAGGCACAAACAGTGGGGGATGTTGGACAGAGTATTCCTCATATTTATGCAGCGTTGGATAACAAGAAACCAGATCACTAGGCATCTATTATCAATATGGACGATAAGCTTTGTGATCAAGTTGTTTCTATTTTGGTTGACCCTGGATCTAGTTATAGTTATTTTAATCTTGACCTGGTGGATAAGTGTAGTTTGAATAAAGAAGTGCATGTAGAATCTTGGTTAGTGCAGTTGGCTACAGGTACTAAGAAGAGATTTCATCGTTGGGTAAGAACTTGTGCATTTGAGTTTAATGGTATGCCTACATCAACACATTTGAATGTACTTCCATTGGGATCATATAGTATGATTTTGGTTATGGATTGGCTATATCTTCACAGGACTAAGGTGGATTGTTATGACAAGGATATCAACTTCTTGGATGAAAATGGAGAATAGAGGATTTTGTAGGCTAAGAAGAAGGCAACATCAGTTAAAATGGTGATGGCTATGCAAGCCAAGGGTAGTTGCAAAAAAGGAGGTGTGTTATTTTTAGTGCATATTTCTAGTGACAAAGGTAAGGAAGTTGAGGATGCAGATGTCTTGAGGAGGTACTCGATTTTACAACAATTTCAGGATGTGGTCCTGTAGAGATTTTAGAGTTTTCGCCTCACAAGGAAGTGGAATTTTCTATTGAGTTGGTACCAGGGGAAACACCAGCATCAAAGGCACCATAAAGGATGAGCACACCAAAGTTAGTAGAATTGAAGTTGCAGTTGAAGGAAATGCTTGAAAAATGATACATTAGGCCAAATGTGTCACCTTGGGGTGCACTAGTGTTGTTTGCGAAGAAGAAGGATGGTACTCTTAGATTATGCATTGATTACAGGCAGTTGAACAAGGTGACTATTTGGTAATTTAATTGATGTTAAATTACTACATAAATTATCGACCAAGGCTAGTGTACCGATGAAGTGTATGTGCATTGTATGTACTAGAAGTCTTCATTATTCAAGCAATTCTTAGATTAAATTGAGATATCAAGATGCACATGTTTTCTTAGCAACTATCACTCCTCTATGAGAGTAAATATGTCACTCTTTAACAAAAATGAAATCAAAATCATTGCATTTTCTTAAAAGAAATATCACACTTTACTTGAAATAAACATCACACTTGCTTGAAAGAAATATCAAACTAGAATTATCACACTTATCAAAAGAAATATCACACTTGCAGAAATAGAATTACTCTGAAATCAAACCCAAATTGCTTCAACAAAAAAATAATTTAATCTCAAATATCACACATAATATAAATAAAAAACATCTTTACTTAAATGTGGCTTAACTCAAATATAACTAAAATTATACTGAAAATCCTAAATCAATCCACACTTTGTTATGCTACTGTTCATGTGCATAAGAGATATCGAATTCACTCATTTATCCTACAACGAAATGATTAAACAAAACACGCTCTATTATGAACTTTGTTATCACTGTCAAAATCATTCATTAACAATCAAAATTGGACAGTAAGATGAACTAATTAAACACGATATAAAATCCAGAATTGAAAACAATAAAACCTTACAACTCCAAGGGGCCCTCCTACGAGATGTAGGTAACAACACGACTCCTTCAAAAGATTATAGACGCATCAAGATAACGCACAATAAGGATATCAAATAAAATAGAGTTTTGATAACTACAAAACAGAGTTTTCAAACAAATATTCAAGATTGTGTTTGTCATGTCGAGACGTAAATTTATAACCTCTATCAATAACTGTTTAGATTTGTACGAGCCTATCCTACTCGACAAAGACTAAAAATATCATAAAAAAAGATAATATCTCATGATTTCCTCAAGATTTGCTATCAGAGAAGCAAATCATGAGGCTAAATATATGCTTCCATTAATTTCCTCACTCGCATGGTTCGCCTTCGGCTCCTTCTTCATTGGTTGAATTTCGCAGTGACTAGCCCTACGTGGTGTTCTTATCGTTGATCCAGATCATGAAGATACGAAAATATCATTGTGCCAGCTGTTAGCCACCTGCCCATATGTCTCATTTCTCGGCTAGAGTTTCAGAACCTATTGAACCTTCAACTTTGATGTTGAATCAGTTATTAGTTGTACAATTGGTGAAATTCAGTAGCTCATGCAAATATTAAGTTAAATAATAAAGAACAATGAAACTTATGAAATAAAATATGTTTAAGTACCTGCTATTGTCATGAACCTTGTAAACTGATGCTATATTAGAGTTATTAGAGTTAAAAAGAAGGAGGATGGAGTGTAAGAAGGTGGTGAAAAAGAGACAATTTTGGGCTTCAACAGTGACCATCAAGAACAGGTATCCATTGTCAAAGATTGATGATTTGTTTGACCAGTTTAAGGGAGAAACAGTGTTCTCGAAGATTGACTTGAGATCTGGATATCATCAGGTACGCATTAAAGAAGAGGATATCTACAAGACTGCTTTCTGTACTAGGTATGGGCATTACGAGTTTGTTGTAGTTCCATTTGGTTTGACTAATACTCCAGCTACTTTTATGTGCTTGATGAATAGTGTCTTGCATCCTTATCTGGACAAGTTTGTTATTGTATTCATTGATGATATATTGATATATTCTAAGAATGAGGAAGAACATATCGAACACTTAGCAACAATGTTGAGATTGTTAAGAGAGAATCATTTGTATGCCAAGCTTAGCAAATGTAGTTTTCAGACAGAGGTACATTACTTGGGGCATGTTGTTTCCAAGGAAGGCATAGCAGTGGATCCGGAAAAGATAAGAGCTATCATGGAATGGGAAAATCCTAGAAATGTGGATGAGGTAAGATCATTCATGGGGTTAGAAGGTTATTATAGGAGTTTCATTGAGAACTTATCTCAGATTGTATATCTCATTACATCATTGCAGAGGAAAGGTAAGAAATTTGAATGGACGGAGGAATGTGTAGCCAGTGTTGAGCAGTTGGAGCAGTTGTTGACAAATTCTCTAGTTTTAAAGATTGCAAATCCAAACAAAGATTTTGTGGTATGTAAAGATGCTTGCAAGAGAGGACTTGGTGGAGTCCTGATGCAGGAAGGATAGGTAGTGTGCTATGAATCAAGGAAACTTAATGAGCAGGAGCATAATTATCTGACACATGATCTTGGGCTGCGAGCGATTGTTCATGCATTAAAGATGTGGAGGAACTACCCTCTTGGCAGGAGGTTTGTATTAATGAACAATCACAATGGATTGAGATATATATTTCACCAACCAAATCTAAATGCCAAATAAGCCAAATGGTTGGTCACGATCAGTGAGTTCGATTTCGAGATTAGGTACATTAAAGGTAAAGAGAACAGGGTTGCAGATGTTCTTAGAAGGAGAGTACAGGTAAATCACATAGCAACTATGAGTTCATATGGGACAAATCTACAAGATCGGATCTTACATGTAGGACATCAAGATGACAGGTATATGGAGCTTATGCACAAGTTACAGTAGGGTACAAGTAATTAGGATGTGGACTATTGCCTCACAGCAAATGGTTTGGTTAGATTTAGGGATAGGATATATGTACCAAACAAAAGTGAGCTCAAGAAGCTTATCTTGAGGGAATTTCATACTAACTCATATTCTGGTCACCTAGGATATCATAAGACATTGAAAACAGTGAAGAAGTTCTATTATTAGACGAATTTGAAGAAGGAAGTGGCAGAGTTTGTGGATACATGCTTGGATTGTAAACAGGCAAAAGCATAATGTAAGCATCCAGGTGGATTACTGTAGTCGATTCCAATTTTAGAGTGGAAATGGGAGGTCATTTCCATGGATTTTATTATAGGTTTGCCGAGGACATCTAGACAACATGATTCTATCATGGTTGTAGTGGACAGGTTGACAAAGGTAGCACACTTCATTCTAGTGAAGTCTACTTATTCAGCTAATGATGTATCACAGGTCTTCATCAGATATGTAGTGAGATTGCATGATGTTTCGAAGAATATTGTGTCAGATAGGGATGCCAAGTTTACTTCTAGGTTCTTGAAAGAGTTATTTGTAGGTTTGGGTACAAAGTTGGCCTTCAATATAACTTATCATCCACAAACATATGGACAATCAGATAAGGTCAATGGGATTGACATGTTAAGAATGTACGTCATGCATCAACAACAAAAGTGGGAAGAGTATCTTCCATTGGTTGAGTTCGCTTACAACAATGGGTATCAAGAGTATTTGAGGATGAGTCTGTTTGAGGCACTCTATGGGCAGAGTTGTAATACTCCCATCACTTGGAGTGATCCAATGAAGAGAGTGTTGATAGGACAAGGTGTGTTGGCAGAGATGGAACAAGAAATGCAGGTAATCAAGAAGAATTTAAAGGAAACACAAGATAGATAGAAGAGTTATGCAGATCAGAACAGGATGTTTAAGAAGTTTCAGGTTGGGGAACAAGTTTACTTGCACATTAATCCTAAGAAGGTCTCCTTCAAGATTGGATCATGTGCCAAGTTGGCACCTCAGTATTTGTACCTTTCAATATTCTTGAAAGGATTAGACCAGTAGTCCATCGACTTACACTGCCTCCGACAATGAGAATCCATGATGTTTTACATGTGTCCTTGCTTAAAAAGCATGTTAGATATGTTGATCATGTAATTGACTGCTCTGTATTGCAGGTGGAACCAGAAGGATAATTCCAGCCGGAACCTTAGTGCATTTTGCAAAGAAAGATGCTCATGCTCTGTAACCGAACAATCGAGCAAGTTAAAGTGCAATGGAAGCACTTTGGGGTTGATGAAGCTACATGGGTGATTATTAATCAAATGTGGGCTATGTATCCTTCTCTATTCATTGGTTGAGTGGATGTATTTTGGTATATTCTTTGGTGTGGTGTTTCGGTATATATACATATATGTATATGGATGTAAATACCACCACCAGTTGCGTTATAAAGCTCCAATAAGTGGTATGGTTGTCATGTTGTTATGTTGCTATGTTTGTCATGTTGGTTTGCTTTCCAATAGGTTGTTCATTGTAAATATTGCAACGAACTAAGTTATAAAGCTCCATGGGTAATATGATTTACTTTCAGTGATCTTACTAGTTGTAGGTGTCATTGAACACTGAGGATAGTGTTTCCCCAAGGGGGAGGGTTTTGTAACAACTCTGGTAAAAAAATACATGTAATAAAGTTAATAAAGGAAAAATAATAACCAAGGTCATGGGACACATATTCCAAGTTGAATTTTGGGAAAAACATAGTGATAGGGATCACTTCTGATTAATGGCTATGGAAATTGGCAAAGGCAATGGAAAAGGTTTCGGAAATGCGTGAGGCATTAATTGACATTTTATCTATGAAAATAATGGAAAACAAGAGAAAAGGAAGGTGAAAGGTCACAGGTTGCATATGAGGAGGAAAATGAAGAAAGAATGGAAAATGAAGAAAACAGAGGCATCATTAATAAAAAGGCTTATGAGGATCAGTTCATAGATTTTTTGTCAGTTTTAGCTTAGAGCTCTCTCTTCTATTCTCTCTTTCTCATACTCTTGGACACTTAAAGTTTTCTTGGATCACTCTTGGAGGAGTGTGGCATATTTTGGATTTGGACCAAGAAGGCAAAAGAAGAGCAGGAAAGTGCAAGAGGACATCAGGATCAACATATAGAACAAGTTTTTTCTTACAGCTAACGAGTTGCATGTATAATTTCATTGATAGTTTTGGCATGCATGCCAGATGCATGTGGTTTCTTGGTTATGATTTGTCATTGAACTGAAATAGAGCAGATCAGTAATGTTGTGATAATTCCCCATTCAGAATAAAACCAAAGATGCTTATCATTTGCTTATCAAGTGCTTAAGGATTCAATATTTTTGCATAGTTAATTGATTCCCGTGAGAGTTTATTATGTAAATGTTAGAAACAATTTAACATAAAACATATGCTAAACAACAGAAAAATAACAGTAAAGAACATCCAAATACAACACACAACAAACACATGATAAAGGAGTTCACCCCTCTTGGGCTACGTCTCCTTGGTCCAACTTCCAATGGCTTGGGCCTCTCTATTATGCTCAAATTACAACAAAAGTTTGTTTACAATGCTTAGATGCCTCTGAAACCTGTCTCAATGAGTTTAGAATATTCAAAAATGGAAATATCGCCTATTTTTGCATCCAATTTGGATAAGAACTGAAGAAGTTATGACTTCTCCCATTTCTTCCACTATTTGTTCCACAAATTTCTCCAAAACCGACCAAAAATCCCATTTCCGCTCCAAAATCTGCTAATGGAGCGAGAAATTAGCCACATTGTGGGCTATATCTTGTTGGTCATGTCGTGAATCAATATCGGCAAGTGCTACAGGCTCTTATTGAACGACAAAAAATTGCGATTGCGATATTGCGGACCCGCCAAGGATAAAAAACTGCAACATATAAAATCCTGCGTCCGGAACCCATCACTCATTGCAATCAGTGAAGTTCACTGTCCGCAGGTTTTGTTAACACGGGAACGCTGCAATTGCGGTATTGTGGACCCGTTGGGGTATTAAACTATGTCCTATAAAATTCTCGCGTTCAGGGTCTTATTGCTTATCGCAATCGGTAATCGACTACGGGCTCTTAACAGAACAAAGCATTGCGATGCGATATTGTGGACTCGCCAGGACATTAAACTGTAACACAATAAAGTATTGCGTCCAGACAATCATCGCAATCATAACTTTATCGGAGGTAACAAACAACAACGGGGTTTTGGGTGCAATATGTGATTATCACAAATCGCAACCCAACCTGTCGGGGGTCGATTCTTATCCTACATCCTTTGTTTTTCCCCGACATGCGATATATGGGACCCAGTGGAAACCTACCACTTGGAACTTCCCCATTTGTTGGGACCCTTGCCATGTCATCCAATCTTGCCACATAGACAAGTCAAACTTGAACTTTGACTTGCTCTAACTTCTGCATACAAACTCGGATTTGAGTACTGTTCACACTGTTGTATTCAGAATGACGAGCTTTTCAATTTGAATTTTATTTTGACAAGATTATGACAATTTTATTTTTGAGCATAATTTTGAGCACCTGATCACTCCTCCCCACTGGAAGCCTTTTGAACCCCAAAAGGTTTATATTCAGTTATTGAACAGATGAGGGTATTGTTCCCTCACCTTCCCCAGTTCAATACATTTGGCCTTTGATGGATGTGTACCTTTGAGACCCACCCGAAAATAATCAATACTTCTCCTTTTAGTTGTCCTTGTCCTTATGTCAAGTATAGTGTCTTGTTAAAGCACATCAACGAATTTTGGAGAAATGTCTTCAATAGATGGAATTTGAACATTCTCTCCTTGATATTCAATCAAAGGGGGTTCATACAATCTCAAATTTTCAACATTAACAATGGAATAGATTTGCATATATGAACGAAAATCAAGCTTGAAAGCATTATTACCAATTTTTTCCAGCATTTTAAATGGACCATAATGAATTGGTTTCAGTTTTTTACCTTCACCTTTAAGCCTTTCCTTGCTAATGTATAGCCAAACTTCATCACCTAATTGAAACTGATGATCCACGCGATGCTTATTATGTCTTGCCTTATACTTGCCTTGACTCTTTTCTAGTTGTTCTTGAACTGTTCGGTGAATCAATTGAATTTTCTTAATGAATTTCTTTGCGCTATCTATGTCATTATGTCCATCTACAGCTACATCTTTCTCAAAGATGAAATCCAAAGGCGATTTAGGCAAATAACCAAGACATGTCTCAAAAGGCGAAGTTAGAATAGAAGAGTGTTTTTCTTGGTTGTAAGCATGTTGAATATAATGCAACTATTCATCCCACAACTTAGGATGTTTGCTGCAATACCCTCTTAGAAAATGAATAACTGTCTTGTTCACCACTTTAGTTTAACCATCTATTTGTGGATGGAAGGCTGTACTTTTCTTCAATTTGGTGTCCATTAAGTTCCATAAACTTGACCAAAAATTCCCAACAAATCGAGAATCATGATCACTTACAATAGAAGTAGGCAATCCAAAATGAACCCATACATTTTGAAAGAATAGTTGAGTTGTTTGTTCAACTGTAATTTGCTTTTTACAAGGCATTAATATGCACATCTTGCTGAACCAATCCACAACTACATACAAATAATCATGACTTTTCTTTGATGAAGGAAGACCTCCTACAAAATCCATAGAAACACTTTCCCATGGTCATGAAGGCACTGGAAGTGGTGTGTACAATCATGGCTTCTTATTACTAGGTTTACTAATTGCACACAATGAACAACCTCTGAAAAAGTATGACACGCTTTCAAGCATACGAGACCCGTAAAAATATCTCTAAAGATTTGCCACTGTTTTACTTACACCGAAATGTCCAGCAATAAGAGAAGTGTGTGCTTCCTTTGTGACATTTACTCTCTCTCCCTGTGGAACACAAAGTTTTCCCAAATGATACAACAGATTGTCATGTACATGATAGTCTAATTCCTCAACCTAGTGGCCTTGACTCAAGTTTACATATACCTCTTGAAAGTCAGCATCGTGTGTGTATTGTTCAACATAACTTTCAGGCATAACAAAATGATTCTTGAGTAAAATGGCTACATTAATAACTAGTCTAGAAAGCATATCAACAACTCTGTTATAAATACCTTTCTTGTACCTGATTACCAAGTGGAATTGCTATAAAAATCCCATCCAACGAAAGTGCCTTGACTGCTGCAATTTGGTTTGAGATTGCAGATATTGCAAAGGTTGATGATCAGTGCGAATAATGGTTTTTTTCCCATCAAGTAATGCTTCCATTTCTTCACACTTTGCACCAATGCATAAAGCTCTTTATCATACGTAGGATAATTAATAACAGCACCATTAAAAATCTCAGAATGAAATGAAATGGGCTTACCATTTTGTAAAAGAACTGCACCCATGGCATAGTCACTTGCATCTGCTTGTATTTGAAATGATTGTTTCAAATCCGGCAATGCTAAAACTGGGGCTGAACTGATCTTTTTTTTAAAGCATCAAATGCTTTTTGTTGTTTGCCTCCCCATTGGAAGACAACCTTCGCGTTGGTCAAAGAATGTACTGGAGCTGCTATGGAAGAGAAATTGGCAATGAACTTCCTCCAATACTGCGATGCTCCCAGAAAACTCCTTACTTTTGTGACTAATTTGGGTATTGGCCAATTCACAATGATCGAAACTTTAGAGGGGTTAATCTTCAACTCACCTCCTCCAACTATGTGGCCCAAATACACTAAGGAAGTTTTCCCGAATTCACATTTAGACATCTTCAGAAATAACTGTTATTTTCTCATGATATCCAAAACTTTCCTCACATGCTTTACATGCTCTTTTCGTGATTTGCTGAATATCAAAATATCATCTAAATAGACAATTACAAACTCATCAAGAAATGGTCTTAAAACATCGTTCATAACTCTCATGAATGTAGCTGGAGCATTGCAAAGGCCGAAATTCATAACCAGCCACTCAAACAATCCCTGTTTGGTTTTAAAAGTAGTCTTCCAAATATCCTCCTCAGCTATTCTTACTTGATGATATCCACTTGTCAAATTTAGTGAAATATTTTGCATTTTTCAACTGAACTAACAAATCATCTATTATGGGCAGTGAGTATTGATTATTTATTGTAATCTTATTCAAAGCTTGATAATCTACACACATATGCCAGGTTCCATCTTTCTTGGGTACCAATACAATTGGTGAACCACATGGCGAAGTCGAGGGATGAATTACACCTTTATCTAACAATTCCTAGACTTGTTTCTTAATTTATAAACTTTCCATAATTGACATTCGATACATACCGATGTTTGGGACTGGACAGTCTTGCTGTAGCTGAATTTCATGTTGAATTCCCCTTTTTGGTGGCAATATTTTGGTTCTTGACACATGTCTCCATATTGATTGACCACATCAACCAATTCATCTTTCAACTTCACGTCACAGCCTGCAAAGGATTCCTGCTCCGTGTCATTCTTCTGCTTGATCATAAGGAGCACGAGACTCTTGTTGGAATGAACCAGTCGCTTCATTTCCCCTGCGCTCGCTAAAGACAAACTAAGCTTTTTGCGATGGACTCTCACAATATACTCCACTTCGTCTTTGAACAAATGATATTTGTTCTCAAATCGGTGGAAAATAACTTTCCTGTCATACAGATAAGGGCTTCCCAACACAATCCTAGAAATATCCAATGGCACAACGTCTAATTTGATTTCATCAATGAAATTGGCAGTAATTGCAAACCTGAAAACACATTTCCTTGTGACCTGCAAATTGGCATCCTTGGTTATCCAACCCAATGGATATGGTTTATGATGAGGCACGGTTTCCATATTCAACTTCTTGACCAAATTTGTAGAAATTAAATTTTCCTGAGATCCACTGTCAAACAAAGTATCAATCTTGAACACATACCTCATCAAGATTTGTGGGACTAAACCTAAGAATGGTATGTCAAAGATTGCTATGTAACCCTCCTATGTATTTTAGGAAGGTATCTTGTGACTATAAGTCTACTCCTAGCATAAGATCTCTTCTCCTAAACACTTGACTATACTCTTTCACATTTTGACCTTTTAATTATCTGAAATTTTGCCAATTCATGATAGCTTTTTGCATATGAGCTAAAGGGTAGAATTGTCTTTTTATAGCATCAATGAAATCATTCCAAGAAATAGAGATGTTACCATGTTTATTGATCTCATCTTGAGTCCTTGATTCCCACCATACAAGTGTTGCACCCTCCATTCTCAATGAAGCCAACTAAATTTTGATATCATCCTCTTGAAGGTTCTGAATTCTACAATACACCTTCAACTGACGAATCCAATTATCCAGCTTCTCTTCATTCACTTCACCATTGTACATAGGAAACTTGAATTTAACATCAAGCTTTAGAAAAGGTGATTTACCAATTCCTTTTTAAGAATGATGATGAGTATGAGTAGCAATGGTATTAGTGGAAGAGGGTGAATATGCTTTTGAAGAAGAAGATGAAGAAGATGGTGGAGATTGTGGAGGTTTGCCTCCATTCCCATTACCTCCTTTTCCATTACCTCCTCCTAAAGAGCCTTCCCCATTGGGAGGCTTGGAACTTTCTCCTTGCATATTGCTATTCCTCTCTTCATAGAGTACCTTCATCATCTCTACCATATCAAAGAGAGCCCTTTTGAAGGTCTTCTCATCTTCTGTCATGATAGATTCTCCTTCATGAGACATGATCTTTGGAGACTCAACTGCAACTTCTACAACTTGAGGATGTACTAGTGTAGAAGACTTTGGCAACCTTGCTCTTCTTCCACTTGACCCAATTTCAAGGCTTTCAACCAACTTTCCTTCACCTCTTTTGAGCTTTAACCTTGTAAGCATGACATAAACTTGCAAACAATTAAATCCTTCTTTCACAAAGCAAATCTAGTAAGGAAAAACCAGTGCTATGATACCAACTTGATCTGAAATGGAGAAAATTAGTAATGTTGTGCTAATTTCCCATTCAGAATAAAACCCAAGATGCTTATCATTTGCTTATCAAGTGCTTAAGGATTCAATATTTTTTCTTAATTAACTGATTCCCATGAGAGTTTCTTATGTAAATGTTAGAAACAATTTAATGTTGGGTTGTGTTATATTCTTTCCACGACTAGCCCATGTAGTTAACTAGGGGGTTAGAGGGGGGGTGGAGCCCCCCCTTCGTTGCGCTGATTGCGTAGCGGGGGGGTCAGAGGGGGTTTGAGGGGTGCAGGTAACCCCACTCTGGAAAATTTTGGTTTTGGAACCTATGTTAGGTTGGGCGGACCCACCTATGGTTTTGTGCATGATTTTCGCACATGTTTTTTTGGACGCGATGGCTTTCGGTCCATGGTATCGGATGCTTCGGCATGTATAAATATGTATTATAACATTGAAAGGAACATAATGAAAAATCAAGTTGGTAGTCCCGGTTTTGGGATCTAGGGGAAAATCTCTGTGTATATGTGTTTTATGTGTTATGCTCTCGCATTATTTATTTTCTATGTTTTAGAATTCATATGCATGTAATCTCTGTATAGGGTTAAAACCTACAATTGGTATTAGGGTTGTTTTGGCTTCAAGGGGACGCCTTTGTTGCTGAGGGGTTTCGCTTGGGCCTGTGGTAGACCCATTTCAGTGGGAGATCTGCGAGATCGATTCTGGTGGTGAAAGAAGATGGCGAGCAGTGGAAAGATAGAGATTGAGAAATTTAATGGTCAGAGTTTTGAGTTGTGGAAACTCAAGATGGAGGATTTGTTGGTGGATAAAGATCAATGGATCGCGGTAGATCCGAGTACTAAACCAACAGGAGTGTCCGATGAAGAATCGAAGAAGTTGGATCAGAAGGCAAAGAGCACAATACGATTGTGTGTCTCAGATTCAGTATTGCTGAATGTATCAGGGGAAGCTACGGCGAAGGCTTTACGGGAGAAGTTAGAGACTTTGTACCAATCTATGTCTCTGGTGAACAAATTGTTCCTGAGGAAAAAGTTGTATAACCTGAGGATGAAAGATGAAGACTCAGTGACAGAGCATCTGGACGCATTTAATACTATGGTAAGTCAGTTAGCATCTTTTGATATTAAAATTTCAGATGAAGATAAGTGCATCAATTTGTTGTGTTCTCTACCAGATTCGTGGGATAGTCTGGTTATTGCAATAGGTAGCAATGCAACTGCCTTGTAGTTTGATGAAATAGTCTCATCCTTGATAATGGAGGAGATGAGATGGAAAAATATGGAGAGCCAAGAAAGTGATGCCTTGTCTGTATGAGGACGTTCCCAGAACAGAAACAAAAATAAGTCATCGAGTGGGAGATCTAAATCTAGAGGGAGATCTAAATCTCCGAGAAAACCTGTAAAGGTGGTGTGCTGGAAATGCGGAAAGGAAAGACACTACAAAAGGGACTGTAAATCTAAAGCTCCTGATAAAGGAAAGGGATCTGATGATGCTCCTTCTGTAGAGGTGAAAACCACCTCAGATGAAGATGGGGATGTGTACTTGGCTTCTTCAAGCACACATGTAGATCATGAGGCATGGTTGATTGACTCAGGTGCATCCTTTCACTTAACTCCCCATAGAGAGTGGTTCTGCGAGTATGAGAAATACGATGGTGGTGATGTCTTCTCAGGAGATGATAGGAAGGCTATAATTGTTGGTCGTGGAAAAGTAAAGTTGAAGTTGCAAGGTGGAAGGGTTAGAACACTTCCGGGTTGTTCTTCATATTCTTGCATTGGTCAGAAATCTGATTTCTGTAAGCAAGTTGGATGACGCAGTTGTAAAAACAGTGTTCGAGAAGGATACTTGCAAGATGGTTCGGGGAGCACTGGTATTGATGCGGGGAGTTTAGATTGGAACTCTGTACAAGCTGCAGGGTAGCACGGTTGTTGATGGGTGCAACTGTTCGGTCCCTGGGTCTGCACTCCCTCCTATTGTTTTTGCTTCCTCTGCCTCCTGCCCCTATGAGGATTTTGCTTGGTCCTCACCCACCTTTGTTGTTGCTTCCTCTGTCGCCTGTGTTGCTGCTGCTTATGCAACCTTTTTCTATTCTGTGGCTTTCTGTGTCGCTTTTCGCGCTGCCCTTTCCTTAGCTGTTGTTGTTTCCTTTCGCCTTTTCTCGACCAATTGTGTGACATGCAGCTTGGCATCGTCCTTCTTCTTCTGCGCTTCCGCCTTCCCAAGTTCGGTCAGATCTGGGGCACGCCATTCTGGAGGCCATGTTTCCAAGACAGTGAGGATGGCGTCGCCAGTGGCAATAAAAGGGAGCTTTGTCCACCGCTTTGTTGCATCCTTGTGCGCCCTGATGTATACATTATGCATGTCAGCTTTGAATTCTTCAAAAATCTACAGACTGTTGTACACCGTAGGCGATAGGCCCGGCCTCCGATTGATCCACATCCAAATTCTCATCTCCATGAACACCCAGAATATTTTGGTGTCGCGTATCTGTTTCACATCCTTTGTGGCCCAGAGCGAAGTGTACTTCGCGCCCTCCGATAATTCTTTGTCAATGTTGGGGAATTCACTATCCTCCAACAGTTCCCCCACTACGAGCATTATGGATAACAACAACCACGTGTAATAGAAGGTTTTACCCTGCTCCTGGGCTTTGCGACAGTTCTTCAAAAATTCCTCGCAGAGGAATTCGGCCCAGTTGAACTAGACGCCCTCTGCGCACTGCTCGGCCAGTGCAACTACCAGCACCGGTACCTCATTGGTGCGGCACTTCCTCATAACTTTTCCAGACAGGAGTTGGGTTGCTATGCGTACCCCTTTTTCCTTGATGTTGGAGATGGCGTAGCCCCTTTTCTTCTTCTCCAACTTGTATTTTGTCTTCATGGCTTCTGCAAGGGCCAAATCACTTCCATTTCCTTCGGTTATGGTTGTGGGGTCCTTTCCTTTGCAGGGGAGTTGAGAAATGTGGTGAATTAGGTTTGCCATGATGGGGATATGCTCCTCCAGCCATAGATACCCATCATGCACTAGGTAGAGCAGCTACCTAATGACGAATATGGTGATGGGCGCGCAGCGGAAATGTGGTATCCATAGTAAGTGCAACAACCCGGCCTTCTCCACACCGCATAACCATTTCCGCAGCTCTAACGTTGTCACCACCCCCTCAGTGTTCTGCTTCATGAGGTTCTCGATCTCTAAGTGAGGGAACTTTTCACAGTCAGCGAGGTCCCAATCTTCAAACTTCAAAGTTGGCACGTGGCCCAGGTGCGTGCCTTCAAATACTATGCCATCTAGGAGGAGGGGAGTTTGGAGTGAACTCTTGGTTTCATCCAGGTCCTTCAGCACTTTCGTCTTCCCTTTCTGCTAGGGGACCTATGCGGGCAATTTTGTTGAAGAGCGTATAGGTTGAATGTCCTCCTCCATATCTTCGTCATATTCTGCTATGATGGTCAAGGCCTGCAAATCTTCTTCTTCCTCATTTGTGTCGATCGTGACAGCTTTCCCTTTTCTGCCATTGCTAGCTTACTATGTAGTGGGTTCCCCAGGGACACGTGTATAGGGGCCATTGCTTGTTTATCTTTCTTGAGCCTCGGCATTCGCGGTGATTTGGGAATTTCTGCCACAACCCAGGTGCCTTCTAGAACATCCTTCACCATTAGGGTCGGCGCGGCCTCGCCGGCGATTACCTCTTCGATTCCCAGACCATACTTAGTTGTTGTCATCATCTCTAGGTTGTATTATGTCGCTCGCAAACTTAGGGGCTCAATTATCGCTCACCTCTCAATACTTAGTGTTCTGCTCAAGCGCTCCATTCTCAAATGACCAAGTGTTATTCGTTGGCCAGCCCTTTGTGTTTTATAGCACCTTTTGAATTTGAATTCGACCATTCCCCCCAATTTCGGGCCATTAATGCTTTCTTGGCGGCAGATTTTCCCAAATCTTGCCCATAAATCGCATCTTAAATGCTCGCCGCCCGCTCCATTTGGCCTCAAATCGAGCATCCCATCATGAATAATGACTCCAACAGTCACTTTCTGGCCAATCTGCACAGCAGTGCAGCCCTCCGTGTGCGGTGGCGATCCCTGTGACAATATGCTTCTATGCGCATCCCCAATATTGCGCAGCTTTCGGGCGGAATAGTTTATAGTCCCGCGCTTCCTTTCAACTGCCTGGAGCGCTAAGATTGTCCTTCCTATGGCTAGTCAGGTGGTTGCACCACCCATGTGGGGCTCCATCCCGTCCTCCATCATGGTTCACATAGAATACCCACCTTGTATAGTTATTCTTAGCCTCGTGCACCTTACTACTTGCAATGCGCTACCCTGGGCACTACGCTTGGCGATATGCGGTCCAAGCCAAGGTAGCAGGCTAACTAGTTCATGGCAATAGTTCTCCAACTTGTTAGTATGATCGTACGCACCTTGCCTTACCATCCTCGTTTTTTCGAAGAGAAATGGTTCCTTTATTTCGTCTTCCAACTTCTTAACCTTCGCGTCCATCAAAATCCTTTTCTCCCTTAGCCGTACCCAGTCTTTTTAAAGTCCGCGAAGTCTAATGTTGCCTTGTTGGATTTTTTCCTCAAGTCTTATGTCCTCTGTTTCTCGCAGTTGTGTGATTCCTTCATTCCGGGCTTCATAGACTATCATATCTTTGGGTGCTGCTATGCGCAGACTAGGCTTCGCATGCTCCATAGTGATTACAGCCCTTGCTTCATACTTCAGTGTCGGAAGTGCTTGCGCAGTTAGGGTTTTGGACATGGTCCTATACGCCCATAGAACCGCTCCTATGTGCAGGTCCCATTGAGTGCGTCTCACATGGTCGACCGTGTTCAACACTTCACACACCTTGTCAAAGGCTTCCCCGCGTCTAATCTTCAACGTGCTTGGTCGTATCATACTTTATCATTCGCGCCTTCATCGTGCCCGCTCCTACTTGTTGTTCCTTTTCTCTATCGTGAGGATGGTGTGTGTTCATGTAGGTTGCGTACCATACGCCCGTACCCATCTAGAGAGGTGGGTGCGCAGGCTATTTTTTCCATCATACCTGGCTTCCATCCGCAGTTGAAGCTTGCCAAATCATATAAGCATCACCATTCTGCATTAGCGCCAATTCTCAAAACTTCTTTGATGCGTACCTGTTGTGCTCTACAACAACCCCCCATTTCTTATCATTTTATTCACAAAATTATCATATGAAATGGGTCCCTTTAGAGTTGATTGGTATCAATATTGCATTATTTAAAAAAGGTCCGAAAACCAAATGAAAACATTATAAAACCCTTTTCGGAAAATCCCATTTTTATCAAATAAATCAATCTTTATCATTGCGATAAAGCGATCGCAAGATCGCATATCGCAATGACATAAGGTACATAAATAATAAGTGGCACATTGGTCTCCGCCGATGCGATATCGCTATCGGCTATCGGCAATACTCTAAGCACATTTTAAAGTGCCTCCATGCCATTGGCCCCCGATGCGATGCGATATCGCTATCGGCGATCGGCGGTATACCATACATGACTCATATAATGCCAATGCTCCCGATGCGATGCGATATCGCTATCGGCGATCGGGGTTTTCAAAAGGTGTCCATATTTGAGATTTAAGCTTTCCCCGATGGCCGATTGCGATAAAGCGCAGATTTCAAAAAGCCGTTGGAATAAAGGGATATCACGATTTATTCATATTAAAGGCTTGATCCATCCAACAATGATTCACCTGCGCTCAACCGCCAAAACATCTATATCACACTTAAATGAATCATTCGGCCGATTAATGATATAATAGGCATTTAAAGATTGGCAGGTTTTAAACGACCATTTAATGTAATCGTAAGTCCTAAAATCCTCCCATGGCTTGTATCTGCGCCCATTTTAAAAGCTAATCCCTTATCACGCATCAGTCAATATATCTCATCACTTTGAAGTTTCCATTGCCAATTCTCCGTGTTACATTTATTTTCGCCTCTGTGCAGAATACATCCAAAGGAGAAAGCTCAAGCAAAATGGGGAAGAAATCCAAGAAGACCACAGGCGCTTCCGCTGCGCCAGCTGCAGGACAAGCTGTCGCTGACAAAAAGAAAGGATTGATTTCGGATACCACATGTTCTGGTCTCGGCAGAACTACTTGGCAGAGTACCTACAACTTGATCGAAATCGAAGAACCTAAAGTGACAACAGTAGAAGCTACTACAGATTCTACTCGGAAATCTGAGGGTACTCTTAAGGACTTAGTTGATTCCTTCCTTCACTGGATAGCAGCTAGGGAACAAATTCTCCCATACACAGATGTAGTGCGGTGGGCAATTGAAGAAATCCCAATCCTGGATAGAACCTTCAGCACCAGAGACGGGAGAATTTTCGGGTCATTCAAAGCGGATGATCTGAGGCAAATGTATCATTTGCCTGAGCCAGAGAAGATATACAATAAGGCGTTCCTGGAAAAATTCTCAAACGAGAACGAAGTTGAATCCGAACCCATCCGGGATTGGAGACAAAATCCGGCAAAGCACAAACATGAGTCTTCCGGTAAGTACTCAGTTGATTCCCTGGCTTCTCCTTATTGCTACGCTGGAATAATGATGTGTAGATTGTGGGGATTGCATGACTCTTCTAATTTCACTATAGAAATGGTCCCTTTAATGGAAGTTGCATGCAACAGTATAATAATGGATTGGGCCACTATTCTCTCAGATAAACTAGCCAAAGCTGTTCTTGAGTTTAGGAATAAGACTCGCATCTTTGAAAGGATAAATCCCCCATTCTATTACAGTGCATATATTTTAGATACATTGTGTTTCAATTCTGAATTTCCCGTGCTCGGCTGGAGGTGGACGCCACAAGACCCCACGGCTATCCTCATATACCATCAGAAATTATGGAAATCCTCTTACAAGCACCATCTGTACCAAGTCTGCAATGGCTTTATGGTGCCTATTTATTATTCTATTTTTGATAAACCCATTCCCAAGATTTCCTACCAAGCTGGGATTGATTTAACAGCGGTAAGGAGATGGTTTGGAGAGGAGAAATTCACTTATATAAGAGTTTTCGGTAGCCAATCCGAACCTCATGTTCTCCCTTTATACATACCGAATAAACTGTTGGCAAGAGAAATCTCTTACTAGATTATTGCTGAGAGTGTTACACAGACTCTCAAGAAAAATAAGAAGCAGGGCTAGCCCTCTTTTCCCTTGAGATGTGGTGTCTATACTCTGCATGATTTCAAACATGTAGAAAAGGAAGCCACGAAGATTAAATCATTAACTCGGGCGACTCTCCCAAATAGGCAGTTTGATCCAAACAAAGTTGCCTATAATGCACTAGAACAGGCCAAATTGTCAAAATTTGATCATAAAGAAGATATGTTTGACGACCTGTTCTCTTCAGCTGAGACAATAATGCAGGTTAAAGAATTGGCCAAAATGAAATATAATGATGAAGGGTTGACTGAATTTAATAAACTTAGAGAACAGAGGTTGCAAACTCTACTTCTAGATCTACTAGCGAAAACCCCAGCGACATCATCAAGCGAGCCTGATCGGCAACAGTCAAAGGAACCCCTAGTTATAACGAAAGAACAAGAGAAGCCACAGGAGGAAATTCAGAAGAAAGAACAGGAGGAAAAGCAGAGAAGAGAGAAAGAGGAAAAGCAGAAGAGAGAGCAGGAGGAAAGGCAAAAGAGAGAGCAGGAAAAAGTGCGGAAGGAGACCCAAGCTGAAAAGGAAAAACAAACCACCATTGATGTCAATGTGGATACTCATATTGGCCCTAAATTACTCCAGGAATGGAAGCAATTTGATTCCATTATCAGTGGTTTGGAATGTTCAAAGGACACAGACACTTCTAAGGTAACGGACACACAGGAAATCACTTCACCACAGGTTATGAGTGGAACCAGCGGCCCACCCATTTCTAAAGAGGTAGAGATAATACCAAAGGAACCCTCCGACCAAATCATTTTGCAGGTAGAAGATATTCCTCCCCTGGATGTCTTCTACAGCCCAAGGCATAAAGCGGTGGTTAAACGACAAACGAAAAGAAGAAGGACTGATCAACCTTCCCTTTTCCCAGAGCAAACTATCACGGGAAATGTGGTTTGGAAGGAGGAATTTGATCCCTCCGATGACCTGACAAAACTGTCACAGTATGCGGGAGCTTATTCGGCAGCGACAATAGATAAGGCATCGGAGGTAAGCCTTTTACTAAAAACAAAGGATCAGGAGATTTTCTCATTACAGGCACAGTTAGCTGAAACAAAGCAGAAAGCGGAGCAGGCAGAGCAGCAATTGTTGACGCAACAACAATTAAACAGTCAACTAACTCAACAATTGCAGGCAGAAAAGCAAAGGATTGACCAAAGCGCGATCCAGAAGCAGAAATAATTATCAGAGGCATTGGCACAATTAAAGGCAGCAAATGAGCAAATGGTGAAAACAAAAGATGAGCAAATTGCTCAATTATCATCACAGCTCGAAAAAATAAAGGGCGTTCCACAAGTGGCTGAATTTAGAGCAAAAGCATTACAAATAAATACTGCATTAATATCCCAAATTAAGCTTCTGTGTCAACAAATCGCCCAGGCAGAGCCACTATGTGAATTAACAGCATCCATAAATAAGCAAGTAGAAAAGGCCAGCACTGAATTGGATCAAGCCGAAGAAACAATAGCTGCATTTCTCGACTAGCAAGATTTTGATCAAGGACAAGCGGCCAATTTACCCAGGATCTTAGAATCACATAAAGATATACTCTTCATAGAATGGCAGTCCCAGTTAATGAAAGCAGAGAGGGGGGCTTCAAGATGTAAATCAACTTCTAGCAATTTAGTTGAATTAGTCAATAACGCTCTCTACTTATTAAACATGATTTCCCAATGCACACCAGGAAAGTTGACAACGATGAAAACATTGGAGCAATCATGTTATCCAGATCTAGAAGAAAAGGGAAGATTAATCGCTGGGATTAACAGTTTAACCTGGGACACCTATTGGTTCTTCCTGGTAAAGCCGCACACACAGAGAGCCGCCCTCAAATGCCTTACGGATGCAATCGGGTATATTATCCCCGATATTCAGGATGCCACCTATGCCACCCAGCTCAGCTCGCGCCTCAACAAACCACCTGAAGTGGAGCCAATGCTTGCGATAAGTCAGCTCAGATATAAAGGCAAGCAACCTACTTGATGAATCATGCCGCCGACTGCCAGATCGCTGAAGAAAATAGGATCAAGATTTATTGATACCAATTAAGTAGGATTTCTGTTTTATAGATAGGTAGATTAATTAAGTATTTATAGACCCTTTCATTGTTTTGGAAAGGGTCGTAAAGTTTTGTACCTGACTTAAAGACTGAAGTCGCACTATTGTGCTTCAGTCATATTCTTTTATGAAACTGGACCAGTTGTTCTTAATTTGATAAGGAAGCTTTTTATGCAATTGTGCACTATTGTCTTTGTTTGAAAGTGTTTCTGCGTTGAAGGAAGAATTACAAGTAGCGATTGATATTGGGAGTGTCAAGCAGCTCATATGGTATTTCTATCTATGTCTGAATTCATTCCTTTCATATGAATTGTTATTTGATTATCCTTGCTATTATTGATTATATGCATGTGCTTTAACAGCAGATCTATATTCCCTCCACTATTGGATGTTTTATGATGTGCTTTTCTTTTAATCATGTATGTGTCGATGATATAAATGATGAGTGTAGTAATATCGCTTTAATCGCTTTGCTTAACTATTTAAGCATAGTAATCCCGAATGAAATAATGTCCATGTCTGTTAGATGGAGTCATCTATATGCCTGTTTATAGACACAGACCATCAAGCGCTACACTTTAAAGCTCAATAAGTTTCCCGGGATAAATCACAGTTCTTGTATTCTTGTTAATAGATTTAGTTATTCACCCATCATTAGCTTAGTTAATCAATCATCCATTCATCCCTTTTATCCACTTTTGGGAAACTGGTCCCATTATCCCCAGTCGGAGCCACCATTCCAAACGGAAAAGGAGCTGTACTAAGGTCCGGACCGGGTGGTTATCCCCAATGTTGTTGCAGCGATTTTCGAGGCATCAACATTTTTGGCGCTAGAAGGAGGGCCAACTGTGAATGGCACACAAACCAAAATCTACAAGCCATTCCAAGAGTAATTCTCCCTCCGTATCCCCTCAATCTTCCCATTTGCATGCTGGTTCTCCAGTATCCAAACAAGAAGAAGAGGAATCAACTACCACTGCTCAAACCCATCATACTCCAGAACAATTAAGTCTTGAATCGCCTGAAGTCTAGTCTCTTATCCACAAACTTCAGAGCTTCTCGATTTCACCACAGAAATCTGAGGTATCACAAAGCAGTGCAACTTCGCAGTTCAATTTACCTGACCCTCTCACCAGACTTCAGAGCGAAAAGCTCGGTATTGAACCCACTGAGTTCCCTTTACCCAAAAGGAAAAAGGCGAAGAAATATACTGAAGAATCTGACAGTGAAGAGCTTTCATCCACATCCTCCATCGCATCTTCCCCTCTGCAAAGTCAACCATCCACTCCCCCATTACATATTGTTGTTCATCAGGGATTAGGAGCTTCAACATCCCAACCTGCTCATTCCTCAATATTATTTCCTTCCGAGACATCTGGAATTCCAGCAGTAGTATCAAACACTACTGCTATTATAATGGCAAATCCGTGGACCAGACCTAATGCAGTCAATATGCCTGCACCATTGCATCCATTAACAGATGCTCCTGAAAAATGGCTACCCAAATTTAATCCAGATGATGGGACCCAGGCTGAGGAACACATTAATAATTTCATGTTGGCAGTCAACTTGAAAGGAGTAACAGAACAAGATGTTGTTGTTAGACTTTTCCCTTACACCTTGCAAGGATCAGCAGGATCCTGGTATTTTTCTTTACCCTCTGGTTCCATTACCAATTGGAACACTTGCCAAGAGAAGGTTCTTACTAAATATGGAGATGATAGGTCTTTGGCTACCCTAATAAACTATCTCTCCAATCTTAGGATAGAGCATCGGGAACCAATTAAGGAATTTAATGCTCGATTCAATAAACTCCTGAACAAAATCCCGACGGCCTCCAAACCAAGTGAACAAATTCGAAGCGAATGGTATATAACCGCCCTACCTGCCAATATAGCCATTTTTGTAGATAGGGCTGGGAAACCTACCTTAGCCGAAAACATGAAAGAAGCACTTGCTGTGGAAAAACGCATTAATGCTCTAGAGAAGAAGGCTGCTCTGGAAGACAGAAAAGCCAAAAAAGTCTCTTTTAAAGATGACTCAAGAAAGAAAACCCCAAAAGACCCATATGACATGGAGGGTTTGCAAAAGGTCCTAAAAACTTTATCAAATGAAATGGTTGAAATAAAAAAACAGGTAGCCGAAACCTCAACCAAAAGACCCTTTAGGACTTATAAGAAAAATGAATCAAAGCCACCAAATGTCATATCTAATGCAGATTCAGAGCAAGAAGAAGAAGAGGAAGAGGAAACAATCTCACCAACTGATGATGAAGAAGAAGTAGTAGAATGTCATGGAATGTGGGATTTTATACTCCCCAACTCCGATACCGATAATGAAGAAGAAGCGTTCCCGGTCACTACTAGGAGAAAAAGTACTTCTGAACCTGTTCAGGTAACGTCAAAGAAAAGGAGTGCAGGTGCCGCTACAACCAAAGAAAAAATACCTGCAAAGAAATCACCTGTAGCAGTTCCCCAAAACCAGCCTTCAACTTCTAATACTCCTTCAACATCTAAAACTCTAGTAGTATCCGATTCAATGGAGTACAACATTGTTGATGACATGAAGAAAAATAAAGCAAACATTACTATGTTTGAACTTAGTAAATTAAAACATCAGCAGAAATTGCTTCTCAAAGAATTGAATGTTGTTCCTTCTACACCTCTTCCCAGTGCTAAAGCTGCTAATGATTCAGGCCAACCTCCTCCCGGTATGGTTGAAGCTACCGATTCAGTTATATTGGAGATAGATCAAATTCTCATACTCCACCTTTCCTTCTAACCTATGAGATCTATAACAGAAACCTGCACAACTGTTTGATTGACTCAGGGGCATCTTCTAACATAATGCCAGCTTCAGTTTGTTCCAAACTGAACATTGAACCCCAGAAGTTTGCTATTCATATTGTACAGTTGGACAGGACCAAAGTGCAGGTTGTGGGAGAAATTAATTCTGTAACTATCAGGTTATCTGCTGATCCCAGAGTAGTACAAAGGATTGATATCTTGATAACTGATATACCTGAATTTTACGGTTTAATCTTGAGTAGGGATTGGTCTGAAAAATTACATGGGTATATTTCTACTGATTGGTCACATATGTGGCTTCCCTATAAGGGTAAGCCAAATCAAATAAGGATTGATCGAGAAAAACATATGACCCATACAGTTACTGAATTTGAGCAAGAAAACCAACCTGTAGCATTTAATAACAACATTTTGGGAAATTATTCATCCGAGTCATTCTTTGGTAACTTTACTGCCCAGTCATCCCCTTTCTCAGTCAATCATTTTTCATCTCAAATTGAGAATTTTTCACAAACTAATAGGTCTAGATGTTTCAATGATGCTGAGAAAACTGTAAATACATTTGTTGATACCTCTTTATTTTGGTCATTATATTTCGATGGGTCCAAATCTAGTGAAGGCTCAGGAGCAGGATGTATTTTGGTTAGCCCACTAGGATAAAAAGCAATGTTGTCTTGTAGGCTCGAATTTGAATGCACTAACAATACAGCCGAATATGAAGCCTTAATCCAAGGACTGTATAAAGCGATCGGCCTTAAAGTGAAATATTTAAAAGTATTCGTCGATTCTGAAATTATTATCAAACAGGTGAGAAATACAATTCATTGTCTTTCAAATCATCTTAAACATTATCAATCGCTAGTACAAGAACTCACTTCACACTTTTTGGCATTCAATATCTCCTCCATTCCTAGGTCTCAAAATTTGGCAGCCAACCTGCTAGCCAATGTAGCTTCCAAACTCCTACCTTCTGAAGACTACAACCCAGATAGATTTTCAGTAGAAATGCTTTTTAGGCCTTCAATTCCTGACAATGTCACTAATTGGAGAGAATTCAACCATGATGAGGATATTTTACAATTCTTAACTTCTGAAAAGTCCTATGATAATCAAATTATTGAGGAAAATGAGCATGACTCCCAAATGAGAGAAATACCTCAGGAAAATGCAATTCCTAAGCCTGTGGTAAAGCTGGAGGATCTTTATGATATTAAAGACAGGTTTAAACCTGTGACTAATGCAAAGCTCCAAAGCTCTACCCTAAGGTTTGAGTTGATAAATCTTGGTACTAAGCAAGCTCCTCAAAATATTAATTTAGGATTAGGACTTTCCTTGGAAGAGAAAGAGGCATTCATTAAACTGTTAAGGAAAAATAAACAGGTTTTTGCTTGGAAATATGATAATTTGAAGACATATGATACATCCATTATCCAGCATACCATTCCTATGCTTCCTAATCAGAAACCAATTCAACAGAAGTTAAGAAAAATACATCCAAGTTTAGAGAGTCAAATAAAGGCTGAACTTAACAAACTCTTGAAAGCCAAGATTATTTTTCCAGTCCGACACTCAAACTGGGTCTCCAATATGGTGCCAATCAGAAAGAAAAATGGCGACATTCGGATTTGTATTGATTTCAGAAATTTGAACAAAGCAAGCTTAAAAGACAATTTCCCATTACCTACCATGGAGCAAATACTCCAATCAGTAGCAGGCTCTGAATTAATGTCCTTTCTGGACGGTTTCTCACGATATAACCAAGTATTGGTCCATCCTGATGACCAGCTTAAAACCACATTCAGAACCAAATGGGGAACATATGGATATCAGAAAATGCCCTTCGGACTTATTAATGCAGGGGCAAAATTCCAAAGAGCGATGGATACGGCTTTCAGAGGGATGATTAATAGAACAGTAGTCATCTATCTAGACGATATTACTGTATTCTCTAAAGAGAGGTCTAATCATTTGCATGACCTAAGTCAAATCTTTCAACGCTGCAAAAGATATGTTATTTCTCTTAACCCTAAAAAATCCTTCTTTGCTCTTGACCAAGGAAAGCTCTTAGGTTTTATTGTGTCTAAAAATGGCATTTATATTGATCCTGATCGGATCAAAGAAATCTCTGAAATCCCTTTCCCACATAATAAGAAATCGATGCAGTCATTTTTAGGCCAAATCAATTTTGTTAAAAGATTTGTTCCAGACTTTTCTCAGATTATTTTGCCACTTCAAACTATGATCAAGAAAAATTCAGTCTTTAAGTGGGGATCAGCGGAAAAAGAAGCGTTTGATTTAATCAAACAATCAATAATCGATGCCGCAGCCTTAAATACTCCCAATTTTTCTAATCATTTTACATTATACACTATCGCCTCCACCTCGTCTTATGCAGCAGTACTCACGCAGCTCAACGATCACAATTTGGAAGCACCCATTTCATTCTTTAGTTCAAATTTTCAGGGTGCTGAATTGAATTACTCCGAAGTAGAAAAACAAGCCTTTGCTGTATTTAAAGCAGTCAAACATTATAGACCCTTCCTTTTGAAAACCCACACTAAAGTTATAGTTACTTTCCCTGCAGTTAGGCAACTATTAATCCAAAAAGAATTGGGTGAAAAAAGGGCAAATTGGGTCACAACGCTTCAAGAATATGACTTAGAAATTAGGCCAACAAAGATTGTTAGGGGCCAAGGTTTTTGCAGGTTATTGGCAGGAGCATCCAATATTCCAGAATCAAGTGATACAAATCAAACCGAAGAAATCAACCAGATAAGTGTTACTGATTCTGAGTCTCAATATGCAGATTTAATCTTTTATTTGAAAAATGGTTATGCACCTCCTAACCTGTCTTACAAAAACAAAAGGGCCATTAGGTTAAAAGCAAAGAATTTTACAATTATTGATGATGTGCTTTTTAAACAGAATTATGATTACATCTTATTAAGATGCCTTGTGAAACCTGAAGCACAAAAGGTTTTGCAGGAGTTACATGATGGACCAGCAGGAGGACATTTTGGAGCTGATACAACAGCTCACAAAATTATTCATGCTGGATATTATTGGCCCACTCTGTTTAGAGATGCCCACGAGTATGTAAGGAAATGCCTCAATTGTCAAACTTCTAGTGGAAGACAACGTAAACCAGCTTTCCCTCTACAACCAGTCAACATTGAACAACCATTTGAGCAATGGGGATTGGACATCATTGGGGAAATTACTCCACCGTCTTCCAAACAGTATAAGTATATCCTTACTGCTACCAATTATTTTACTAAGTGGGTTGAGGCAATTCCTTTGAAGACAGTAAATTCTGAAGCAATCATTGAGTTCATAGAACAATTCATCATTACCAGGTTTGGTGTCCCAAATGCTCTTGTTTTTTATAATGCATCTTATTTCTCAGGCAATGCTATGTTTGATTTCGCTATTAAAAGAGGATTTAAATTGAAATATTCTTCTAATTACTATCCCCAGGGTAATGGTTTAGCAGAGTCTACTAATAAGAATCTGATCAAAATCATTAAGCGAACTATCGAACAGAATCATAAAAACTGGCACAAATCCTTAATGTTTGCATTATGGGCTGATAGGATAACGCAGAAAGCTTCCATAGGATCTTCCCCATTCAACCTTGTGTATGGAAAAGAAGCAGTACTGCCCACAAATCTTGTTCTTCCTTCTCTAGCCCTAATTCAGTTCATTGAGGAAAGTCCTTCCTCTTCTATTCATCTTAGACATGATCAAATTCTAAAATTAGAAGAGGAAAGAGAAAAAGCCAAGGTTATTCATGCCAAACATCAACAAATCATCAAGGCAGCTTTTGATTCAGTCTCATCCGGTTCAAAACAATTTCAAGTCGGTGATTTAGTTCTGAAATGGGACAAAGCCCATGAGGACAAGGGAAAACACACCAAGTTCCAGAAAATGTGGCTTGGACCATTTCAGATCTGTGAGAAGATAGGCCATTCAACCTTTATATTGCAAGATTTATCAGGTTTGAGAGATTCTCTCCCTGTTAATGGCCTTATCTTGAAGAAATTCTTTAATTGAGGAGGTAACCCCTTCTCCTTTCAGTTTGATAGAGTTTTGTAGTTTGTAGGATTTGTAGAAAATAATGTTGTAAGGTATCTTCCATTGACCTTTGTTGTGTTTGAAAACTTGATCCACAAAAGTATTGTGATATTTGCTTTTAAAATAATAGAAGTCTTAACCAAAAGGGACAATTTCTAGGAAACTAGGTATCATTGTATTCTGAAACCATACTTCAAGTTTTGTGAACCCCTCTCAAAGTTTGCAAGTATTATAAATCATTTTCTGTTTTCAAATTGGTCACAAAAGGTTATCAATATCAAGATAGAAGCTAATCCAACTTCAGCATCTTCAACTCTTACCCTGTCATCCATCTACTCTTAAAAGAGAAAATTGTCCATCCCATTCACCAAAGTTTATGATTACTCAGAGTGTAATTCTAAAATTTTGATATAAAAGATAAGAGGTCTTATTACAATCCTGCTTACCATGATCATAGGGAAATAGTTTAACCGACATTACCAATACTGCATACCATAACAGGGTAATGGCTTAAGAATTATAAGACAAGGGGTCTCATCACGAGCCAGCTTGTTCGGTTAGATTACTACCAGTGAATGGCATTGTCAATAGCTGGCTACCAAACCAGGACAATGGCTTTTTATCTTATCAATAACAGGAAAAGAAAGAAATACAAAATATGAAAACATATTTTGAATTCATTCTGTTAATCACACTGTCAAATTGGATGGGACAATGGACAATAACATGGTTAAAAGGTATCCCTGTCGAAACTATGAACGTTTGCTGGCAGCAGAGGCTCTACCTATGACAGACGAGTTCACTATAAAAGCTGATTTGGAAAGGTTTTCTGTTTTATCATTATAAACCAATAAAGGCCTATTTAAAACTTAGAATGTATCTATTGTCTTAAGAAAAAAGAGGAAATTAACAAAATAATTTCATTTTACTCAGAATGCATTTATACCTAGTTATATTAGATTTTTCCCTTTTGATTAGAACTCTATTTTGAAAAAGTTTAAGTATTTCTATACTTTTCAGAGATAATTGTTTCTTCCAGCGAATCGCCAATTGTTGTGCTCTACAACAACCCCCCATTTCTTATCATTTTATTCACAAAATTATCATATGAAATGGGTCCCTTTAGAGTTGATTGGTATCAATATTGTATTATTTAAAAAAGTTCCGAAAACCAAATGAAAACATTATAAAACCCTTTTCGGAAAATCCCATTTTTATCAAATAAATCAATCTTTATCATTGCGATAAAGCGATCGCATATCGCAATGACATAAGGTACATAAATAATAAGTGGCACATTGGTCTCCGCCGATGCGATATCGCTATCGGCTATCGGCAATACTCTAAGCACATTTTAAAGCGCCTCCATGCCATTGGCCCCCGATGCGATGCGATATCGCTATCGGCAATCGGCGGTATACCATACATGACTCGTATAATGCCAATGCTCCCGATGCAGTGCGATATCGCTATCGGCGATCGGGGTTTTCAAAAGGTGTCCATATTTGAGATTTAAGCTTTCCCCGATGGCTGATTGCGATAAAGCGCAGATTTAAAAAAGTCGTTGGAATAAAGGGATATCACGATTTATTCATATTAAAGGCTTGATCCGTCCAACAATGATTCACCTGCGCTCAACCACCAAAACATCTACAGCACGCTTAAATGAATCATTTAGTCGATTAATGATATAATGGGCATTTAAAGATTGGCAGGTTTTAAACGGCCATTTAATGTAATCGTAAGTCCTAAAATCCTCCCATGGATTGTATTTGCGCCCATTTTAAAAGCTAATCCCTTATCACGCATCAGTCAATATATATCATCACTTTGAAGTTTTCATTGCCAATTCTCTGTGTTACGTTTATTTTCGCCTCTGTGCAGAATTAATCCAAAGGAGAAAGCTCAAACAAAATGGGGAAGAAATCCAAGAAGACCACAGGCGCTTCCGCTGCACCAGCTGCAGGACAAGTTGTCGCTGACAAAAAGAAAGGATTGATTTCAGATACCACATGTTCTGGTCTCGGCAGAACTACTTGGCAGAGTACCTACAACTTGATCGAAATCGAAGAACCTAAAGTGACAACAGTAGAAGCTACTACAGATTCTACTCGGAAATCTGAGGGTACTCTTAAGGACTTAGCTGATTCCTTCCTTCACTGGATAGCAGCTAGGGAACAAATTCTCCCATACACAGATGTAGTGCGGTGGGCAATTGAAGAAATCCCAATCCTGGATAGAACCTTCAGCACCAAAGACGGGAGAATTTTTGGGTCATTCAAAGCGGATGATCTGAGGCAAATGTATCATTTTCCTGAGCCAGAGAAGATATACAATAAGGCGTTCCTGGAAAAATTCTCAAACGAGAAAAAAGTTGAATCCGAACCCATCCGGGATTGGAGACAAAATCCGGCAAAGCACAAACATGAGTCTTCCGGTAAGTACTCAGTTGATTCCCTGGCTTCTCCTTATTGCTACGCTGGAATAATGATGTGTAGATTGTGGGGATTGCATGACTCTTCTAATTTCACTATAGAAATGGTCCCTTTAATGGAAGCTGCATGCAACAGTATAATAATGGATTGGGCCACTATTCTCTCAGATAAACTAGCCAAAGTTGTTTTTGAGTTTAGGAATAAGACTCGCATCTCTGAAAGGATAATTCCCCCATTCTATTACAGTGCATATATTTTAGATACATTGTGTTTCAATTCTGAATTTCCTGTGCTCGGCTAGAGGTGGACGCCACAAGACCCCACGGCTATCCACATATACCATCAGAAATTATGGAAATCCTCTTACAAGCACCATCTGTACCAAGTCTGCAATGGCTTTATGGTGCCTATTTATTATTCTATTTTTGATAAACCCATTCCCAAGATTTCCTACCAAGCTGGGATTGATTTAACAGTGGTAGGGAGATGGTTTGGAGAGGAGAAATTCACTTATATAAGAGTTTTCGGTAGCCAAGCCGAACCTCATGTTCTCCCTTTATACATATCGGATAAACTGTTGGCAAGAGAAATCTCTTACCAGATTATTGCTGAGAGTGTTACACAGACTCTCAAGAAAAATAAGAAGCAAGGTTGGCCCTCTTTTCCCTTGAGATGTGGTGTCTATACTCTGCATGATCTCAAACATGCAAAAAAGGAAGCCACGAAGCTTAAATCATTAACTCTGGCAACTCTCCCAAATAGGCAGTTTGATCCAAACAAAGTTGCCTATAATGCACTAGAACAGGCCAAATTGTCAAAATTTGATCATAAAGAAGATATGTTTGACGACCTGTTCTCTTCAGCTGAGACAATAATGCAGGTTAAAGCATTGGCCAAAATGAAATATAATGATGAAGGGTTGACTGAATTTAATAAACTTAGAGAACAGAGGTTGCAAACTCTGCCTCTAGATCTACTAGCGACAACCCCAGTGACATCATCAAGCGAGCCTGATCGGCAACAGTCAAAGGAACCTCCAGTTATAACGAAAGAACAAGAGAAGCCACAGGAGGAAAATCAGAAGAAAGAACAGGAGGAAAAGCAGAGAAGAGAGAAAGAGGAAAAGCAGAAGAGAGAGCAGGAGGAAAGGCAAAAGAGAGAGCAGGAAAAAGTGTGGAAGGAGACCCAAGCTGAAAAGGAAAAACAAACCACCATTGATGTCAATGTGGATACTCATATTGACCCTAAATTACTCCAAGAATGGAAGCAATTTGATTCCATTATCAGTGGTTTGGAATGTTCAAAGGACACAGACACTTCTAAGGTAATGGACACACAGGAAATCACTTCACCACAGGTTCTGAGTGGAACCAACGGCCCATCCATTTCTAAAGAGGTAGAGATAATACCAAAGGAACCCTCCGACCAAATCATTTTGCAGGTAGAAGATATTCCTCCCCTGGATGTCTTCTATAGCCCAAGGCATAAAGCGGTGGTTAAACGACAAAGGAAAAGAAGGACTGATCAACCTTCCCTTTTCCCAGAGCAAACTGTCACGGGAAATGTGGTTTGGAAGGAGGAATTTGATCCCTCCGATGACCTGACAAAACTGTCACAGTATGCGGGAGCTTATTCGGCAGTGACAATAGATAAGGCATCGGAGGTAAGCCTTTTACTAAAAACAAAGGATCAGGAGATTTTCTCATTACAGGCACAGTTAGCTGAAACAAAGCAGGAAGCGGAGCAGGCAGAGCAGCAATTGTTGACGCAACAACAATTAAACAGTCAACTAACTCAACAATTGCAGGCAGAAAAGCAAAGGATTGACCAAAGCGCGATCCAGAAGCAGAAAGAATTATCAGAGGCATTGGCACAATTAAAGGCAGTAAATGAGCAAATGGTGAAAACAAAATATGAGCAAATTGCTCAATTATCATCACAGCTCGAAAAAATAAAGGGAGATCCACAAGTGGCTGAATTTAGAGCAGAAGCATTACAAATAAATACTGCATTAATATCCCAAATTAAGCTTCTGTGTCAACAAATCGCCCAGGTAGAGCCACTATGTGAATTAACGACATCCATAAATAAGCAAGTAGAAAAGGCCAGAACTGAATTGGATCAAGCCGAAGAAACAATAGCTGCATTTCTCGACTGGCAAGATTCTGATCAAGGACAAGCGGCCAATTTACCCAGGATCTTAGAATCACATAAAGATATACTCTTCACAGAATGGCAGTCCCAGTTAATGAAAGCAGAGAGGGGGGCTTCAAGATGTAAATCAACTTCTAGCAATTTAGTTGAATTAGTCAATAACACTCTCTACTTATCAAACATGATTTCCCAATGCACACCAGGAAAGTTGACAACGATGAAAACATTGGACCAATCATGTTATCCAGATCTAGAAGAAAAGGGAAGATTAATCGCTGGGATTAACAGTTTAACCTGGGACACCTATTGGTTCTTCCTGGTAAAGCCGCACACACAGAGATCCGCCCTCAAATGCCTTACGGATGCAATCGGGTATATTATCCCCGATATTCAGGATGCCACCTATGTCGCCCAGCTCAGCTCGCGCCTCAACAAACCACCTGAAGTGGAGCCAATGCTTGCGATAAGTCAGCTCAGATATAAAGGCAAGCAACCTACTTGATGAACCATGCCGTCGACTGCCAGATCGCTGAAGAAAATAGGATCAAGATTTATTGATACCAATTAAGTAGGATTTCTGTTTTATAGATAGGTAGATTAATTAAGTATTTATAGACCCTTTCATTATTTTGGAAAGGGTCGTAAAGTTTTGTACCTGACTTAAAGACTAAAGTTGCACTATTGTGCTTCAGTCATATTCTTTTATGAAACTGGACCAGCTGTTCTTAATTTGACAAGGAAGCTTTTTATGCAATTGTGCACTATTGTCTTTGTTTGAAAGTGTTTATGCGTTGAAGGAAGAATTACAAGTAGCGATTGATATTGGGAGTGTCAAGCAGCTCATATGGTATTTCTATCTATGTCTGAATTCATTCATTTCATATGAATTGTTATTTGATTATCCTTGCTATTATTGATTATATGCATGTGCTTTAACAACAGATCTATATTCCCTCCACTATTGGATGTTTTATGATGTGCTTTTCTTTTAATCGTGTATGTGTCGATGATATAAATGATGAGTGTAGTAATATCGCTTTAATCGCTTTGCTTAACTATTTAAGCATAGTAATCCCGAATGAAATAGTGTCCATGTCTGTTAGATGGAGTCATCTATATGCCTGTTTATAGACACAGACCATCAAGCGCTACACTTTAAAGCTCAATAAGTTTCCCGGGATAGGTCATAGTTGTATTCTTTTTAATAGATTTAGTTATTCGCCCATCATTAGCTTAGTTAATCAATCATCCATTCACCCCGTTGATCCACTTTTGGGAAACTGGTCCCATTATCCCCAGTCGGAGCCACCATTCCAAACGGAAAAGGAGTTGTACTAAGGTCTGGACCGGGTGGTTATCCCCAATGTTGTTGCAGCGATTTTCGAGGCATCAACAGTACCCCACCATCTTGCGGGCATAGCGCGCAGTGCCCATTTCAGAGCGTCAAAACGCTATTGTTCTAGCACTACTCTTTCACATTTGTTCAGGAATTTATCCATCGTTGTCAACCCTTAATACATAGGCAGATCCCTTACCTCTGTTGTCACACAACGCAATGATCTTACCATCATGTTGAAATTGAGCGTGGTTACCTCGTGTAACCAGTTCTACCATCGTTCTATTTCCTCATCTGAATCCAATGTGCAGGAGCTTTTGTGCTCCCACAAAATCCTGCCATCTGCTGTAGGATTTACCCAATCCTGTTCTCGAGCGGTTATCTTGTAGATACAGTCTAGATCATCGTCGCACACTGGCTCTGTGTAGCACGATCCTTCCACAGTGTCTAAGGTACCACTACGCGCAGTGACTTTTTTCTCAAAAATTATTTTGCGCTTCCTCAAGTTTATCACTCCATTCATATCAGTGGCCCAATTGATTCCCAGTAGCGCGGGAAAGGGATTGTTGTCATCGACAATTTCTATCATTTTGAAATTTGCAAGCGCACTCGCACTTCGATGTCTACCGCTATTGCCTGTAATCTTCCCATCAGTAGGATCTTTTGCTGGTTTTCCATTCGCAATTGAATAGGGGACCATTGCAACGTGGGCCTGCCCATGCACTCCCATCTATGCTTTGGTAGTACGTACATGTCCGATCCTAAATCCAGAATCACTTGATCCATTTCATATTCCCCAATTTGCGCAGTCAATCTCATCTCCCTTCTTGTTCGCATTGTGTGCTTCCCAAGCTTCCGGACTATGTGCGGTTCTCCTAACCCAACGCACCTAGTGATGAGTTCCTGTAGTCACTTCACAACCTTGCTATTGCGCAGCAACTTTATGCATGTCTCCAAAAAGGTAGTAAGCATTAACGGGTCCATCTCTGGATCTAGTTTATCTTTACTACTTGAAGTGGAGGCCTCCATGAAGCTCTTCTTAGCTTCCATGAATGTCTCCTTTGCGCGCTCCAAATCGAACTCTGGTTCCTTTGTAGGAGCCTTGCGAACCCAAGCACTTTCTTTGGGTTGCTTTCCCTTGTCATCTCATGTCGTAATACCGCTTCGCAGCACGATGTTTACGTTCAGGTCCTCTTCGCACGGCTCAGACCTCATTCTTTGCATATTCCGAGCCAGGGGAGGCTGGAGTATTCCTTTATCGTGCAACCTTGCTATCAATGTGGGGCATTCCTCTGTCTCATGATCAAACTAGGTACAATATAAACATGATGCCCTCGTCGCGTTTTGTATAATCGCAGGCATAATGCCCTGGCCCTCTGCAATTGTAACAAATCAGCGATCTACGACCCCTTCCTAGTCCCATTCCACCTCGACCTTGTCCATGCCCTTGAAATGCATCGTGCGCCATCCTTGTATTTTGATCAAGGGCTCATGTTTCGGTATGAACTCTGTAGGCAGGATTATGATCCATCATCAGTTCATAACTTCTATAGGTGCATTCATCATGGCCTACTGACCTACAGAAATTACAGAATAATTGTTGGGACGTATGCTTATCTTCTGTAATAGGTGACAATTATCTATAGCGTGCTTCCCTCCTACCTGACAAATCGTGCACCATAATGCAGGCGCCGAGCTCGATCCTGCTTGTGCCTCTGGTCTCAATGGCATCTGCCCTCCTCCCGCTAGGTAGTTTGTGAAGATTGGACAATGGTCCTTGTCATGCCCCCGCTTTTGCATTTTATGCGCCATACCTTCTCGCGTGCCTCTGGCCGAGTTGTCCTATCCTATCTCAAACTCTACATTTCCAGACACAAATTTTTCAGTTGCACGTGGATTTGTTGGACTCCAAGGCTAAGATCTTGTGTTGGGGTCTCGTGTAGTCTCAATGCAATCTCTAAAGATTCAACCTCGGTGAATAACTTCTGCTGCGACAGTGGTGTCCTTAGATGCGGCGTTAGTGACGCTCAAAACCATGCGCGGTGCTGCCCATCTATCAAGGTCATGTTGGCTTCGTGAATCATGCCCTTCAGTCTCTGATCCAGTTCCTAGGTGGTCTCGCCTGGAAGCATCGCTATTTCATTAAACCCGATAATCAATTGTGTCTCTGATTTTGGCCTGCTAAATTCCCTGTTCAGCGCAGCTTGGATATCTGCGACCCCTGTGTTTGGATTGTCATTGGAATTCTTAATGTACCATGTCAGTGCGCGATCCTGCAACGTGCTTACCACGTTTCCTTCTTTATATTATCATCCACGACTCCTAGTGCTTCCTATACAGCTTTTACCACGAACCAAAATTGTTCTGGATCTTTGTTCCCTACTCCTTTGAACACCAGTAATTTTATCGCGCTCGCCATATTGAACTGTGGTGGTGGTGGAGATGGTGTGGTCAGAGAGGGGGGTGAAGATGGTGAGACTGGTGGTGGTGTAGGTGGAGGTAGTATGCATGGAATTCGCTGCCTTATCAGACTGATCGTACTTCTTGGTGAAACTTTCGTGAGCTCTTCCTTGATTTCTCGCTAAGGTGAAATCAAGGGGCTATTCTCTATCTATGTGCTACTTATGTTTCTATAGATCCTCACACTCCGCGTCGCCCCAAACATTAATTTATTCACATAAACCGCTTTTCACACAATAGCATTTTAATCCAAGTGTTTAAATATTTAATGTACTTACCTCGCAGTCCTTTGAGGAAGTGTTGTTCCACCTCGTTGTAACTAACTAAAGTATCTACCGTGAACTCGGTGATAAACACTCCTATAATTCGATCGAGCCAATGGTCCACAACGTGTGCAATCTTATCTTCTGATGCTTCTAGTATGCACACCAACTCTGGATTCCACACAATTGGTTTTTCGATCCTACACCTTCCTTGACTGTCTGCTAGCTTCGCGATCCACTCGTATAACTCAGAGGGGAGGAATGTAAAGAAAGATTCGTGGATTTTTGTATATAAGTAGTGCTCTAACCACTATTCCTTTGATACTCGCGGATTCCTGTTTTCCTGTGCCGCGAACTCGTGAATCTTTCTGTCCAACCACCCTTCAATTTCTTTCTTCATCGGATTCCAGTGACACGACATCATACATCCCTTATGCAAATCCTAGTCCCAGCAATGGAACCTTTTGTTGGATTGTTGGGGCCTGATCCACATTCAAAGGTGATTTAGCCAAACAAATCTTGGTACTACTAGCCCTTTCAGCAACAGTCCGCGAAGTTTGGATTGAGGTCTCACCAAGCGTAGTATGGGAGGGTGCTAGAATGAATTTTCCGCACCTTGGAGATGTCTGATGAGTTCAAGTGGTCTGTAGTTTGACCCTCTGCGCACGTCACTACATGCACTTACCCGAACCTCGCAGCCTGAGATGTTGCCTTCACGCAGCCCTACTCGAGAGCTGAACGCTGTTATTACCCAAATCCTTACTAGTATTCCACCATTAGTTGATTAACTTAGCTTACTTGCATGTGTAAAGTATACTTAGCAATATAAATCATTCATACAAGTGTGCGCAGTAAATAAACAGTATATTTTCAATTGATATCAAACATGTAATAACTCAAGAACAGATACACAGAATTTGGATAAAACTTCTTTTATTATTCTCTTCTCTAGTTACAGACTCGACTCTGCCCTGCGCACTCAGCTACAGGGGTCCACGCACTCAGCTACGGACAACTAGGCCTATACGCACTCAACTGCAGAGCCTTCTCCTACTCTATGACCCAAAGACACACTTAGACACTTCGACTTAATCTCTAAGACCTTTCATGCCCATTCTCTATTAGATGTATTTACAACTTAGAACCTCACTCTATTTATACAATTCCATGGTTCGCGGACCATGGGTAGGCCAACACTACATTCAAAACTAGGGCGAACAGTCCTACGACTCTAACATACATTTCGCGCTCGCAATTCGGAGATATTTGAAACAATATCAACTCAAAACTTGGGCTTTGAGACCCAAAACATGTCATGGGGGGATTCCCTACCCAACACCTATTGAAATAATATTTTTCTTCAGATATGGAACATGCCTTACCTCCTTCAATAGACATTGATTTCCATTCTGCTGTTTTATGAAAACTGTTCCCATTCTAATGATTTTACAGGGTTTATCATCACCCAATCGAACCTGTCCAAAATATCCTTGAACATAATCATGGAAATGTTTCCTATCAGGTGTGGCATGGAATGAGGCCCCTGAATCTACCACCCAGGCATCAATAATATTTTCTAAAGAAAGAGCCAAAGCATCTTGCAACACATCACCTATCACATTCACTTCATGATTGTTTTCTTATTGCGCGTCTCCTTCTTTTCCTTTCCGAGACTTGCATTCTTTCTTCAGATGTCCTTTCTTCCCGCATTTCCAACACACTATCCCCGATCTGGACTTGGATCTACCTTTTCTTGACTTACTGCGGTATTCAGGGCTCTTTCCTCTTTCCATTTTTCTTCCCCTAGCTCTACAGTCAAAGCATTACCTGATGTCTCACCGAAGCTTTTCTGTCACATTTACTCGTTAAGGATTGCACTGACAACATCGTCCAACTTTAAAATACTAGATCCAGAGACATTGTTACTAATGGACATAACTAAACCATTCCAACTTTCTGGCAATAAGCACACAAATAACAGAGCCCATGATAAAAAAGTTACCCCTACAGAACTTAACAGACTAGTCACTGTATTAAATTCATTTAAATGATCAGGAACAGATCCACCTTCTAACATCTTCATATTAAATAAACGCTTCATAAGAAATACCTTATTTGAGGCCGAGATTTTTTCATATAGTTTGTCCAATGTCGACATTAAACCCTTTATTATTGTTTCCTTTGAAATATTAAACGATGCCGACGCCGCTAGGCACAACCGTATTGTTCCAAGTGCCTTTATGTCAAGAATATCCCATTTTGTGTATGTCATACTCACCGGCTTCTTTGCCTTTCTGCTCAATGGTTGGTACAGATCTCTCTGATACAGATAATCTTCCATCTGCACCTTCCACAGCTGGTAGTTTTGGCCATTAAATGTTTCGACCCTAAACCTACCATCTTCAACCATTGCTCCCACTTGAACCAGGAACCCTTCTCTCCTGCGAGTTTATCAACCAAATAGACCTTTGGCTCTAATACCAGTTGTTAGGAAATTATATATTACAGAGCAATGGAACACATAAAATGTTGCAGAAATATAAACACAGAAAACGCATAAAACAAGAGAGACACAGATATACGTGGTTCACCCAATTTGGGCTATGTCCACGGAGAAACAACCAGCCCTTCCTTTTATATTATCCAACAAAATGAAGAGATACAACCTACAGCAGATCCGTTATAATTCCCTCTTCTCTCTCTTCTCGCTCAAAATACAGATCTACATAGACGCAATACAATTCTCTCATATATAGCGAGGGGGTGCCTTCTAGGGAAAAAAAACCTAAATTAAACATAACTTCTACCGTTAGATCTCCGCCTAATGAACAACCCAGATTGACTACAAAATTACCCCTGGCTCCTAGACCCCCCTTGCAACGAATATTTCACAGGTGGAGTTGCCACCCCATTACGAACTGGGGTCCAATGTGGCAATACCTTTCAATACATAAGATTATCAAGCTCCACACCCAACAACCTCCCACTTAGAGACTGATTATAGCAACTCCACAACTGCTTCATTTGTTGGAAAAAAAACTCCACTTTGGATCTAGTTGTTTCTCATCTTCTTCATCATACTTAAAGACGAATTGAAACTAAGCAAATTCTCAGTTTCGCCCTAGTTACAAATTTTGTTAACATATCTGTAGGATTATGTTTGGTGCGTATCTTTTCCAGCTTCAACTGTCTATCTTCCAACGCTGACCATATGAAATGGTACTTGAGCTGTATATGTTTAGTCTTGGAATGAAATGCAAAGTTCTTTGCAAGATGTATGGCACTCTAGCTGTCACTGTATAACCTGCCCAACTCTTGCTTCTTACCCAATTCATCTAGAAACCTTTGTAACCAAATCATTTCTTTAATAGCCTCTGTAGCAGCAACATACTCTGCTTCTATTGTTGAAAGTGAAACAACACTTTGCAGTTTTGAGACCCAACTTACAGTTGTTCCACCTACAGTAAACACATACCCTGTTCTGCTCCTCCTGTTATCTCTATCACCTGCCATATCTACATCAACATATCCCTGTAGAGCAACGTTTGAACCACCAAAGCATAATGCTTGATTTGTGGTACCTCTCAAATACCTGAGAATCCACTTCACCGCCATCCAATGTTCTTTTCTTGGATTTTTCATGTACCTGCTTACAACTCCCACTACATGTGCAATATCAGGCCTTGTGCAGACCATTGCATACATTAAGCTTCCAACTGCTGATGCATATGGAACTTTAGACATATGAGCCATTTCTTCCTGAGTCTTGGGAAACTCCTCCTTACTTAATTTGAAATGGCTAGCCAAAGCTATACTAACTTATTTTACATTTTGCATATTAAACCTTTTCAACACCTTTTCTATGTACTCACTTTGAGACAATGTTAATTTGCCATTATTCTTGTCTCTAGTTATTCTCATACCAAAGATTTTTTTTGGAGCACCCAAATTTTTCATTGCAAATGAGTTCACCAATTTTCTTTTGAGCACATTTATTTCCTGCATGTTAGAACCTGCAACAAGCATGTCATCTACATACAATAAAAATATAATATAGCTGCCATCATTTTACCTTTTGAGATAAACACAATGATCAGAGTGACATTTAGTATAACCTTATTCAGACATAAACCTGTCAAATTTTAGATACCACTGCGTTGGAGCCTGTTTTAAGCCATACAAGCTCTTCTTCAACCTGCACACTAGTTTCTCCTTCCCTTTTACCTCATATACTTGTGGCTGCTGCATATATATCTCTTCCTCCAAATCCCCATGGAGAAAGTTGTCTTTACATCTAACTGTTCAAGATGCAAATCTTCAGCTGCTACTATACTTAAAATAGTTCTTATTGAAGTCATTTTAACAACAGGAGAAAATATCTCATCAAAGTCTATACCCTTTTTCTGTGCAAACCCTTTCACAAGAAGTCTAGCTTTATACCCTTTTCTACCTCCATCTTCTTCCTTCAACTTGTAAACCCATTTATTCTGCAACGTTGTTTTCCCTGCACGCAACCATACTAAGTCCCAAGTCTGGTTATGTGCTAAGGAGCCATCTCTTCTTTCATGGCTTGCTCCCACTTCTTCCTAGTTTCTACCTGCACTGCTTCTTCATAACATTTTGGTTCACCAGAATCAGTGAACAATACATAATATAATGAAGGAGAGTATCGTTCAGGGGGTCTACTTATCCTGGTAGATATTCTAACACCACTTTTAGGTGTTTGAGGTGCTTGTTGCTATTGTGGTTATTGTTATCGCCATTGATCATTATGATTTTTAGGCACCATCACTTTTTCTGTGATCTCTCCAAGAACTATGTTTTCTCTGTTGTCTTTTTCCTGTTTCTTTTCCTGCAGCTGATCCTTATACAAAACCTTTTCATTGAATATGACATCTCTTCTCCTAATGATTTTGTGTTTTTCATAATCATAAAAGCGATAACCAAAATCATTAACACCATATCCAATAAAAGTACATTTTTTTTTTATTTTGCCTCAAGCTTTGTTATATTTTCTTTATTAATGTGGACAAAGGCTTCACAAGCAAAAGTTTTTTAAAATGAGTAGTTTACCTTTTTACCTATCCATGCCTCCTCTGGAATAACACCATCCAAGGAACTTGAAGGCCCTTTGTTTATTAGATAAAAAGCAGTATCTACAGCATCTACCCAAAATTGTAAAGGCAATCCTGCATGCAATCTCATGCACCTTGCACACTTCATGATTGTCCTGTTCATCCTTTTTGACACACCACTTTCTTGTGGTGTTCTTGGAACTGTCTTATCTTTGCGAATTCCATTCTCTGAACAGTAACTATCAAACTCTTTGTTGCAATATTCACCTCCATTGTCTGATCTGAGACACTTCAACCTTTTTCCTGTCTCATTTTCAACCAAATCTTTCCATTTCTTGAAAGTATCAAATACATCAAATTTATTTCGAATATAATAAATCCAAGTTTTTCTGGTTGCATCATCAATAAAAGTAACATAATAACGAGAGCACCAAGAGATGATACCTGAGAAACTCCCCATACATCTGTATGCACAAGCTCTAATTTTTCGCTCTTTTTTTCCTTCCAAACTCTGAGGAATCTAACTCTCTTATGTTTTCCATAAACACAATTCTCACATAATTTTAAATCAACATGCTTCAAACCTGGCAACAAATTTTTGAGTGAAGGATCTGCATCCCCTTCTCACTCATATGCCCGAGCCTATGATGCCACAATGTCGTATCTTCTCTTGTAAAGGTTAAACCATTAACAGAATTAGAAATACCATTGCATAAATACAATGTACCAAACTTTTCTCCTTTTGCTATTACCAGGGATCCTGTAGTGACCTTCCAGGTTTTATCTATAAAAGTAGTCACACACCCTTCACCTCCTAACTACCCTGTTGAAATAAGATTTTTCTTCAGATCTGGAACATGCCTTACCTTCTTCAATAGCCATTGATTTCCATTATGCTGTTTTATGAAAACTGTACCCATTCCAATGATTTTATAGGGTTTATCATCACCCAATTGAACGTGTCCAAAATCTCCTTGAACATAATCATGGAAATGTTTCCTATCAAGTTTGGCATGGTATGAGGTCCCTGAATCTACCACCCAGGCATCAAAAATATTTTCTAAAGAAATAATCAAAGCACCTTGCAACATATCACCTGTCACATTCGCTTCATGTTTGTTTTCTTGATGCACGTCTCCTTCTTTTCCTTTTCGAGACTTGCAGTCTTTCTTCAGGTGTCCTTTCTTCCCGCATTTCCAGCAAACTATCCCTGATCTGGACTTGGATCTGCCTTTTCTTGACTTACTGCAATATCCAGGGCTCTTTCCTCTTTCCATTTTTCTTCCCCTAGTCTCTACAGTCAAAGCATTACCTGATGTCTCACTGGAGCTTTTTCATCGCATTTCTTCACTAAGGATTGCACCGACAACATCATCAAACTTTAAAGTACTATATCGAGAGACAAAGTTACTAATGGCCATAACTAAATCATTCCAACTTTCTGGCAATGAGCACAGAAATTACAGAGCCCTAACTTCATGATAAAAAGTTACCCCTATAGAACTTAACTAACTGGTAACTGTATTAAATACATTTAAATGATCAGCAATAGATCCACCTTCTGACATCTTCATATTAAATAAACGCTTCATAAGAAATACCTTATTTGAGGAGGAGGGTTTTTCATATAGTTTGGCCAATGTCGATACTAAACCCTCTGTTGTCATTTTCTTTGAAATATTAAATGTTATCGACACCGCTAGGCACAACCGTATTGTTACAAGTGCCTTTCTGTCGAGAATATCCCATTTTGTATCTGTCATACTCGTCGACTTCTTTGCCTTCCTGCTCAATGGTTGGTACAGATCTCTATAATACAAATAATCTTCCATCTGCATCTTCCGCAACTGGTAGTTTTGGCCGTTAAATTTTTCGACCCTAAACCTACCATCTTCCGCCATTGTTCCCACTCAAACCAGGAACCCTTCTCTCTTGCAAGTTTATCAGCCAAATAGACCTTTGGCTCTGATACCAGTTGTTAGAAGATTATATATTACAAAGTAATGGAATACATAAAATGTTGCAGAAATATAAGCACAGAAAACACATAAAACAAGAGAGACACAGATATACGTGGTTCACCCAATTTGCGCTACGTCCACGAAGAAACAGCCAGTCCTTCCTTTTATATTATCAAGCAAACTTAAGAGATACAACCTACAACAGATCCACTATAATTCCCTCTTCTCTCTCACCCAATCTCCCCTATCTTCTCGCTCAGAATACAGATCTACATAGACGCAATAAAATTCCCTCAAATATAGCAAGGGGGTGCCTTCTACGACAAAAAACCCTAAATTAAACATAACTTTTAACATCAGATCTCCCCCTAATGAACGACCCAGATTGACTACAAAATTACAACATTTCACAAGGTAATTTTACATCTATTTTCAGCTTCGGGGGCATTGCCCTCGATCCCCCCACCAGGGGGGGGGGACCCTGGACCCCCCCTACAGCAAATATTTGATAGGTGACGTTGCCACCCAATTATGAACTGGGATCCAATGCAGCGATACCTTTGAATACAGAAGATAATCAGGCTCCACACCTAACAATCTCCCACTTAGAGATTGATTATAGCAACTCCACCGCTGCTTCATTTGTTGGAAATTAACTCCACTTTGGACGTGGTTGTTTCTCATCTTCTTCATCATACTTGAAGACCAATTGAAACTGAGCAGATTCTCAGTTTCTCTGTGGTTACAACTTTTGTTAACATATCTGCAGGATTCTGGCTAGTGCATATCTTTTCCAGCTTCAACTGTCCATCTTCCAATGCTGACCGTATGAAATGGTACTTGCGATGTATATGTTTAGTCTTGGAATGAAATGCAGAGTTCTTTGCAAGATGTATGGCACTTTGGCTATCACTCTATAACCTGCCCAACTCCTGCTTCTTACCCAATTCATCCAGAAACCTTTGTAATCAAATCATTTATTTACTAGCCTCTGTAGTAGCAACATGCTCTACTTCTGTTGTTGAGAGTGCAATAACACTTTGCAGTTTTGAGACCCAACTTACAGTTGTTCCACCTATAGTAAACACATACCCTGTTGTGCTGCTCATGTTATCTCTATCACCCGCCATATTTCCATCAACATATCCTTGTAGAGCAATGTTTGAACCACCAAAGCATAATGCTTGATTTTTGGTAACTCTGAAATACTTGGGAATCCACTTCACCGCCATCCAATGTTCTTTTCCTGGATTGTTCATGTAATTGCTTACAACTCCCACTACATGTGCAATATCAGGTCTTGTGCATACCATTGCATACATTAAGCTTCCAACTGTTGATGCATATGGAACTTTAAACATATGAGCCATTTCTTCCTGAGTCTTGGGACACTCCTCCTTACTTAATTTGAAGTGGCTAGCCAAAGGTATACTAACTCGTTTTGCATTCTACATATTAAATCTTTTCAACACCTTTTCTATGTACTCACTTTGAGACAATGTTAATTTGTGATTCTTCCTGTCTCTAGTTATTCTCATACCAAGGATTTGTTTTGTAGCACCCAAATCCTTCATTGCAAATGAGTTTTCCAATTTTCTTTTGAGCACATTTATTTCCTGCATGTTAGAACCTGCAACAAGCATGTCATCTACATATAATATAGTTGCCACCATTTTGCCTTTTGAGATAAACACAATGATCAAAGTGACATCTAGTATAACCTTGTTAAGACATAAACATGTTAAATTTTAGATACCATTGCCTTGGAGCCTGTTTTAAGCCATTCAAGCTCTTCTTCAACCTGCACACTAGTTTCTCATTCCCTTTTACCTCATATCCTTGTGGCTGCTGCATATATATCTCTTCCTCCAAATCCACATGGAGAAAAGCTGTCTTTACATCTAACTGCTCAAGATGCAAATCTTCAGCTGCTACTAGACTTAAAATAGTTCTGGTTGAAGTCATTTTAACGACAGGAGAAAATATCTCATCAAATTCTATACCATTTTTCTGTGCAAACCCTTTCACAACAAGTCTAGCTTTATACCTTTTTCTACCTCCATCTTCTTCCTTCAACTTGTAAACCCATTTATTTTGCAATGTTGCTTTACCTGCAGGAAACCTGACTAAGTCCCAAGTCTGGTTATGTACTAAGGAGTCCATCTCTTCTTTCATGGCTTGCTCCCACTTCTTCCTGGTTTCTACCTGCACTACTTCTTCATAACATTCTGGTTCACCAGAATCAGTCAACAATACATAATATAATGAAGGAGAGTATCGTTCAAGGGGTCTACTTATCCTGGAAAATATTCTAACACCACTTTCAGGTGTTTGAGGTGCTCGTTGTTGTTGTGGTTGTTGTTCTGGCCATTGATCATTATGATTTTCAGGCACCATCATTTTTTTTGTGATCTCTTCAAGAACTATGTATTCTCTGTTTTCTTTTTCCTGTTTCTTTTCCTGCAGATGATCCTTATACAAAACCTTTTCATTGAATATGACATATCCACTCCTAATGATTTTGTGCTTTCCATAATCATAAAAGCAATAACCAAAATCATTAACACCATATCCAATAAAAGTACATTTCTTTGCTTTTGCCTCAAGCTTTGTTCTATTTTCTTTATTAATGTGGAAAAAGGCTTCACAACCAAAAGTTTTTAGAAATGAGTAGTTTACCTTTTTACCTGTCCATGCCTCCTTTGGAATAAAACCATCCAGGGAACTTGAAGGCCCTCTATTTATTAGATAAACAACAGTATCTACAGCATCTACCCAAAATTGTAAAGGCAATCCTGCATGAAATCTTATGCACCTTGCACACTCCATGATTGTCCTGTTCATCCTTTTTGACACACCATTTCCTTGTGGTGTTCCTAGAGCTGTCTTCTCTCTACGAATTCCATTCTTTGAACAGTACCTATCAAACTTTTTGCTACAATATTCACCTCCATTGTCTGATATGAGACACTTCAACCTTTTTCCTGTCTCATTTTCAACCAAATCTTTCCATTTCTTGAAAGTATCAAATACATAAGATTCATTTCGAATACAATAAATCCAGGTTTTTTCTGGTTGCATCATCAATAAAAGTAACATAATAACAAGGACCACCAAGAGATGATACTTGAGTAGGTACCCATACATCTGTATGCACAAGCTCTAATTTTTCGCTCTTCTTTTCTTTCCCAACTCTAAGGAATCTGACTCTCTTCTGTTTTCCATAAACACAATTCTCACAGAATTTTAAATCAACATGCTTCAAACCTGGCAACAAATTTTTGAGTGAAGGATCTGCATCCCCTTCTCACTCATGTGCCCGAGCCTATGATCCCACAATGTCGTATCTTCTCCTGTATAGGTTAAACCATTAACAAAATTAGAAGTAACATTGCATAAATACAATGTACCAACCTTTTCTCCTTTTGTTATTACCAGGGATTCTTTAGTGACCTTCCAGGTTTTATCTGTAAAAGTAGTCACACACCCTTCACCTCCCAACTGCCTTGTTGAAATAAGATTTTTCTTCAGATTTGGAACATGCCTTACCTTCTTCAATAGCCATTAATTTCCATTATGATGTTTTATGAAAACTGTACCCATTCCAATGATTTTACAGGGTTTATCATCACCCAATCAAACATGTCCAAAATCTCCTTGAACATAATCATGGAAATGTTTCCTATCAGTTTTGGCATGGAATGAGGTCCCTGAATCTACCACCCAGGCATCAAAAATATTTTCTAAAGAAAGAATCAAAGCATCTTGCAACACAACACCTATCACATTCGCTTCATGATTGTTTTCTTGTTGTGCGTCTCCTTCTTTTCCTTTCTGAGACTTGTAGTCTTTCTTCAAGTGTCCTTTATTCCCGCATTTCCAGCAAGCTATCCCCGAACTGGACTTGGATATGCCTTTTCTTGATTTACTGCGGTATCCAGGGCTCTTTCCTCTTTCCATTTTTCTTCCCCTAGTCTCTGCAGTCAAAGCATTACCTTATGTCTCACCGGAGCTTTTCTGTCGCATTTCCTCGCTAAGGATTGCACCGACAACATCATCAAACTTTAAAGTACTAGATCCAAAGACAGAGTTACTAATGGCCATAAATAAATTATTCCAACTTTCTGTCAATGAGCATAGAAATAACAGAGCCCTAACTTCATCATAAAAAGTTACCCCTACAGAACTTAACTAACTGGTAACTGTATTAAATTCATTTAAATGATCAGCAACAGATCCACCTTCTGACATCTTCATAATAAATAAACGCTTCATAATAAATACCTTATTTAAAGCCGAGGGTTTTTCATATAGTTTGGCCAATGTCGACAATAAACCCTCTTTGGTCGTTTCCTCTGAAATATTAAACGCTACCGACGCCAGTAGGCATAGCCATATTGTTCCAAGTGCCTTTTTGTCGAGAATATCCCATTTTGTGTCTTTCATACTCGTCGGCTTCTTTGCCTTTCCGCTCAATGGTTGGTATAGATCTCTGAAATACAGATAATCTTCCATCTACATCTTCCACATCTGGTAGTTTTGGACATTAAATTTTTCGACCCTAAACCTACCATCTTCCACCATTGGTCCCACGCGAACCAAGAACCCTTCTCTCCTGCGAGTTTATCAGCCAAATAGACCTTCGGCTCTGATACCAGTTGTTAGAAAATTATATATTATAGAGCAATGGAACACATAAAATGTTGCATAAATATAAACACAGTGAACGCATAAAACAATAGAGACACAGATATAAGTGGTTCACCCAATTTGGGTTACGTCCATGGAGAAACAGCCAGTCCTTCCTTTTATATTATCAAGCAAACTTAAGAGAGACAACCTACAGCAGATCTATTGTAATTCCCTCTTCTCTCTCACTTAATCTCCTCTCTCTTCTCACTCAGAATACAGATCTACATAGACGCAATACAATTCCATCATATATAGCGAGGGGGTGCCTTCTAGGGCAAAAAACCCTAAATTATACATAACTTTTAACATCAGATCTCCCCCTAATGAATGGCCCAAATTGACTACAAAATTACAACATTTTACAAGGAAATTTTACATCTATTTTTAGCTTCGAGGGTGCTGCCCCCGATCCCCCCGCCATGGGTGGGGGGCCCATGGACCCCCCTATAGTGAATATTTTATGGGTGGCGTTGCTGCCCCATTGTGAGCTGAGGTCCAATGCGGCGATACCTTTGAATACAAAAGATAATCAGGTTCCACACCCAACAATCTCCCACTTAGAGACTGATTATAGCAACTCCACCACTGCTTCATTTGTTGAACATTAACTCCACTTTGGACCTGGTTGTTTCTCATCTTCTTCCTCATACTTGAAGACCAATTGAAGCTAAGCAGATTCTCAGTTTCTCCCTAGTTACGACTTTTGTTAACATATCTGCAGGATTATGGCTAGTGTGTATCTTTCCGAGCTTCAACTATCCATCTTCCAACGCTGACCGTATGAAATGGTACTTGAGATGTATTTGTTTAGTCTTGGAATGAAATGCAGAGTTTTTTGCAAGATGTATGACACTTTGGCTGTCACTCTATAACCTGCCCAACTCCTGCTTCTTACCCAATTCATCCAAAAACCTTTGTAACTAAATCATTTCTTTACTACCTTCTGTAGCAGCAACATACTCTGCTTCCGTTGTTGAGAGTGCAACAACACTTTGTAGTTTTGAGACCCAACTTACAGTTGTTCCATCTACAATAAACACATACCCTGTTGTGCTCCTCCTGTTATCTCTATCACCTGCCATATCTGCATCAACATATCCCTGTAGATCAATGTTTGAACCACCAAAGCATAATGCTTGATTTGTGGTATCTCTGAAATACCTGGGAATTCCCTTCAGCGCCATCCAATGTTCTTTTCCTAGATTGTTCATGTACTTGCTTACAACTCCCACTGCATGTGCAATATCAAGTCTTCTGCAGACCATTGCATACATTAATCTTCCAACTGCTGATGCATATGGAACTTTAGACATATGAGCTATTTCATCCTGAGTCTTGGGACACTCCTCCTTACTTAATTTGAAATGGCTAGCCAAAGGTGTAATAACTAGTTTTTCATTCTGCATATTAAACCTTTTCAACATCTTTTCTATGTACTCACTTTGAGACAATGTTAATTTGTCATTCTTCCTTTCTCTAGTTATTCTCATACCAAGGATTTGTTTTTCAGCACCCAACTCCTTCATTGCAAATGAGTTCACCAATTTGAACACATTTATTTCTTGCATGTTAGAACCTGCAACAAGCATGTCATCTATATACAATAACAATATAATATAGTTGCCATCGTTTTGCCTTTTGAGATAAACACAATGATCAGAGTGACATCTAGTATACCTTGTTCAGACATAAACCTGTCAAATTTTAGATACCACTGCCTTGGAGCCTATTTTAATCCATACAATCTCTTCTTCAACCTGCACACTAGTTTCTCCTTCCCTTTTACCTCATATCTTTGTGGCTGCTGCATATATATATCTTCCTCCAAATCCACATGGAGAAAGTTTGTCTTTACATCTAACTGCTCAAGATGCAAATCTTCAGATGCTACTAGACTTAAAATAGTTCTGATTGAAGTCATTTTAACAATAAGAGAAAATATCTCATCAAATTCTATACCCTTTTTCTGTGCAAACCCTTTCACAACAAGTCTAGCTTTATACCTTTTTCTACCTCCATCTTCTTCCTTCAACTTGTAAACCCATTTATTCTACAATGTTGTTTTACCTGCAGGCAACCTGACTAAGTCCTAAGTCTAGTTATGTACTAAGGAGTCCATCTCTTCTTTCATGGCTTGCTCCCACTTCTTCCTGGTTTTTACCTACACTGCTTCTTCATAACATTCTGGTTCACCAAAATTAGTCAATAATACATAATATAATGAAGGAGAGAATCGTTCAGGGGGTCTACTTATCCTGGTAGATCTTCTAACACCACTTTCAGGTGTTTGAGGTGCTTGTTGCTATTGTGGTTGTGGTTCTGGCCATTGATCATTGTGATTTTTAGGCACCATCACTTTTTTCTGTGATTTCTGCAAGCACTGTGTATTCTCTGTTGTCTTTTTCCTGTTTCTTTTCCTGCAGCTGATCCTTATACAAAACTTTTTCATTGAATATGACATCTCTGCTCCTAATGATTTTTTGTTTTTCATAATCATAAAGTGATAACCAAAATCATCAACACCATATCCAATAAAGGCACATTTCTTTGATTTTGCCTCAAGCTTTTTTCTATTTTCTTTATTAATGTGGACAAAGGCTTCACAACCAAAAGTTTTTAAAAATGAGTAGTTTACCTTTTTGCTTGTCCATGCCTCCTCTGGAATACCACCATCCAAGGAACTTGAAGGCCCTTTGTTTATTAGATAAACAACAGTCTCTACAGCATTTGCCCAAAATTGTAAAGCCAATCCTACATGCAATCTCATGCACCTTGCACGCTCCATGATTGTCCTACATCCTTTCTAACACACCATTTTCTTGTGGTGTTCCTGGAACTGTCTTCTCTCTGCGAATTCCATTCTCTGAACAATACCTATCAAATTCTTTGTTGCAATATTCACCTCCATTGTCTGATCTGAGACACTTCAACATTTTTCCTGTCTCATTTTCAACCAAAGCTTTCCATTTCTTGAAAGTATCAAATACATCAGATTTATTTCGAATACAATAAATCCAGGTTTTTCTGGTTGCATCATCAATAAAAGTAACATAATAACGAGAGACACCAAGAGATGATACTTGAGCAGGTCCCCATACATTTGTATGCACAAGCTCTAATTTTTCGCTCTTCTTTTCTTTCCCAACTCTAAGGAATCTGACTCTCTTCTATTTTCCATAAACAAAATTCTCACAGAATTTTAAATCAACATGTTTCAAACCTGGCAACAAATTTCTTAAGTGAAAGATCTGCATCCCCTTCTCACTCATGTGCCCGAGCCTATGATTCCACAATTTGGTATCTTCTCCTGTTGAGGTTAAACCATTAACAAAATTAAAAATATCATTGCATAAATACAATGTACCAACCTTTTTTCCTTTTGCTATTACCATGGATCCTTTAGTGACCTTCCAGGTTTTATCTGTAAAAGTAGTCACACACCCTTCACCTCCCAAATGCCCTGTTGAAATAAGATTTTTCTTCAGATATGGAACATGCCTTACCTTCTTCAATAGCCATTGATTTCCATTATGTTGTTTTATGAAAACTGTACCCATTCCAATGATTTTATAGGGTTTATCATCACCCAATCGAACATGTCCAAAATCTCCTTGAACATAATCATGGAAATGTTTCCTATCAAGTTTGGCATGGAATGAGGCCCCTGAATCTACCACCCAGGCATTAATAATATTTTCTAAAGAAAGAATCAAAGCATCTTGCAACACATCACCTATCACATTCGCTTCATGATTGTTTTCTTGCTGCGCGTCTCCTTCTTTTCCTTTCCAAGACTTGCAGTCTTTCTTTAGGTGTCCTTTCTTCCCGCATTTCCAGCACATTATCCCCAAACTAGACTTGGATATACCTTTTCTTGACTTACTATGATATCCAGGGCTCTTTCCTCTTTCCATTTTTCTTCCCCTAGTCTTTGAAGTCAAAGCATTACCTGATGTCTCATCAGAGCCTTTCCGTTGCATTTCCTCGTTAAGGATTGCACCAACAACATCATCAAACTTTAAAGTACTAGATCCAGAGACAGAGTTACTAATGGCCATAACTAAACCATTCCAACTTTCTGGCAATGAGCACAAAAATAACAGAGCCCTAACTTCATCATCAAAAGTTACCCCTACAAAACTTAAGTTACTAGTAACTGTATTAAATTCATTTAAATGATCAGCAACAGATCCACCTTTTGACTTCTTCATATTAAATAAATGCTTCATAAGAAATACCTTATTTGAGGCCGAGGGTTTTTCATATAGTTTGGCCAATGTCGACATTAAACCCTCTATTGTCATTTCCATTGAAATATTAAATGCTACTGACGCCGCTAGGCACAACCCTATTGTTCCAAGTGCCTTTCTGTCGAGAATATCCCATTATGTGTCTGTCATACTCATCGATTTCTTTGCCTTTCCACTCAATGGTTGGTACAGATCTCTTTGATACAGATAATCTTCCATCTGCATCTTCCACAGCTGGTAGTTTTGGCTATTAAATTTTCCACCCTAGACCTACCATCTTCCGCCATTTCTCCCACTCGAACTAGGAACCCTTATCTCTTGTGAGTTTATCAGCCAAATAGACCTTCGACTCTGATACCAGTTGTTAGAAAATTATATATTACAGATAAATGGAACACATAAAATTTTGTAGAAATATAAACACAGAAAACGCATAAAACAAGAGAGACACAGATATACGTGGTTCACCCAATTTGTGCTACATCCACCGAAAAACAAACAGTCCTTCCTTTTATATTATCTAGCAAACTAAAGAGATACAACCTACAGTAGATCCATTGTAATTCCCTCTTCTCTCTCGCTCAATCTCCTCTCTCTTCTCTCTCATAATACAAATCTACATAGACGCAATAAAATTCCCTCATATATAGCGAGGGGGTGCCTTATAGGGAAAAAACCCTAAATTAAATATAACGTCTACCGTCAGATGTCCGCCTAATGAACGGCCCAGATTGACTACGAAATTGCAACATTTTACAAGGCAATTTTACATCTATTTTTAGCATCGGGGGCGCTTCCCTTGATCCCCCGCCAAGGGGGGGCCTGGACCCCCCTACAGCAAATATTTTACAGGCGGCGTTGCCGCTTCATTACGAACTAGGGTCCAATGCGACGATACCTTTGAATACAAAAGATAATCAGGCTCCATACCCAACATCTCTGATGAACTGAAATGAAGCAAAACAAAGAGGCAAAGAACCTTCACATATTTCCAAATTTTCCGCACTTTCTTCCTCACTTTCATAGCTGATATGAATAAGCTTATCACTGTTTTCAAGCTATTGAAACTGAATTTCCTTATTTCTCAAACTAGCTTCTGATTGCTCTGTTAAGTTAGCTTGAAATCGAAGAACATAATTATCATCATACTGATCATACTTAGGCAAATCATTAAAAGAAGGAATGTCATCAAACATACACATTAGATCAATAGATTCCTCTTCCACATATTGATCTGTAAATCCATTTTCTGATCTATGGTAGTTGGAATTATTAGGAATTTGTTCATGGATATCAACATTTTTTTTTTTGAAATAAATAGGTCATGGTGATCTTGCACAAAACATTTATGTTGCATGGTGATCTTCTGTATCATTTCCTTTATTTTTCTTACCAAAATGTCGAGTTTTACCTCTGCAATGTTGTTCTTCTCTGCTTCTACTTTCAACTTTTGCTTTTTAATCAGCAGATGAACTTCTATGTCTACTGCAATGTTCTGCATCTTTTCAAGAGTTGTTGGGTTTCTTTCTCTTAGCTGAAATTATATTTCTGGATCAAATGCTTTTGGATAATGCAAGAGAGTTGAATTGGGAGGAGGTCTTATATTTGTTGGCATTAAATAATAAACTTGATTAAATCTGTCAGAAAATTGTTGTATTGTTTCATTTGATTCTCTTTTCAACTGATTATATTCTTCTATGATCAGAAAAAGATTGACTTTGATTATCCATCTATCAAGGAAAATTTTGACAAACTGATGGAAATTTGAGATGCTTGCAATAGGGAGGTTCTTGAACCAACTCTTTACTTTACTTTGCAAAGAAAGAGCAAAAAACCTGATAATAACATCATCTTCATTAATCTCAAATAGGTCCAAATAATTCTCAAAACCTTGAATGTGTTTTTGGGCAGTGATACCTTTCTCTCCATCAAAATTGGGGAGATATGTGTAATAGTTATGAGGGAAATCATGGAGTATAGGAGGTAACATGAGGGGCTTATATCTATTAGGAACTTTACAAGGTACAATAATATGTACAGGGATTGTAAGATTAGTCTTGATTTGAGGTTCCTCAATCGGGAAATGATCATCATAAGATTCAAAAGAAAGCTGCTCACATGGATAAGGAGAATACATATTTGCAATCTTCAAAGGAAAATAATCAAAAATTAATCTAAGATCTTCTCTAAAATACAATATACATTGAAAAACCTTCTTGATGAGAAAGAACATAATGTCTTGGATTGTAATCCAAGTTAAAAGCCCGATCTTTCCATATTGTTCTTTCAGGTTCATTCCTCTAGTGGAGTCTTGATTGTGAAATTGATTTGGAGCTAGAGTCACCAGGTGGATGATTTTAACCTTTGTGTGTCTAATCACTGTCCACCATCATAGATAAGATCTAATCTTTGTATAATCTTTCTAAAGAAAATGTTCTCATCCCAAGTGGAGTTGCCAATATGTTATCACTCTAAAATTTCCCTAGAGTTTTTATAAAAGAAATGATAGAGGTAACCACAAACCTACTTATTAAATGAGGATCTAGCCTTCCTAATACTCAGAGAGGGATCTCTCTTTATGATTTAACTTTGTTTAGTTAATTGATTTTAGGCTAGTTATTTAAGCTTAAATTGGGTTTTGATTTTGATTTGGTGGTGGAATCACTGACTTAGATGGATAGAGGGATGTCTTTTACCATTGGGCTATGGGGTCAAATGTCAAGAAAATAGGACTAAATCAAGTTCTAAGGATAGTGTTTACAGGGCAAGGTAGCTGAGTGAATTCAGAACTTTTAGGCTGGATGGGGAAGTGGTTTCCAATCGGGTTTAAGGAACAACTAAGGGTTCCTCAAACCAGATGATGAGAGAGATGATAGAGGTCAATCGAAACTAGGGAGAAATGAAGGATTCCCTACTCTGGATATCAGAAGAAAACATTAAAATGATTAATTGTTCAAGAAAGAGTGTACTTAAACAAAATCTGTAATAATATCTAGTTAATTCATTCAATTTAGATAACATGCAAGTATGTGAAACACTTAAGAAGATAACAATTTGACAAACAAAAAATACTTCACTGAAGTGGCCCAACACATTGATCATGTAATGCAATGTCTTTATTACTCAGTGGAGTCTGCTGACTTGAAAAAAAGGGTACAATGAACGCTTAGGTTTCAGATCAATACAACTATAGAAATGTCTAGTAATCCACCCCTAATACTTCAAAAGCTGAAGTATTTATACAAAATTTACAAACTGTTTAAAATAAATGTTGTCTCTAACATACATCACCTTTTTAGACTATATATGAACTAAAAAGCTCTAACTGTTGCAGATTAATAGTTCTAGTGGAATGTGTTGTGCAAATGTTGTTGCTGTGGAAGTGGGAGCAGGTAGGATGTGGACCCAAATTTGTGGTTGTGCTGGCAGATGTTGCTGTGGAAGTGGGAGCAGGTAGGATGTGGACCCAAATTTGTGGTTGTGCTGGCAGATGAACTAGTAGATACAGATGTATCTCTCTTTTTCTTAGTAATTCACTCAACTGTTTGTTGATCCTCTGACTTGATAATCTAATACTTCCCTTAGAGATGGTTGATCCTATGACTGCCCTGCCGTTTTATCATCCTTTAGCGTCACAAAATATTTTGGAAAATATATAATAATATATATATTTGAATAATATTTCCAAAATATTTTAAATGAAATTTATAATTAAATTTCTACAAAACCATGTGTTGTTTTCAATCTGTGGTTTTGTTTTCTCTTTCCATGAATTCACAAAACCATGTGTAGCTTTGTTCTTATCACTCCTTCCTCTGTAAATTCATTTTATCTGTATGTAAAATCCTTTTACCCTTGTAGAATACATGGATGGTATTGCAAAACCATGTGTTGATTTGTATGGTTGGAAGGGTATTCTCACTTTACTCTTTTACTTTTACCTGCAACATGTTTTTACACCTGTAAATTGATTTCACCGTTCCTGTAAATTGATTTCACCATTGATTTCACCTTAATATTTTATGGTGAAATGCATTTACATGAATGCTATCTTTGTTCTGTACATTAATTTCATGTGAAATTTTCCCTTTTATTTTCTCTGATAAATTCATGGCATCCGTGAATTTTATTTGATGTGTTGCTGTAAAACCATTTTACCTTCGAATCTCATTCCACAACCTTAGTCTCATATTGCCTGTAGCTATATAATTTTACCTCAAGTATGGTTTCTATTTCACTTGAATTTAATCCACCTTATATTCTTGTAACATTTATAAGATTTAAAACCAAAACAGTTAATGGTTTATCGTACCACTTTTGAGTGGTAGGTGGTATTTTTTCAGAGGACGCGATATAATGTGGGGCTGCCATGTAGTAAAAAGATGGGTGGGAAAACCACTCATCTCCCGTGCTTTTTGAGTGTTAAGTGTTGGATGAGCTGAGCAGGCGATATGGAATTTTAACCGTTAATTTGTTTTTACGAATTTCGAGGCAAATAAAAATGAAGGGGGCTTAATTCTTAGTGCGGGGTGGGCCATTGGTTGACTTTGCAGGGGAAGAGGTAGTATAGGCTTGCGGGGAGAAATTAATATAAAGTCCAAAACTTTATATTAATAGGGTTTGGTGAAGTAAGGGGTGAAAAGAGGGACTATATATATATATATATATATGTATATATGTATACTTCTTTTTTCTTTTTTCTTTTTTATTTTATGGGATTTATCTCTGTTTTAACCATTACTGCCTCTATGTAAATGATTTCTTCTTGCTTTATGATAATTTTCTTTTCCTTCTTAATAAAGCCTTTGCCTTGCGAATCTTGGAGTAAATAGGTTTTGGAACTAGTATCAAAATTGTTTGTCCAATCTCCAGTTCTGCTAATACGAGGAAAGCAATTAATGGCTTCATTGAACTAAAATGTTTATGGACGGAGTCCGGACTGTGGATGGCTCAATTATGTTTGGGAAAAGCTTTTCATTTATTCATTTTAAATAGAGGTAAGGGAACGACGAAATTTCATATTCTAAAAACTCTGTGTTTTTTCACATTGTGCAGGTGTGTTTAGATGGTTTACCACACAACAATGGATGATAGGGCTACCAGGGATACACAGTGAAGTAGTCGGAGGAGACTTTCGGGCAGGAAGAGACAGTTGGAGGTCGGTCTTCTGAGGGGGCTGTCGTGGAATGGGAGGTGGTTTTGTGGCATATCACACCGATTTTGAGTGAAGGGCGGTATTTTTTGAGAGCATGCGATATGGATATGGGCCGTCGGATCTGGAGGTGGGAGATCGAAGGGTTATCGCGCGGTGGAGTTGCAAGGGCTGAGTCGGGGTGTGGTTGGCGGGGCCCGGGGATAAATAATGTGGTGGTTTAAATACATTTCAAAGGTTTAGTGAGGGTCGGGATTTATAAAGTGGGAGGGGGTTAAATATATAAAGCGAGATTATTGTATGAATAATGTAAGGGTTAAGTTAAAAGGGTATCGAGGAGGGTTTTTTTGAAATGGGGCCCGATACATTATTCAAACTTTGGATAAGGGGTTTTAGTGGGATTTAAGGGAAAATGGAAACTAATAAGTGGGGAATAGTAAAATGAACGGGTAGGGGTGATTTTTCAAGGGAAAATGAGTTTAGAAGGATACGAGAAAATGATAAGGGAAGGGATTTTTGGAATCAGGAAGCAGAAATTAGTAAGATATTTAGTGATAAGAAATAAACCAACTGTTGCTTTCCATACCTTGTGCAAACTGCTTCTACCTACCCATCATTTACCCTAACATTTTTTCTTCATTTATTGGGTGCATTTGAGCTTATTGACCCTTTTATTTTCTTTTGATAAACAAACTATCTAATTTTAATCTTATAACGTCCAATGGCTCAGATTAAACTGATGAGCTCATTATTATTCTCTACCTAACTACTGATCTACCAAGATTAAACAGTTTGGCTAGATCTTTATTCTCTATCTATGAGCATGAAATTTAAATCATGAATCAATCAAGATTAAACTGTTTGATCATCATGGAGTGTGACATTTTGACAAACTGCACACAACCTTATTTGCAAAAAGTAAACTGAGAGGAGTGGCATTTGAATGCACACACTTTCATGATCTATTTTATCTCTTTTTGGTGGGGTTCATATTTAATATTCTTTTTTGATCTTTGTTTCTTTTTGTCCTTTGATTATTCTTTTAAGACATACCCTCTTTACATTTTTTAATATGGGAAAACATTTGCAGAAAAGCAAAGGTATGTACAATATTACAATACTTAACATAGTCAATTCAAAATTATGATCCCTATTATTATAGGAACCTAACACACGCCATTGGGTTTAGAATGAAGAGATCTTCAATTTGAAGCTGAGTTTGACAAGATTCTGACACTTTGATTTTTTAGCATAATTTTAAGCACCTGATCAGTCATGGGCATGGAGGATTTCCTAGATTGACAGTGGTTTTGCCCAGCCTTGCCATTTCCTAGATAGTCATGGTGTTGTGGGTTTTATATTTTCTTTCTGGTTGGTGCTCATGTTTCTTTGGTTGTGGGTTGAGTTACTAGTTCCTGGATCCTTGGTTGGACAAACGCTCTGCAAGCCCTGTAACAACTTGGGTTGAGTTACTAGTCCTGGAAGCCTTGGTTGCACAAACACTCTCGAGCCCTTGATGGGTTGATTTACTGGTCTTGGAATCCCTATTTAGACAAACGCTCTGGATCCCAACAACAATTATGGGTTGAGTTACTAGTCCTGGAACAAACACTCTGGAGTCATGGATAACTTGAATAGAGATCGATCTGGTGATGGTTAGTAATGTCTGACCGTGAGGTGGAACCACTGGTTAAGGGTTGAGGTGGTTGGCCTATGGAAGCCCTGGTTTGGTTTTTTTTTTTTAGTTGTTTCATGAGATTCCACATTCATGCTTGGAATATGGTGCGGGGGTGATTGGCTGAAAGAGAGATTTGGTTCAGCCCAATCTATGGTCGGGTGGTACGTGGAATTCCCTGACTTGGTTGGATTTTCATATGTTAATAAGCGCCCTTTTTCCTTTGGTATTTTCATGAGAAAATGTGCTTGTCAGTATGTGGCTTTAGTAGTTATTTCATCATTGATATATCTATGGTTATTTGTTGGTTATGAGCATGTTTTATGATAATATTTGTGTATGGATCTCATCATGTTTTGGTTAGTATATGAAATAATAATGAATGAATGTCCTAGTAGATAACAATGCAACTATTGGAAGGAGATATTAATCATCCTTGATGATTATTAGATAAGTATGAGATCCCTATGTTCAGATATGTTGTTATGACATGTAGATTTCATATTTACGATATGTTTGACGAAATGTCTTTCATGGCTAGTGTGGGTCAGATCAAGTCCTTGGTCAAGTGTTTGCATTAGTAACCTTACCTCAGTGTTAGTTATTTTTTCTAGAAGTTTCATGAAGTTTTGGGCAGTAGTTTGAGCTCTTGCCCTGAAAAAGTGGCTCAAAATTGCCTGAAAAAGGCCATAGTCCCATGCATGTCTTGTTATGGGAGCAACTAGAGGGTCTCAGTTGCATGCATGGATTGTCATGGGAGCGAATAGAGATTTAGATCAACAAAACATCAAGTTGTCTCAAAGGTTGGGCACCTAGAAGGGTTGGTTGTCTCCTGAAGGTTTTGTAGCTCCCCTGGAAGGTCAGATTGGTCTTATCTTGTCGGCTCCACTCCCTTAACTGTACTGGGGGATTTGAATCATATCATAGTAACTCTTCGTCACATGTTTACCCCTATGGATCGATTATCTTGGGTAAATGTGGGAGGAGGGTGTTACAAAGGCGACACACTTGCCTAATGTATCCCTTGTCAAGCATTTCGTTCAACTGCAACTTCAGTTCCACTAACTCTGGAGTGCTCATCCTGTAAGGTGCCTTTCATGTTGGTGTCACTCGTGGTACCAACTCAATAGAAAAGTCTATTTCCCTATGAGGTGGCATCTCTAAAATCTCTACTAGAAATACATCCTGAAACTATTGGAAAATCATATACCTCTTCAAGACTTTTGCATCCTCAACGTCCTTATCTTGGCCTTCATGTTCTCTGTGTAATCATGGAGCTCAAAGAACTTCTTCATTCCAAGCAACCATGCCTCTGCATCCTCCAACTTCTTCAACACTCCATCAAATGTTGGTGGCATGGATTTCTTGAATTCATCTGGAAAGTATCCCCTCTCACTCCTCCTCTAACAATTGTAGCAATGATGACCATGATACCTATCTAAACCAAAAGTAGAGTAGAACCCATATCCACCGCCTCTCCTATCAGGTGCACCCAAGAACCTACCATCTCTAACTATGTCATCATGTTGTAGTTGCTACAATCACCGTCCAAAATTTTTCCTTAGCTTCGTTTTGGGGCCTCCCTACCAACCATCCTTAGCAGCATGTCTTACACTGCGTAAGTACATAGGCTTCAACTGAGTTTTAGTGGCCTGCCAGCCTGTGCATGTCAACTTGTTTGTCTCCCACCATAGGTTGTCATTCTAGACTTAAGCATTTTCTGGCTGAGATGCTCCCCCATAAAAATTGTGCAATTCTGGAGGGGAACCAACCTTCCCTCCAGAAATTGTTCAATCCAGCTGGGTTGCTTGTTGGGATCCAAAAATGTGCAATCTAGCCAGGCATCCTTCCCTTTGAAAACTGCGTAATCTAGCCCAGCACTAAGCTTCAGCTCAGAAATTGTGCAATTTTGACTGATAGTCAAGGCTTCAATCCAGAAATTATACAATGCATAAGGGACAGCCAGTCTTGTTCAACCCAGAAACTGCGCAAATCTCATTCCCATGCTTGCAGAATGCTACATGTGCTTTCAAGTTGACTGGTTCCCTCCAGGACTGAGCAATCCTGATTTGCATACATGGCCTACTTTTCCTGAAAAGGCAAAAAAGAAGAAACAAAAAGCAAAAAAGAATCCCTAGATTTTAGGAATCTATCTTTAGCAGTTGGAGGTTACATGCAAAGATCGTTTTAGAAACTTCCCTACAAGTGTCGCTTTTTCCTAGATTTGTGGCATGCGCATCATAAGCCCCATCCTTATCAAACTCATTTAGTCGATGCTACAGATATCATTCCTCACATCAATCTTGGAGATTTGACATCCCACATTACATCTAGGAGTCTTCGGCACATTCAACTTAGATTTTTCCGAGTAAGTCTGTTTTTCATGTCTTTTGTTGCTTTTTCTGTTGCTTTTTGTATTTCGCTTTGTATGAATTCTATTTTCTTGATTTTGTTGAACGTTTGCTCTCATTTTAATGCATGTTAGCTTGTCAAAGCGTTGTTTTAAGTTTTTCATTGCATCTCACTACTATCACATGCATGACATTGTTTCTGCACTAATGGTCGTCGTTGCGGCGACTCACTTCACACACATGCTTGCTTTCCCATTTTATGAATCTCGCACTCACTGTTTTCATGCATGATCATTCGCTCTTGCTTACACTCAATCTCACCATGCATTCAAAGATTTTCATGTTTTCAGATGCCCATCGGTGGGTCTGGGTTGCCTTGGCCAAGACCTTGCCTTGCCCGAACAACAATGCGCATTTCTGAGACTGAGGGCTCTGCCTTCCTCCCAGAAACTGCGCAAAGTTGGCCCAACATTAACCTCCAGGCTTTCTTTGCACAATTCTGGGAGGCAGTGCCTAGCTAGCCCCAGAAATTGCGGAATGCAGTTTGTGGGTTTACATGTCATTGCTAACTGAAACTGCACATTCCGCAGTTTTAGTCCTTAGTAGGCTAGGATGGACTATGCCTTGTGCAGTTCCAACAGTTAGTCAACCTCCTGATAACTCGAACTGTGCCTTGCATAGTTTTGGTAGTCAGTCTCCTAGCCTCCTGGTGAAAATTGCACAATCTTCCCAGTCAGTCACCCGGGTATGTTGCATGTCAGTCCTCAAAGTTGTTTTGGTTTTTAACTAACAGATTTCTTGCCATGAGTGTTGTTATCTCTCTAGGTATCGAATGTGTTCGTCTCTCTCTCAGCATTTCAGGTTCAATGGCCTCCAAGAGAGTAGGGTCAAAGGACACTATTGAAAGTGCAACTAGAGATGCAGTTGAACAAGAGTTTATGAGCTTGCCTATCTACGAAGACACCAAGTTGTTCATAGACAAGGATATCAAGATGCAATAGTAAGACATCAATGATATATTCTTAGGCACCTTTGAGGAAAATATGGAAGACCGATGGGTTTATGTCAACATTCACAAGTCTGGCTTGTACCAGATCGCATGCAGGTATCTCGCGTTTCCATGCACGGACATGATCCACTGGATTGTCTCACACACTGTTCTCGAGACGATGATGTTGAGCAGTGCTAGCGGAACAAAACTTGCTACCTTTAGGGCGAAGGACTTTCAACAGATGTATCACTTACCACAATCAGTGATCATAATGGAGAAACCATTCAGCAAACCCAACAGCAGTGAAAACTCAAGAGATATCTTGAAGAGTTGGGCGAAAGAGCCAGCCAAGTTCAGGACAACACCCAGCCAGGTTTACAAGATGAAGATACTATGGAAGGCATATCATAAATTGGTCATCTTTGCATGTCGCTTATACAACCAAGAGAGCACAAAAGCCTTCCCGCAGAGTTGGGTGATTGTGTTGGACCAATTGGACAATGAAGGAAGACCTTGCAACTGGTCCGTCATGTTGGCTCTCAGGTTGAAGGAACAAGTGACAGAAGCCCGACATCAACCTAAATGTCAGCAAGAAAAGTTATACATTTTCGCTTACATTCTGGACGCAGTTTGTGCTCATTAGCAGTTCCCAGGCTTGAGTCGAGCATGGACACCTTCGGAAACCTCTATGCAGACTTATTATAGATTGTTCTCAGAATGCAGCTTCCGTGGAGTTATCACACAATTGTCAGACCGCTTTGTCACCTCGGCGTACAAAATGATATTTAAGCAAGATCCACCTTGCATGTTGCAAGAAGCGATGGAGGCATTTATCGACATAGCAGATTGGTATGCCTCACCCCTTGGCACCTTCATACAGATGTACAACGCGAAGAAGGATCTGCATGTTTTACTGAAGTTTTCCATGGACAAGCTCGTCATGTAAGAGGTGTCATATCACATCTCGACAGGGTTGTTAGCAAGATTGTACAGGAATAAGAAGGCACCTTGGCCCACTCTTCCTTTGTGAATCGGGTTGTATGGATACAAAATCTCAAGCATGTTGAGGCCGAGACGAAGGAGTTCAAAAGATTCACCTTTAGCACCAGAAGTTTCAATCTCTATGACCCACATTGCTTGGTGAAGGACCATTATGCGAAAGTGTGGTGTCCTTGGATACACGTGTCATTGGCCTAAGGAAGACCCATGGAGATATTTCTATCACTTCTCCAAACTTAATGAACCAGTCGGCATAGATGTAGAGTGGTTGGAAAAGCAAAAAGTAGCAACATCTCAGAGAGCACCATGATCAGCTGCAACAGAGGGTAACGTACCTACGCATGACAAAGGCAAGAGAAAGGTTGTTGACAGTGCAGAGGCAGAACAAAGCCGCAAGTTCAAAGCATATCCACTTGTGATGAAAGCAACTTTGGAGATTGAGGTTAAGAGGTGACAACACGACAAGAGGATCACACAAAGGCTAAGAGAGAAACAGAAGATGGAGGAAACAAAAAAGGAGTTGCAGGAGTTGAAGCAACAAATCTGGGAAGAACAGGAGCTGCGCAGAAGAGAGAAGGAAGCGCAGCAGAAACATGCACAACAAGAGGCGCAACATGCACAGATTGATGAAACTGTGCCCATACAGGTTATAGACTCATCCGAGCAGCTGGCACAAAGCAGACAGGGTGAGCAGTTGCAAGAGCAGGACTTAGCTCAAGAGATTTAACAGATGATAGAGCAGATGGACACGAATATGGTTCAGCCAGAGTCAGATCAGGATATTAACCTCATGCCTTAGAACCAAGAGGTCACCCCACCATCTTCACCAGATCTGGAAGTAGAGCAAGACCCAAACAATCAAGGAGACACAAAGATCCTTGAAGAAAATCCAGAAGTGGAGATGCACAACATATCTTTCGACGAGTCGCAACATAGAGTTGTATAGTTGCACAGAGTGCCTACTCCGGATGTCCACATATCTCCTGTGTAGTTTGAAGAATGAGTGATTGTATCCGATGTGCACAAGCATCTAACAGCATTGGCTGATGCTACCAGAGAATATGCCGAAGCCACCAGCTCGAGTGTTCGATTCTTGATAGCAAAGAATGAGCGCATGGCTAAGGAGTTACAAGCGGCCAAGCAAGGAGGAGAACATGATACATCATCTGCCATAACAGAGTTGAAGAGAGTGATACTAGATGAAGTATCGTCCCTCGAGACATTCATGCAGATGTTGTATTCTAGATTTGTCAATGTGCATAAGCTAGTTGTCCATCTCAATGGTTGGCAGCAACACTATGCTAGGAGAGCACGCATCTTGTCAAATCTGCACACTGTTGTCGATCACATGCAAACATGGACAATGAGGTACAAAGGAGCCCCATTGCACTTGCCAAAGATAATGAAGCCCAAGGCGGTAGAGTCAAAGGCACACATCTTGAGTCAAATCCGAGACTATGAGGAACTCCCGCAACTCATCACCAGTTTGCAGGCTTCACATGCATGGGTGTTCAGAAGCATGGATGTCATTGTGTGCATGCATGCGATCCCATCTATTGGCACACTCACTGAGGTGAAGTCAAAGAACTAAGTCCAACTGGAGCTGGACATGTACTTTGATGAGTTGATGTGCATAGCCACCAACGTAGACTTAGAGATCAACACAAACACTATGCATCAATATGTAGTTGGTGTGGCCGCACCCAAGACTATGATGTGCATGTTATCAGAAGATTTGGACAGAGGTGCCAATCAGTGTACCTGGATGCAACAGATGCAAGAGTTCGCTTTCAGTAGGATGTCACCATTGAGCATGTGGACACCATCACAGACTACCAAGCTTGGCATCAATTCACCACCGTCGATCATTGTGAGGATGTCTAAAAGTTGGTATTCCCACAACTGTTCGAGTCTCAGTGATAGCTTGCATGGCTTGCTCAAGCTTATTTTGTCTCACATGGGTACATGTGCAGATGGTAATGTAACATCTTGTAAAAGTGAAAGACCAAGTGTCAATAGTAGAATGTAACAGTCATGAGGGTAGTTGAAGAGTCACAAAGGGGAATGTCAAGGGTCACCCCACCCTTTTTTATTTATAGAACCTCATAACTCATTATATAGGCTTTTGGGAGCCAAGCTTCCTATAAGTGTATCTTAGAGAAAGCTTGGAGTGTATTGTAACGAGCCTTGGCTTCTCCACAGTGCAGAGCTAGTATATCTCTTTGGAGGAGTAGGCGATAGTGACTGTAATGTTCCGTTGTCAGGACTAGTGGTTGGTCATAGTTGTATGTATGATTGGAGCTTTCACTTTCTTAATATAACAGAGCTAGCACATTTCATGCATATGTTGTTATTGTATTTCAGTTATCTTGGTTACTCTAATGATATATGTATTTGTTGTTTATGCATGTATGTATGGACTCTTCTATATATGTTTGTATGAATCTTATCGAGATGTGTTGTTGGTTTAACTATCACTTTGGATTGTTAGCTAACCTTCTTTCCAGCTTGTGATGTATCTCTCTCGTGTGTTCCCTTTCAAGCCGCGTGTTGTCACAAGTTTCTAAGGGGCGCACTCATACCCCCGTTACGTGTGTTAGACCCATTCATGCACCTTCCTTGACTTGTTGCGCATGTCACACCCTTGATACCAACAGGGACATCTTACTCACCTCTGCGCAGAACCGAGGTCAAGTCGATATCGTACTACCCCACTGATGGGACTCCTACACCAAATGGTCTGAGGTCTAGTTGGGACTTCTTACCGGGGAGATCCCTTGACATGTTGGCGGGTCCAACACCGTCAACACATGCCTATACGACCCGTGTCCACCATGAAACCTGCTACCATATGCCCCATTAGTCCTGTCTTCCTGTCCATAATTGATTTGTGGTTGTCCCTGTCTCTGCAAGTCAGACAAACTGTGAAGTATAACTGCATTGACCTTTGCTTCTTCTTTTTTCCTGTGCCATGGAAATTATTTCCTGTGACTGAATGATTATGTCATTATCTGCTTTGCAACTTCTGATTTCTGCCTTTAGACTTCTTGAGGTGTTTGTTAGGTCAGGAGAGTACCCCTCTCTTGGCTGCTCATCTAATCTGTAAGGAGAGCGTTGTGAACTATAAACCACCATTTTTCTAGCCATCTCTGATCCTCTTCTTCTTGCAAACATAAAATTTGAGATAACCAAATATAAACATAATTAACATACCTAGTGAAGTTCAAGGGAGGGTATCTTGTCTACAAAATCAATCCACATTAGCACGATACATGTATGTACATAATCATATCAATATATCGACATAATGCATGATAACACTAACTAAATACAACGGCCTCATGCACAACAACAGTCAACATGACAATGCATGCATGACAAACACATTTCACCCATCCAATCCAAGTGTTGAACCATGCTATTATACCAATCTGTAACCCACCCCTACCACATTTACCCACTTTAACTGGCCTGTCAGGGTAAACATGAGCTGAGGGCTACTATGACATGACCCATCCTCTTAAGTAGAATTAAGGAAGTGGAGTCGACAAACTGGAACTTTACTGACCTTCCTGAGGAGCTACAAGACGCCCATGAGCTAAACAACCACTCCAAGTGCCCAAACCCCAAGTTGGGTTTCCTTTTCAATGACCTGGGCCCATAACCGCATGCATGACAAGGTCTCCATGCCATTATATCTCCCCAACCACATGCATAATCCAATAAGGATGTGGTTATGGCCCAAAATTTCCATTTTAGAGGGTGCAATCCTGGATTTTGAGCCACCATTTCAGGCTAGCCTCCAAACCACTACCCATAACTCAATGAGACTTTCCAGAATGATAAATAACATCAGGACAAAGCCATTCATACAAAACTTGATCAATGACTTGACTTAACCAGGCCTAACCATGACAACCATTTCGTCAATCATATGGCGAATATGTAATCTACAAGTCATGAATGCATATTTGAACATAGTGCTGTGAAACTTAGCTGAGAATCACCAAGAAGGTCTAATACCCTCTCATAATAGCTATAATGACATTTTTTAGCTCGTGCATTCATTAACCATTCATCAACCAATCAAAACATATCAAGAGCCATAACTAGAACCTGTTATGGAACCATGCTTATAACCAACATATAACCAGAATGATAACCATGATAGAACATCCATCAAAGCCACATAATAACAAGTACAAGTACTCATGAAATACAATAAGAAAAGAGCTCTTATTAACATATGAAAAATCCAACCAAGTCAGGGACTTCCACGTACCACCCGACCATAGATTGAGTTGAACCAAATATTTCTTTCAGCCAATCACCCCCATGCCATATTCCAAGCATGAATGTGGGACTCAAGACATAAACAACCAGGGATTCCCAGAGATTAAACCACCTCCACCCTCATTCTCCTGTGATCTTGCCAAAACCGGTCAAGAGATCACATAAGCAAACCAAAACATAAACAACCAGGGCTTCTCAGAGATTAAACCACCTCCCCCCTCAGGCTACCATGATCCCAGCAAAACTAATAAAGGTATCACTAAGCCAAAAACAAGCTTGGATGCCTCTGAAATTTTTCACCATTTCCTTGAGGAATTTTCCTATCTCCACCCACCTGTCAAGGGCTTCCTGAAGATTAAATCCCCTCCACCCCCAACCCTTGGGAATTTTCCTGAGACCACCTCACCTAGTTCCAAAACCTTCAAGCAATCCAAAACACAACCAAATAAAAGAACCCCGTCACACCATGACTATCCAAAAGTGGAAAGGCAAGGATGAATCCACTATCACACCTAACAAAACCCATGTCAATGATAACAAAAGAACTAAATACACAAATGTATGTGCCATGCATTCACAAACCAGCTAGGAAATCATACATGTAACATGTTACTTGCAAGTCTTCCTGTTGAAGCTGCTTGATCCAACCTTCCTTGTTTGTCCTTTTCTTTTCTTGTCCTTCATTTTCCTTCCTTTGCTTGCTTTCTCAAGTGCTAGAGTGCTCCAGGAATGTTCTAAGTGTGCAATAATATGACAAAATAGAGAGAGCTCCAAAACTGAACTGACAAAACCTATGAACTGATCCTCATAAGCCTTTTTATCATCGAGGCCTCTATTTTCTTCATTTTCCTTTATTTTTCCTTCAATTTTCCTCTCATGTAAATATGTGACCTTTCATCTTCCTTTTCTCCTATTTTCATCTATTTTCATAAATAAAATGTCAATTGATGCCTATTTTCCTTAGCCATAATAAACTGAAAGTGACACCCACTAGGATGTTTTTCCCAACATTCAGCTTGGAATACATGTCCCATGACCGTGGTCTTATTTTTTCTTTATTAACTTTTATTACATGAACTTTAACGTGGGGCCATTCCATTAAAACTAAGACAATATAGATATAGTAACTTTTAAGCTGACTATAAAATCTAAAATAGGGAAACCAGAAGAAGGAAGAGGCCTAATAAGCCTTTCCTTGAGGAGGTTAAGATGCCTGATGTGTGTGAACTTGGCCTGATCATGCCATGGCTAGTTGCTTGGTGTTAGTTCCTTTTGAAGATGGCGATGCTTGGATTTGTCCTTTCTTGTTTGTTCTCGCACGTCCAAATATGTGAATGGATCATCATTTCCTTTTGGTAGTGAGGGAGAGTACTACCATTCTATTACAACTCCATATGGACCTACCCCTTGCAGAGAGGATTCCTCTTTGGTAGACTGAGTAATGCAATTCTAACTAATTTCCTTAAGCTATGGGCTCTTGCAGGTTTGGGAGCTGCCATAGCCCGCAGACCCTTCATTCTTTTCCTAAGTCACTGGAAGGTCAAGGTTGGGAAGATTGGCAGTTTGGTGAGAAGAATCCATAGCTATTGAGCTTTTCTTGGAGTTGGTGGTTGTTGGATCTGGTAGGAGGGGAGGAAACTTGATGCCTATTGATCTAGAGAGATTTCACAAGGCAAGGCACATATTGTTTATATTGACATTGACCTCCACCATTCTATGCTCAACCCTTTCCTTAGCTTCTTCCATATTGTAAATCTGGCAAGCTAACATGTTTTTAACTACTTAATGGCTATGGTTGAGATGTTTGCACTCCTTTACATCCATAGCAATAACAGAATGATGAATGTGGGGCAGAATGTCTTGATCAAGCAACTCTTCCTCTTTGGCCATGCCAAGGAGGGAGAGGTGGGTGCCCTCACCCTCCACCATCGCGCTTCACTCTACCGTGTTCTCAGACCATTCTTGCTCGCCTATTGCTTTGGAGCTTTCTCGTTCCGAGTTCACCAACATCCCCCCTCCTCCCCGTCTGAACTTGACACTCGTAGGAGGGAATGATGGAGTGAATGATTTACTTGGAGTAGGGTTATGACAATAAGGAAAATCTTAGTTCAAATCCGTTGAAGAGATTGAGGACGCCACAATACATCTTTTGCAGAGCTGAATCGAATGAGACCGATGGTGCATGACCACCACCTAGACTCAAGAATGAAGGTGAGCCCCATACCTGTCATACAACCTTTGATAAATCTCAAAAAACGTATGACCACCACCTAGACTCAAGAATGAAGGTGAGCCCCTTACCTGTCATACAACCTTTGATAAATCTTAAACAACGTATGGACACACGAACCAAAAACCTTCAAAACATGATATTATCAGTAACTAATGATTACAATAAAATGGAAATGCTATGAATATATATTTAATAAAACACAAAGTAATCATATAAACAAAAGCTATTCCCAAAAATTTATGTGTGTGGACGAGAGTAAGTTATTAAATGAAACTTATATAAAGAAAGAGTTATCATTTAGATAAATAAAAAATTATCATGTTATGTTTTTTTTTTAATTATTAATATACATAATTTTATTATTATTATATATATAGTCAGTTTTTAAATTACTAAGATATTTTTATATGCGTAAATTAAGTTATTAGTGTATAAATTTAATTATTCTTGGGTTAAGTTTTTTTCCCCAAGGAAAAATCGTAACTTTCATTATATATCTGAAAATTACATGTTGTAGATGCTTCACAAGAAGCATATATCAAAATATGGTGGCAAGCCACATACATAGAAAAGAGTTTGTTACATGTCTGTAACCTGATATCCCATGATAAATATACAAGAGATAATAAAAAAATATACAATTATGATGTGTAGCAAGATATATCAGTAAAAAATGAATCATCGCCAAAATCAGGGCAGTGCTGCCCCTTGAGAGAGCTGATCATCATAAGGCCTGTGGAAGTACTGGTAGAATTCATGTCCGTTATGCTCTTGAATCATCCAGTGACCACGTGGCTGGTGCGCTGCCTCCTTGGATAGTAGATCGGAAAGTTGATTCCTTTCCCTGTAAATATGATGACATGAAATGGTGTCAAATTGAGATTTTAATAATAAGACATCATCCAATAGGTTCTGAAGTGTGTGCACGTGACATATAGATTGCTGATTGAACCAATTAATGATGAGTTTGGAATCTCCAAAAATCTGAAGGTGCCTGCATCCTTTTTCTAATGAGAATGAAAGAAGGTGTTTGAGACTGATAAGTTCTGCATAGTTATTGGTGCCTCTTCCTAGACCCATTTTTAATTTGAAATGATGATCCTCATTGAGATATAATATCGCACCACCTCCACAACCATCATGTTGTGTAGATCCGTCGAAGTATGCCCATGGGGATGTTTTTTCTATGGTTTCTGCAATGATGGCCTGTTGGAACGCTTGGGTTCATCCTCGGGAATCATATGATATAGAGTAGAAATGTGTGCAAAGGCAACAATCCAGTTGGGGATCCTACCATGGAGGATGAGCGAGTTCCTGCAAAGCCAGATACCCCAACAAACCAACATGGGGAGGTTCTGAAGTTTAGAGGGATTTGCTCGGTTCCACCATGCTTCCCAGGCAACTATGATTGACTGACTAGTCCAGGTTATGTTGATATTCAATAGATGCAGTAGATGATGCTTGAATGTGGTAGTAGCAGGGCTATGAACGAAAAGAGGATCAATGTTTGCTTCTGCATTCCTCCATAGAGCACACAATTTGGGACCTTGAAAGGACTGTTTCTGATGATTGTCACTAGTGGTAGCTTTGTGGCACAAATACACCACATGAAAAGCTTTTCCTTGGGAGGGCTTTTCAGTTTCCATAAGGGTCACCACCACCATGTCATAGCAGGTGGTTTATGATCAACATATATGATTGGATAACCATCCTTGGGGGTATACCTGCCATGTTGTGATAGGACCCATATAAGTTCATCATCCCTGTCAAAGATTCTTACATGAGTTTCGATTAAGTGCACCGATATAGCTTGCCCATTCCTGTTGCCATTCTGCAAGGATGTCAAGGTCGAGTGCCGATTTCCAGGCTTGAGTAAGTATAGAAGTGTTGACTGGATCAACGATGTGATCAAGTGTTGTGATGCCTGCTTGTTCCAAAAATCATATGAGACCAGGTGAGAGGGAGTGTGCATTGCCACAACTAGACCATGGATCCTTCCCAATATGAACCTGCTTGCCCGAACCTATTCTCCAAGCTAAGCCATTTCAAATGTGCTCAATTGAGTTAAGAATGGCACACCAGATCGAGGAGATGTTTACCTTGTTCCCATGCGGCCTCCTGATCCAATCAATGGGGCGAAGAGGACTGATATATTTCCTTGTGACCACCTTGGTCCACAAATTGTCTATTGTGAGGACTTGCCAACCCAATTTTGCAGCAAGTGCTCTAGAGAAACATGAGAGGTATTTTAATCCCCAACCTCCCCATTTTTTTGGTAGGGCAATAAGATCCCATCTGGTCCAGGCAAAGGTGTGTCCTTCCTTGGATCCCTTCCATAGGAATCTGTAGCAGATCTGCTGAATTCTAGAGAGTATGCCTTTGGGAATCCAAGCTAATGACATCCAGTATACTGGGGTCGCCTCTAAGACTGATTTGATGAGGACTAGAGAGCCATCTATGCTGCCAAATATTCAATCTTTTTCAATTTTGGCCACCAACCAAGTCTAGTCAGTTATTTTGTATTTATTTGGTCTGAGCCGGAAGCCTAGATATTTGAATCCTTCTTCAAATTCGATGGGGGAGAAGGGAAATCACTGTAGGGAAAAATGAATTTCATGCTGAGAGAAACCCATAGATGAAAAGGTGGATTTCAAATGATTACACATCATACCAGTGGCTTTACAAAATAGCTTGAGCACAAAATTGAAGACCGTGGAGTCACAAATAGAACAGGAAGATGAGAACATTGTCCACAAAAAGGAGATGTGATAAAATATAGTTGTCATCTATTTTGATGCCCTTCAATCTCCCATTGTTCTTTTCATCGATTAGTAGTCTACTCAGGCCCTCCATTACCAATAGGAAGAGTAGGGGTGATAAAGGGAAGCCTTGCCTAAGTCCTCGCTCAACATGAAAGAAATTAGATGTTGAACCATTAATAAGAACATTGTATGACACTGATGTAATACAACACATAATCCAGTTGATGACAGAGATAGGGAAGCCCAGGTGTGTCAGAAGCATCTAAATATATATCCAGCTAGTCCTGTCGAAGGCCTTTGCCAGGTCAATCTTGAGAATCATGCCCTTAATATTCTTAATATGCATAGAATGAATCCCTTCCTGTGTGATGCCAATTACATCATGAATCTGACGATTGTCCAAAAATGCAAATTGTTCCTGTGAGATATAATGAGAAAGAATAGGCTTAATCCGGTTAGCAATGATTTTGGCAATAATCTTGTATATACAGTTACATAGGGAGATGGGTCTGTAATCATTGAAGGTGAACGACAGATCAGATTTGGGAATGAGGGAAATGAAGGTAGAGTTAAAAGAATCATACATACAACCATTAGTCTTGGATTCTTCAACCAAACGAAGAAGATCATGACCAATCAATTCAAAGAAGGATAGATAGAACTCAACTGGCCAACCATCCGGGCACAAGTTCTTGTCCTTCTTGAACCATTTGAGCACAACTTCTAATTCCCCCATCGAAACAAGTTTTGTTCAGGTCCTCCGCTGTATCATCATCGACAAACCTTGGAAAGAGACCAACGATTTTAATGATTTCCGCCAGAGTAGCCTCTTGTGGAGCTTTGAAAAGTTATCCGAAATGGGAAGTGGCCAGTGTAGCTAGTTGATTGAAAGAAGTAAAAGTGTGTCCTTCCTCATCTTCAAGAGACCAAATGGTGTTGATGGCCTTTCAACCTTTAGAAAATTGATGAAAGAATTTGGTGTTATCATCTCCGACTTGTAGCCAAGTAGCTCTGCTCTTGAGCCTCCAAGTCTCTTCCCTTTCCTTAAGGATTCTAAGTCTATCCGATTCCAACTTAATGACCCAATATTTAGCTTCAATGGATGAGAATCCTCCATTGTAGGGTCTTCAAGACTGGCTAACTCCTCTTCGATAGATTTAAGTGTATGATCATCTAGTCTTCGCTTAGCCCTGGCCCATTCAATCGTTATCTTTTTGAGACATAGGAGCTTATTAGCAAAGAAGGCAGTAGCAGTCTGTTCAGGGGAGGGTGGGTCAGCAAGCTAGGTATCTTTTACGCGTTGAATATAGTTCTCATCCAATAGCTAAGTTGAGTTGAATTTGAAAGGAGATTTGGGCTTAGATGAAGTACCAGAGATGTCTAGATATATCAGGGAGTGATCAGATATTCCACCCAAGCCAACCCATTATCTGTACAATACCAATTTATCAAGGAGGGATTCTTTAATTAGAAATCGATCCAGCCTCTTGGCGATCATGGCATTCCCAGTTCTCCTATTATGCCAGGTAGGTTGGAGACAAGCCATCAGGATATCAATTAATTGGTGATGTTCCAACAAGGGACTGATCATATCAGAGAGAGGGTTCGACCGTGCATAACATCCCTAGGATTCTGCAGAACCAATATAAAAGTTGAGGTCCCCGTCAAAATGACGTTGTTTGATTGCATGAAAGAGGAATTCAACACCGTCTCCCAGAATGTCATTCGATTGTGGCATGGACCATATATGTTCACCATTTGAAGTTCCATCCCAATCTATTTAGAGAAGACATCCGCTACCAATACTCCTTCCCTACCCCATACATTAAGGAGCCTCAAGGCTCTGGGATTGATGCCAATAGTAGTACCCCCTAAACGACCGCGAGCATCAAGGGCATGGAGGGTCCAGCCTGGTAAAATCGATGCCAGGACATGGATAATATGATCACAATCACCAAGTGTCTCTTGTAATAGAATCACATCCACCTTCTCAACATCAAGAAGTCTCCTAAGGGCTAGACGTTTAGCGGGACTAGCCAACCCGCGACAGTTGAAAGAGAGCCACTTCATGAGGGGGCTGAGTAAGGGGCATTTCTTGCTCTAAGAACCCCATCAATGGATAACTTCCTACCTTAAACCATGTCAAGTCTAGCCTTTTGGATGGCTTTGGACATGTTGGAATGTCTACCACGGGAAGTTTTAGGGATCTTCGGGGGAGAGGATGTACCCAAACCACCACCAGATGATGCAACAGGTTTGTCATGAGATCGCAGGTGGTATCAATGTCCGAAATGTGAATAAGAGGATTCCTCCATGGTGGAGGAGGGGCACAGGGGAAATTCAGGGATGGCAGGTGGAAGAATAGAGAAAACATCGGGGGATGCAGATGAGGGGCATGATAACGAAGAAAGTTTGCATCCAAATTGAATAACATCCTTAGGGAGAGACATAGAAGATACATATGATTCAATTGAAACAAAAGAAACAAACTAGAGGAGGATGATCCTTAGAGAGAAAGGGACACTCCTTGTAGAGATGGCCAACTTTGTGGTAGCGCTTGCATCAGAATGGTACCCCTTCATAGTCCAACATTTGCAATCTGGTGGTGTTCCTCCATTGGATCTTCAAGTTTTCCTCCAGTCCTTCACAAGTGTCAAGGTGAACTAGGATATGAGCAAATGCCATCTTCCCTGTCTCAATGAAGGTTTTGTCGTGGTCGAGGTATGTCCCCAAAACATTTCCAATGTGCTTGAATATGTCCTTTGACCATAGGTGTAGTGGCAAGCTTGGAAGCTTGACCCAAATGGGTCCTACACCTAGCTGTTCCCAATCAGGATAAAAAAGAGGACTCCACCTTTTAAGTAACACTGGTACCAATTCAATATGCCAAAATTTAGAGAGGACCCAATCAGCATGTTCCGGTCTGTGGAATTGAAGAGTGAACCAACCCTTCGACATCATAATAATCGATGGTAATACCTCCAATATATGGCCCCAAATCTCCGAGATCCATTTCTGCAAACGAAGGGAAGAATAATTCCTTCCACGTACCCGACCAACCAGTACCCTGTTTACAGTGTTGATGACCTCAACCATTGGTAGCCCCTCCCAATGAATCAACTGACTCCCCTTATTGCTAGCCTTGATACACTTGGGGATTTTTTCACACCTCGCTTACGGACTCCAGCTTTCGGGTTAACAACCTCTGTGGATGGGGCATTAGAGGAATAACTAACCCTGGTAGCATCAATGGGGCTATTAGGTTGTGGGATAGGGCCACCTTCAAAGTAACCCGAGGAGGGAGGGATAGATACAGAGGGAGCATGATGAGGGTAAACAAACAACGAGGAAAGTCCAAAAGGCACTGAGGAGCAAACCCTAGAGGATCCTGGATCAACAATGGAGACCACAGGAGGTTGTGGATCTAGACAGGATTCCAAAAAGTGGAGCGAGGAAGGGGAGGGAGTAGGGTAATCCAGATGAGAAAAGAGGAAGGGGTCATCAGGGTAACAGTTGAACGACGTACCCGCAGAAACTTGACCGACCGCCTGAAAGGAGTCGAAATCAGGAGGGTTAGGGTTATCAAGGGAATACATTGGGGAAACCCTAGGTGCGTCAACCAGAGAAGCCGATAAGTCCTTCACTATCGGTGAAACCATAACTGCTGACTGATGTGGAGGAGTAGTCCAGATGGACGCAGATTCATAGGGGTCCTTTGAGAAGTCTACAAGCTCTTCATCCATCTCAGCCTTTGATAGTGATGCAACTGACCTGTAAGAGAAAGCTGGGTCCGACAGATGCCTGTCCCCGCAAAAGATTCACTCAAATCCCCAAGATATGTTGTTGCAACTAGGTCTGTAGAGAAGGATGGGGAACAATAGGCTATCTGTCGAGCTACAACCAAGCGGTGAGGCTTAGCCGTGGTCATTCGAAGGTTACAGGATCGAAACGGTGCATGAAATCAGAGCCATACTTCCCCGTCCCTCTTGCTTTTCATTCTTGAGTTAAGTTATAAATGAATATATATATTCAAAATTTTGTAATTAAATTCATAAATTCAATTATATTTTTATTTCTTAAATTTAATCAAAATTTGTCTCTATATAAGTCCTTTTAATTGATGGGCGCTTATAAAATTTTTGGGCCATTTTAAAGTAATTTAAATGATTGGAATTATGAAAAAAAAAGCCTATAGAAGTGGAATCTTAAGTTGCAAACAAAAAAAAATTCGCTGAATTTATAGAAGTGGAATTTTAAGTTGCAAACAAAAAAACCAACTGAAATTTTTTGTTTTGAAGTAAAATTTTACCTTGTTTTGCTCCTTTATTCTTGCAACAAATAAATTAGGATATATATGAGGTTAATTTTTTAAATTATTGGAATATAATTTTAAATTATTAAATTAAGTTTTTTTTTTGAGTTTTGCTCCTTTATTCTCAACAAATAAATTAGGATATATATGGGTTAATTTTTTAAATTATTGGAATATAATTTTAAATTATTAAATCAAGTTATGAGTAAATAAATGTATTTATTCTTAAGTAAAGTTATAAATGAGTAAATTTATTTATTATTATTATTATTATTATTTTAATTTAATAAAAAATCTGTAAATAAATTCAATTACTTTTTAATTTATGTTATAAGTGAATAAATTCAATTATACTTTTCTTTTCTCTTAAATTTAATCAGAATATTGTTTAAGCCGAAGTTTAATAATAAAATTGCACACCAAAACTTTGCACAGGGATATTGATGACCATGTAACTTTATCTATAAAAGTTTTAGGCCAGTGTAAGGTAATTTAAATTATTGGAATTATGAAAAGAATATTCATATATAAGTGGAACTTTAAGTTGCAAACAAAAAAACATTGAATGATTTGTTTGTTTATAGTTTTTGTCCATTTATTAACTTGTTTCTTTATTCTTGCAACAAATAACTTCGGATTCAAAAAAAAGCCCCAAGATCAAATCTTAAAGGGTGTGAAGTTGACAACTTAAAGTTGGTACCCATGCAAAATTTTTATGTGCACCAATATCGGGGCTCAATCCTGGCTAGCATGCTTGTGGGTGATAGAGTTAGATTCAAGAGTATAGGGATAATCCTTCTTACTCAAATCTAAACATCATTTGTTACACATTTCCACTTACAATTGTTTTGATAAAAAAAAGGAAAAGAAAAAAAGAAAAAGAAAAATAAATCGTAACATAGGTTTAAAAAAAAATGATTTCAAGTGAATTGTAACGTCCTTTGTGAAAAGTGACATTAGTAATTGTGAAAGTAATTTTGAGTAAAAGAATTTATTTGAAAATTAAAGTTATAATCCTGTTATGAATTTATGTTAATAAAAGATAACTGTGTGGTTATTATTTGTACTGAGTTGTGACTAATTATGGGTAGTAACTGAGGAATCAGTTACATTGGAACCCTAACTACCTTGAGGTAGTTGAGACCCCAGAGGAGGGGGGAAGAATGCCAAGTCTGGTTAGGATCAGATGGCAGAGAAAGCAAAGAAGAAAGAAAATACTCATGCTATGTCTGGTTAGGATCAGATAGCATAGAAGGAAGGAATTTCCTATGCACGCTACGTCTGGTTAGGATCAGATAGCGTTACTGGCAAGACCAGTGTGATTGCGGTCGAGTAGGACCTGCAAGTGCTTGGGGGTGGAAGATTCGAGAAGGACTCTTCCTATGGATGGGAGGTTTGACAGGCATTACAACAGGTTTGGCACAGAAGCAGGTATGGCTTCTTGCTTATGCAATTGTTTAAGTGTTAAATATTTACTTTCTGTTCTGTACAGAGAAAAGAGAGAAAAGTGAAATAAGTTAAGTATTAACTGCTTCTATTATGAGACAGTATCAAGAAAACAGACATGAAACTCTGTGCGCATTATAGACAACTAATCCAGCCTTAGAAAGAAATGTATATGTTTCTGTGAAAATTATAAAAACAACAGAGTCAAATGCATTACGGACTTGAACAGAAATCTGAAGAAAGAACCTATGACTGTTGATCTACTGAGATTATTTCTTATACTGTACTGTGCTAAACTAAAATGCTGTATTGTGAGAAGAAATGGAACCAGTAAGGGATAGCTGTTTATTGTTCTTATCTGAAAGAAATAAAGAAGAATCAAATAGTATTCGCATAAACAGAGACCGAAACGCATTTATATTAAACAGACATCAAACCCTTGTATCTTGTTTATCAATAACCATACGATATAAATCTGAGCAAACAAGTCATATTATCTGAATGATATCTAGAAATATGGAAGGGTATACTTTAGACCCTTTGCTTGTTTTACAAAGTGCGTAATGAAATATATGTATATATATTCTGTACAGCAAGATTCGGGAGAAAAACAGAGTAAACATTCTTGAAGAAAAACCCCAAATATGCGTGTACATTATGACACCAAAACCTTAAGACGGACTGGTAAGTCCCGCTACAAGGCTGAACGCATATATATATATATATGCTACATCGTTAGCTATATAAATTAAGGAAAAACACAAAAGCAAACCAAATCCCGGACCGGACAGCCGTAGCCGGAGATCGATAATACATTCATAATCTAGACTCTGTAGCTTGCATGCATTGAATTCACAGTCAAAACAACGCATCTAAATACCCATTAAATAAACAATGTTTGTGGGCGGAATAGCTCAACAATGGTACTATATGCATTCTCAGGCCGACTTATATATAAACCCCGGCTACAAAGTCGAATGGAAAAGAGATCGAGCCGCCGGATATCAAACCAAACACAATATATAACAGCAGTAATATAACAGAGGTATTATAACTAAAATATAACTACTTTCGTACGGAGAGTCTCTTGGCGTTAAACGCATTTTCATATGGAAATAGATGGCTATATATTAGTCATTTACATAGAAGAAACTCAGCATGGTAAACTAAAAATAAACAGAAGACACATTCCGCCGAGGGGGCTGAAATAAACGTATGCGAGCAAGTCAAGCTTAAAAGGATTAATTCCATTTATACAGAAGTCATGAAACTTGTATGACAAAGTCTATTACAAACTTGTTCCCAATAGTTGCCGTAATCAGAAAAGAGCCGAATGGCTTAAAAACTTAAATAAACATGTTAAAATGGTCGAAGCTCTGAGTATGGTGCTTCCCGCCTGAGCAAGGCTAGAAGTCGATTCATTGCCAAGTGAACCCTGGTATATGGAGAAGTCGAATCGAAAACAGTCATTGTCTGTCGGATTCAGACTTCGATTTGAGTAAAGGAGAAGTGCAGCAGTCGACAGAGATATGCCTACCTAGTTCAGGGCGACTGGCGGCATGTAGGAAGCTACCCTTGCTTCCAAGTCCAACGCCAGCTTCGACCTGAATCAGAAACCAATGATTCATTAATCTATAGAACATATTGCAGTAAGTAATGGTGGAACAATAAACTTTAACACTGCTAAACTATCACTGTAAGTCGTGACAGACAAGAGACTGTAACCATATCGAGAAGAAAGGAACAAGGACTAATACCGTTAATAGACACTGAAGCTGTGAAAACCATAATGGACGCATACCTGAAACGATACCAGAACCTGAGCAGCAGCTGTAGTTCGCATTAGAACTATTCAATAACCCAGAGCTCAGTAACTCGACACTTGACAAATGAAAATAATAAGAATCCGAAGAAAAGGGATGGGTTTATAAACCTACCATGTCTATGACCGGTTCGTGGCACGATCGCTCTCCGTCGATCTGCCTTAAGCCTTGTCCACCGTTCGATAGCCAGTAGAGATGGGCGCGAAAGCAAATTCACCGAGAAGTCAGACGGTAAAACCTCGAGCTCCGGGAGCACATGGCCAAGTGCCATCGCACCGTCCGCCTTGCCAACTGGACGACGCAGGGTTGAGCAGATGGTACCAAGTACAGAGGCCGGACGATCGTGATGAATGCAGGTAAGTTCGGATGTGGAAAAGATCCGAGTGGTAGCTGTTACTAATTAATGAAATTGAATTCGGTGCAATGTATGTAAGCCGAAGGTTTCGTGGTGGCAGAGTTTCAAAGGGTTATGTAATATATGCCATGTGTATATGCACAAAACATTTAACCTTAATCAGTCAACCGGATTAATGCAGCGTGTAACCTTTATACCTGCCTCACGGGGATATGGTCATATTTCATTTAAGCTGCCACCTTATACATATATAGATCCGTTGTTGATGTTAACAAGTTATTATTAATACCAAGTAATGTAACATATATGTTTTGATATCGACTAATGTTTTTACCATAGTACAATGTTAAGGTAAGTGATTGCCTAGTAATATTAAAAAAAAAATTATATAGAGGTGCGTGACAAATTGGTATCAGAGCCCAAGGTTTACAACTCTGTGACCTTTGGGAATTTTTTTTTAAGATTACAGCAACCTGAATATAAACAGTATGATGGTAACAGTTCAGCGATATACCAAGATAAATTAAATCTGTTTAATAAGTTGTTCTGAAGCAGGTAGTAGCGGAATGAGAAGAGCAAACAGTGCTCCTTATGGGAATCTGGAACCTCCGGATAACATGGAACAACCTCAAAGGAATTCTGAGTTTTGGGTGCAGCTGGGAGCAGCGGGTCGCACTACTGACTCAACGCTTTTGAGGACATTGCAGGAGCTAAAAGATGAAATGGCTCAGCTGCGTGCAGATAACGCAAGATTGAATGTTGAACAGGAAAGGATCCTGAAAAGCTTATCTGATAAACAACATCAACAGCAGTCACATCCGAGGCCGGAACCAGCACAAATAACAGATGAACAGAGCTATCATACTGAGCAGGAGGAAGCCGAGGATGGAGGAGAGACGCGAGGAGAGAAGTCTGTTAACGCCTCCGACTATCAGACTCCAAAAAGACCCCGGATGGAATTACACGGAGAATTCAGGAAGATTAAACCACCTCATTTTGACGGAGAATCTGAAGAAGCTGCAGAGGCATGGCTGATTAATATGAATAAGTATTTTCAGGTATATGAATACGATCATCATCTTAAGGCAAGGCTGGCTATCTTCCAGTTGCAAGCCAAAGCCACGCTATGGTGGGAAGAGGTCAAGATGGTGCGGGGAATAAGCGAACAGAATGTGACTTGGGAAAAGTTCCAAGGATATTTTAAAGAGAAGTACCTGACAGAACGCTTTTATGATGAAAAAGCGCGAGAATTCCATGATCTGCGGCTTGGGCAGCAGACTATTGATGAATTTGTAACTAAATTCACGTCCCTGCTTCGCTACGTTCCCTATATTCGTGAAGAGAAGGCTAAAGTACAAAGATTTGTTAGCAGCTTACCTCTGACAATGCGAGAAAGGATAGAGTTCGATAATCCGAAAACCATGGATGAGGCAATTCGAAAAGCAAGACTGTGTTATCAGCAGAACAAATTGAAAGGAGAAAATTCTGGAAAGCGTTGGACAGATAAGCGGGGCAATAAAATGCATATGGGTAGTAAAGGAACACGCAGCAGTTTTCAGAAAGGATTTTCGAAAGGAGCTAGCACTAAAAATCCAGCAAAAACTCAGAGCAGATTCAAACCTCCTGCAGAATCCAAATACAGTGAACAGCGAGTTAGATTGGACAATGAAGGCTCAGCTCGGCCACCTGTTCAGTGTTGGGGTTGTGGCGGACCCCATTATATCAGAAACTGCCCTCATCGGAAGGACAGCGATCAACTGTCCCAGATCTACGAAGCTTCAACAGTAGGAGATGTGGCTCGATCCATGCCCAGAATAAATGCAGCACTGGAGGATCGGCAAGCTGATTACCAGCCAACAATGATAGAATTCGAAGGTAAGATCTTTGATCGAGTTGTTTCTGTTTTAGTAGACCCAGGAGCTACTTTAAGCTATATAAGTCCTAAAGTGGTAGAAAGCTGTGGTTTACAAACCACTAAATTTAAAAGCCCATGGTTAGTACAGCTGGCCACTGGGACCAAAAGACGAGTACTAACCAAAGTCAGCAGTTGCCCATTAAGGTTAGCTGGCCAAACAATAACAACTGAGTTAAATGTACTCCCTCTTGGTTCCTATGACGTGTTGATAGGAATGGACTGGTTGGAACGACGTTGGTCTGTAATTAATTGTAAAACAAAAACAGTCTCCTACAGAGATGAGCTGGGTGTGGGAAAGGAGATTCAAGGCATCCAGAAACCAGTGCAGATTCGGCCGATCACAGCCTCTCAGCTGGTTAAGTGTATCCGGAATAAGTGCCAGATTTATGCAGTACAAGTGGGGTTTGCAGATTCTGTGGATAAGGTTGCAACTGTTAAAGATATACCAGTAGTGCAAGAATTTGCAGATGTATTTCCTGAAGAGATTCCAGGGCTGCCACCCAGAAGGGATTTGGACTTCACCATCGAGTTGATACCCGGAGCAGCCCCAGTGTCCCGAGCACCCTATCGGATGAGTGTGCCAGAGTTAACTGAGTTAAAAATGCAGCTGCAAGAGCTGCTAGAAAAGAAGTACATCCGCCCCAGCGTTTCTCCTTGGGGAGCTCCTGTGCTGTTTGTGAGAAAGAAGGATGGGACTCTGCGAATGTGCATAGACTATAGACAGCTGAATAAACTAACAGTCAAAAATAAATATCCACTACCCCGCATTGACGAGCTGTTTGATCAGGTGAAGGGGGCGACCATCTTCTCAAAGATCGATTTGAGATCAGGATACCACCAAATTAGAATAAAAGATGAAGATATAGCCAAGACCGCTTTTCGTACTCGTTATGGACATTACGAGTTTGTGGTACTGCCATTTGGGTTAACTAATGCGCCTGCAACATTCATGTGTTTAATGAATAGTGTATTTCATCAATACTTAGACAAATTTGTATTGATCTTTATTGATGATATACTTATCTACTCCCGGAATAGGAAAGAGCATGAGGAACATCTAAGGATAGTGTTGCAGACTTTACGGGAGCATCAGTTATATGGGAAATTCAGCAAATGTGACTTCTATAAAGAACAGATCCAGTATTTGGGTCACATTATTACAAAGGAAGGTATAACTGTAGACCCCGAAAAGATTAAAACTATAATGGATTGGCCTACACCCAAGGATGTAGCAGATATTCGGTCCTTCATGGGGTTGGCTGGATATTACCGGCGGTTTGTAGAAGGCTTTTCTAGAGTTGCTTTCCCCATTACCTCCTTGCAAAAGAAAGGAAAAGCGTTTAAGTGGACAGCAGATTGTCAGCGGAGCTTCGAACAGCTCAAGCATTTACTCACCACAGCACCTGTGCTGTGTGTGGCAGATCCTGAAAAGGAATATGTAGTCTGTACAGATGCTAGTAAGGAGGGCGTGGGTGGAGTGCTGATGCAGGAAGGCAAAGTGATTGCCTATGAATCCAGAAAGTTGAAAGAACATGAGCAGAAATATTCTGCCTATGATCTAGAATTAACCGCTGTGATCCATGCCTTGAAGATGTGGCGCCATTATTTGGTAGGGAGAAAGTTTCTGCTATTGACGGATCACCACAGTTTGACTAGTTACTTTAGTCAACCCACTTTAAACGCAAGACAAGCAAGATGGGTGGACTTTTTGGGAAATTTCGATTTCGAAATTAAGCACTTAAAGGGAAAAGAGAACAGGGTAGCCGATGCACTAAGTCGAAAAGTGCATTGCATTTATGAGATTGGTATCAGTCAAGGATGGTCCACTCTTGACCAAGAGATTGAGGAAGCCGCAGCGCAAGATCAGATTTATTTGCAAAAGAAGCATTTGGTGCAAAATTCCGATGCCCGTTCTATACAGCAAGGTTATGCCTTGAATACGGCCGGCATGTTGTGTTTTCAGAAAAAGATTTACATACCCAATCAGAGCAGTATTAAGGAAAAGATTCTGGATGAAAATCATAGAAGTCCTTATGCAGGGCATCCTGGTTACCAGAAATTAATCACCTCACTAAGAAAGGAGTATTACTGGCCAGGCATGAAGAAAGATGTTGTAGAATACCTGGCGCGCTGTTTGGAGTGTCAGCAGGTGAAAGCTGAACATCAGCATCCTGCGGGACTGCTACAGCCAATACCCATACCGGAATGGAAATGGGAGACCATAACTATGGATTTTATTACTGGTTTGCCGAAATCCAAAAAGAATAATGATTCAATAATGGTAGTGGTGGATAAACTCAGCAAGTCAGCTCACTTTATACCAGTTCAATCCACTTATCGTGCAGCCCAAATCGCAAACATATTTATGCAAAATATATTTAAACTTCATGGACTGCCGAAAGAAATAATATCTGATCGTGATGTTAAATTTACCTCAGCTTTCTGGAGGACCTTGTTTGAAGGCCTAGGAACACAATTGAGCTTCAGCACCGCTTACCATCCGCAAACTGACGGACAGACTGAGCGAGTGAATCAAGTATTGGAGGACATGCTGCGGTCTTATGTGATGCAGCAACCTACGCGATGGGAGGAGTATCTACATCTAGTGGAATTCGCTTATAACAATGGCTATCATTCATCCTTGAAGATGAGCCCATTCGAAGTACTCTATGGCCGAAAATGTCGCACACCCTCCAGTTGGGGTGGACCGGAGGATAAATTTTTGCTGGGTCCTGAGATGTTGGAAGAGATGGAGGTCATGGTGAAGAAAGTGCGAGCCAATCTAAAGATGGCACAAGACAGGCAGAAGAATTTTGCAGATCGGAAGAGAACATTTAAAGAATATCAAGTGGGTGAACACGTGTACATCAGAATTCGAGCTAGGAAAAGCACCCTTCAATGGAATGCTTGTGCCAAATTGGCACCGCGTTTTTGTGGACCATTTCAAATTCTGGCACGAGTAGGGCCGGTAGCTTATCAGCTCGCCCTACCTAGCCATATTCGGGTCCATAATGTCTTCCATGTATCAGTCTTAAAAAGATATGTGTATGACCCTAGGCATATAATAAGCTGGCAGGACATTCAGGTAGGGGAAGATTGTTAATTAGTATAAATTGAATTAGAATACTAGTAAGCAGCTGACCTGATTGTTATGTATTTCAGGTGGAACCGGAAGGAGAATTTCTGGTAGAGCCAGTGAGCATCTTAGATCGGAGAAGGGTCGAGCTGCGGAAAAAGGTCATCAGCCAGGTTAAAGTGCGCTGGCAGCACTTTGGGCCTGAAGAGGCCACCTGGGAAGATGAACAACTGATGAGGGATACTTATCCCAGATTGTTTTTAGATGACCAGCAACATCGGGACGATGTAGACTTTCAGGAGGGGGAGATGTAACGTCCTTTGTGAAAAGTGACATTAGTAATTGTGAAAGTAATTTTGAGTAAAAGACTTTATTTGAAAATTAAAGTTATAATCCTGTTATGAATTTATGTTAATAAAAGATAACTGTGTGGTTATTATTTGTACTGAGTTGTGACTAATTATGGGTAGTAACTGAGGAATCAGTTACATTGGAACCCTAACTACCTTGAGGTAGTTGAGACCCCAGAGGAGGGGGGAAGAATGCCAAGTCTGGTTAGGATCAGATGGCAGAGAAAGCAAAGAAGAAAGAAAATACTCATGCTATGTCTGGTTAGGATCAGATAGCATAGAAGGAAGGAATTTCCTGTGCACGCTACGTCTGGTTAGGATCAGATAGCGTTACTGGCAAGACCAGTGTGATTGCGGTCGAGTAGGACCTGCAAGTGCTTGGGGGTGGAAGATTCGAGAAGGACTCTTCCTATGGACGGGAGGTTTGACAGGCATTACAACAGGTTTGGCACAGAAGCAGGTATGGCTTCTTGCTTATGCAACTGTTTAAGTGTTAAATATTTACTTTCTGTTCTGTACAGAGAAAAGAGAGAAAAGTGAAATAAGTTAAGTATTAACTGCTTCTATTATGAGACAGTATCAAGAAAACAGACATGAAACTCTGTGCGCATTATAGACAACTAATCCAGCCTTAGAAAGAAATGTATATGTTTCTGTGAAAATTATAAAAACAACAGAGTCAAATGCATTACGGACTTGAACAGAAATCTGAAGAAAGAACCTATGACTGTTGATCTACTGAGATTATTTCTTATACTGTACTGTGCTAAACTAAAATGCTGTATTGTGAGAAGAAATGGAACCAGTAAGGGATAGCTGTTTATTGTTCTTATCTGAAAGAAATAAAGAAGAATCAAATAGTATTCGCATAAACAGAGACCGAAACGCATTTATATTAAACAAACATCAAACCCTTGTATCTTATTTATCAATAACCATACGATATAAATCTGAGCAAACAAGTCATATTATCTGAATGATATCTAGAAATATGGAAGGGTATACTTTAGACCCTTTCCTTGTTTTACAAAGTGCGTAATGAAAAATATGTATATATATATTCTGTACAGCAAGATTCGGGAGAAAAACAGAGTAAACATTCTTGAAGAAAAACCCCAAATATGCGTGTACATTATGACACCAAAACCTTAAGACGGACTGGTAAGTCCCGCTACAAGGCTGAACGCATATATATATATATATATATATATATGCTACATCGTTAGCTATATAAATTAAGGAAAAACACAAAAGCAAACCAAATCCCGGACCGGACAGCCGTAGCCGGAGATCGATAATACATTCATAATCTAGACTCTGTAGCTTGCATGCATTGAATTCACAGTCAAAACAACGCATCTAAATACCCATTAAATAAACAATGTCTGTGGGCAGAATAGCTCAACAATGGTACTATATGCATTCTCAGGCCGACTTATATATAAACCCCGGCTACAAAGTCGAATGGAAAAGAGATCGAGCCGCCGGATATCAAACCAAACACAATATATAACAGCAGTAATATAACAGAGGTATTATAACTAAAATATAACTACTTTCGTACGGAGAGTCTCTTGGCGTTAAACGCATTTTCATATGGAAATAGATGGCTATATATTAGTCATTTACATAGAAGAAACTCAGCATGGTAAACTAAAAATAAACAGAAGACACATTCCGCCGAGGGGGCTGAAATAAACGTATGCGAGCAAGTCAAGCTTAAAAGGATTAATTCCATTTATACAGAAGTCATGAAACTTGTATGACAGAGTCTATTACAAACTTGTTCCCAATAGTTGCCGTAATCAGAAAAGAGCCGAATGGCTTAAAAACTTAAATAAACATGTTAAAATGGTCGAAGCTCTGAGTATGGTGCTTCCCGCCTGAGCAAGGCTAGAAGTCGATTCATTGCCAAGTGAACCCTGGTATATGGAGAAGTCGAATCGAAAACAGTCATTGTCTGTCGGATTCAGACTTCGATTTGAGTAAAGGAGAAGTGCAGCAGTCAACAGAGATATGCCTACCTGGTTCAGGGCGACTGGCGGCATGTAGGAAGCTACCCTTGCTTCCAAGTCCAACGCCAGCTTCGACCTGAATCAGAAACCAATGATTCATTAATCTATAGAACATATTGCAGTAAGTAATGGTGGAACAATAAACTTTAACACTGCTAAACTATAACTGTAAGCCGTGACAGACAAGAGACTGTAACCATATCGAGAAGAAAGGAACAAGGATTAATACCGTTAATAGACACTGAAGCTGTGAAAACCATAATGGACGCATACCTGAAACGATACCAGAACCTGAGCAGCAGCTGTAGTTCGCATTAGAACTATTCAATAACCCAGAGCTCAGTAACTCGACACTTGACAAATGAAAATAATAAGAATCCGAAGAAAAGGGATGGGTTTATAAACCTACCATGTCTATGACCGGTTCGTGGCACGATCGCTCTCCGTCGATCTGCCTTAAGCCTTGTCCACCGTTCGATAGCCAGTAGAGATGGGCGCGAAAGCAAATTCACCGAGAAGTCAGACGGTAAAACCTCGAGCTCCGGGAGCACATGGCCAAGTGCCATCGCACCGTCCGCCTTGCCAACTGGATGACGCAGGGTTGAGCAGATGGTACCAAGTACAGAGGCCGGACGATTGTGATGAATGCAGGTAAGTTCGGATGTGGAAAAGATCTGAGTGGTAGCTGTTACTAATTAATGAAATTGAATTCGGTGCAATGTATGTAAGCCGAAGGTTTCGTGGTGGCAGAGTTTCAAAGGGTTATGTAATATATGCCATGTGTATATGCACAAAACATTTAACCTTAATCAGTCAACCGGATTAATGCAGCGTGTAACCTTTATACCTGCCTCACGGGGATATGGTCATATTTCATTTAAGCTGCCACCTTATACATATATAGATCCGTTGTTGATGTTAACAAGTTATTATTAATACCAAGTAATGTAACATATATGTTTTGATATCGACTAATGTTTTTACCATAGTACAATGTTAAGGTAAGTGATTGCCTAGTAATATTAATTTTTTTTTTTTATATAGAGGTGCGTGACATGAATATTAATAAAATGTTATATTTATTGATGATGGTTATTAATGTCTCCTAAGAATACTAAGAATTCCTTAACATTTTATTTCTATGTTGGAAAAATATGAATTTTATTTCTATGTTGGAAAAGTACGAAGAGAAACATTTTAAGATTTTTGAGGCAACTTTTTGTCTCCTACCTCTAAAATCTCCAACACTCTCTTGTAATATCTTGTTTGGAAGGCAATACCTATATTTCTTTCACCTAAAAGAAGTAATAAAAACCACTTCAAAATCATAATAATTTTATGACATAAAATATTAAGAAAATTGATAATTTTATGACATAAAATATTAAGAAAATTGATAATGTGACATATATTTTGAAATTTAAATCAAATATAAATATATTATATCTAATTCATATTTATATAATTTTTTTAATTATTATTTTTGAAGTGCAATTTAATTATATTTGTTTTCTTAAATAATATTTTTTACACAAATTTAAAAATAATATTTTTTACACAAATTATCTTATTTGAAATATATGTTTTTTACCTAAATAATTTTTTTTACATAAATTTAAAAATAATATTTTTTACCCAAATAACATAATTTGAAATCTATTTTTTACATTTAAATGATGCATATTTCATATGTGTAATTCCAACCCATCCTGAAAAAAAAATAAATAAAAATAATATATATATATATATATATTTAAATTTCTAAATTTTTTCCATCAAAATTTATGAATTACTTAAATAAATAGTAAGGATGTCATAAATTCACATTCTCACTAATGGCAATGAGAATACAACGAATTCAATGTATGCAACATGGCTACCGTGGCCAACAATATAAAAAAATCACTGTAAAAGTGACCCTACGCGAAAACGATTAACGCCTTCATTAAAGATCATTGTTTGCTTCTTCACATCAGGATTTGTATGTGTTTTCTCCCAGAGAGATCCAGAATTTTCAAATGGAATTAGGAAGCAAGGTGATTGTATTCTGCAAAGAGAAGCACGGTGCAGGCTTAAGGCTTGCACATGCCCTTCGCCAGAGCCCTTCTTCATCATGGAAAAGAACGTAAGTTTTCTTCAATAGAAGGCCAATTTTTTCAATAATCTAAAGGTATGCTATATCAAATATTTCATGGGCATATTTCTTCCAGGGCTCTCTTCTAGTGAACTGAAATGCCTTTTGTACAGAGAACTACCTCTGGACCTGCCACTGGACAGCTATGGACTGGTAGATGTTGCTGCATCTGGTCAAATTGTAAACTTTGTGGATTCAGAAGGCTCCCCGCAGGTATTTAGGTGAAAACACTTAATTGGGTCGTTTCAATATGTTTGTATGAGACCTCATTTCCATCCTTTACATTAACATTCTTAGAGATACTTGAAGCAGATACTGAAATCCAGATCATAGAATGGCTAATTACTGAAGATAGTATATCCCTCAGTAAAGTGGGGTACTGTAAGGACTGCGGGAATAGAACTATTATTTCTGGGCACGGGGACAATGGTTTGCAGTTCATTACAGAAGAGATCAACATTTTGTTTTAAGATGTTATCCCATTCCGTTGGTTTACTCACACTCTTGGAATCAAGTCATACCCAAGAGAAGTAAATATGGTTCTGAATGTTCTAATCTTCACTTGTGGCTAAAACTCATATGATATCATTAATATATATGACTAACACCAACTTATGCTTATTTATTTTAGTACTATTTTTGGTTAAGATCGACCGGTCTTATGTGGACCCATAACCTCTCATTGAAGGGCTCCCTACCACTTGTGGTGTCTATAATTACAGACTCAAGTATCATTTGTAAGTCATTATAATGAGCTATTGCTCTTTTCAGAAGGTTTTAAGCGTACAGACACCATATACAGTTTCACCCTCTTTCTGTCTTGGTATGTTTTTTGTGCTTGGTTATCTCTCCATATTGCTCTCATGGCCTCTTATGCGAGGGCACCTATGGTTCAGTGAATCAGCTCTAGTGCACTTGCTTACTCTTTATCAAGTTCTGTTTCTTCCATTTGATTGCAATTATTAGGGTTTGTTTGCGATTCCATTCGATCCCTGCTTTCTCGTGTGGCCACGACGTGGTATCAGAGTGGGTGTAGACCTCTTTATACTTGTTTCACTGTGGTTTAGGGTTTTTACTGCTGTTCATGCTAGTATCTTCTAAGTTTCAAAGCTTGCATGTGGAAGAAACTTTAACTTGAGGAGTGTTATGGCCGTTTTTTATGGTTTTATTATTAGTTGGAGAAGGGTGCTTCATTTAGGGATGTTGTTGAGCTTGTTTTATGTGTTTTTTGGAGATCTCTTGCACAAGATTGAAGTGCTCAGCATTATCAGGGCCGTTTTTTATGGTTTTATTATTAGTTGGAGAAGGGTGCATAATTTAGGGATGTTTTTGAGCTTGTTTTATGTGTTTTTTGGAGATCTTTTGCACAAGATTGAAGTGCTCAGCATTAGGGATTTCCTGCTGTTTTGTTTCAGGAAATTTTCCTTGGACAGATCTAAAAGATTCTTGACTGGTCACATCACCTACAGGCTATTACACTAGTATTTTTCAGACCATCCATTATTTCAAGGCTCTTCTAGTGCTGATTTACTGCTGGTGGCTTTATTGCTGATTTAGAGTTCCATTTAACAAATTTCATCCCCAAAATGGTGCCCTAGCAGTGTGGTCCATATGGACCTAGAATCTTATAAACTTTTGTATTTTTGCACATTTGACAATAGATCCAATTTTTTTGGCTAGTTATATTGCCCTAAGGGCTGTCAAACCAGGGTTTCCATATCTCATATTTTCAGCAGTTGGTCCCAAGATTTTTGGTTAGTGGCATTGCCCGAATGTTTGAGGAACAAGAGGTTTAGGACGATCTCTTCTTTTTTGGGTTTAAAACCCAGATCCTCTTTGAAGGTGGGCCTCCCGAATCTAAAGGTATGTCTGGTCATTTGGTAATCAAGTATTGGGTTTACTTATCATGGATACTTCTGGATATGGATTGATGGGGGGATTTGGCGGAAAGAGTGGGCTTAGTTTGTGCTCTTGTCCCCTTGATCTATTTTGGTTGTTACCCTTGGATCCTAGTCCCATGGGATCTCCTTTATTGACCATTTGGTTCTAGGGTGGGGCTACTTGGGAAACCTCGACTTTGGGTGCGTGGTCCCGCTCCCTTCCCCGCACATATTACTCCCTTTCCAAGTTTCCACTCACTATACCCCCATTCATCTTTTCTCCTACTCGGGTCCACATTTTCGTTTTGGGTCCACATAGGGCCAACCTCCCTATCCCCTTGCTCCCCACCTTGGGTCAGGCCTAGAATGATGCCCCGAAGGTTGAAGCAATTAAAAGAAAAGTGAAAAGCATAATTGGCCACATTTAACAGGAAATTGTACCACAAAATGCAAAAGATGGCTGGGACAAAAATAGTCAGCACGTGGGCAGAAGCCATTACATGAGCTCTACCCCAATCCATGGCCATCACCCTGGTTCCATAGGCCCTAGATGAGCCTCCTCCATCATTCAGGAACCCATGATTGTCCCAACCCCTGGAGGGTAATGAGCCTCTCTACCTAAAGGGGGTAATCACTGTTATATCTTACAGACTTACACATCATGCTCTTGTCCTTTGAGCCTCGAGTAGTTAATTAAAGAAAATTCATAAAAGACAAAAGGTATATAAAGAAAGGTGGAAAAATCAAGGTCGGGGCACCTCATGTACCACGATTGCTCCCTCCTATACATTACATACCCAGGTGTGGGCTTCCCCTTATCTAGCTACCCCTATGCCCCACTATGTGGCCCAGGACTGCCCCTCTCATTCCCTATTCCATCTCACTTATTTGTCACTTGCCACCCCCATTAGAGGGATGTACCTTGGACATACTATCCCCTTTACGAGCTGAAACCACCTAATAAGGTACTTGGCTAACCCCCTTTGGAGCTTGGAGACACTAGCACATGCCAAAGCCCACTATGAAAGGCCATGCCATTATGAAGTGCCCACTTTGTTATCCATGATTTGTAAGCTCTTTTACCCTATTATTTTAATCACTGGTTGTATTGGAAGCCTAGGGGACGCATTGGATCTTATGCAGGATTGCAGGTGGTTTCCATTTGGGTTTGGTTTCCCTATATGGGATCCTAACTCCCAGAGGTCTACATTGGTACGTGCAGGGTGTGCATAGAGAGCCGTGGGCCTCCACTGCAATAGGCAAGACTCCACGGATCTTCATAGATGCTCAGAGACTACTAGCGATCCACTTTTGGTATGATGGTGATATGCTTGGTACGTTATGCCCAGTAGGCCCTCACAGGGGACCCACACTCTTGACAGGTGTCCCAAGACTTGTACAATGTCATGGCAACATTCATTCCACCACTTGGACCCTTGTAGAGGATCTACAGGCATCTTTGATTCATATGAAGACCCATGGGGTCATTTATGTGCCCTCAGACCCACTGGGAGTACCATAGGTCTACTACTTGGAGAACAAGGGGCCACCCCCTTGTCCATCATATTCTGAGGAATTTATTCCTCAATATGGCACTTCACGATATTATCAAGACTTTAGAGGGCCTTATGACATGTACATATTATTATTTGGCCCCTTGTGAGGCTTATTCTTACACTTGTGAGCTAGTTTGGTTGGGTTGTCATCAATAGGGGTTTTATTTGCACATTATTTTATCATTGGGGGTTAATGTAGGCCCGTAGGCTAATTCGAACTCCGTAAGAGGCTATATATTGATGTTAGATACATTCATTTGGATCTTTGCTTAATTTGGGATCTCTCTAATCATAGAGAACTTCACATTTTTTCCTTGGAGGATATTTTCTGGAGATGGATGAATTTTGACGTATGGATTTGGGCTATTTATCTTGTCCTTGGAGCTTTGTCTTGTTAACGAAATGCTGGTTGGATATACCCGTAACATTGTAAGTGAATTTTGATGTTATTATTCTTGTTGCTGCATACTGCTAAAATTAGGGCTAGTTTTTGCATAATCAAAATGTGGAATTGAGCATGTTTTAGCTAATTTAATGTATGGGCCAATGTTATATGAATGAAATGTCCTAGAGATTATTTGTCTCGATGAGCTTGCTTCGTTTACTTTGAAGTATAAATGCTTGAAGGTCACTTTTCTTTTCTTTCTCTCAACATCATATGAAGTTGACTATCTGGGTCTCCTTGATCAAGAAAGCAAGTTCTTACTCATCGCCATCCTTGACTCCATATCCAAAAGTGAATTAGGCACTGGTCCCTTAAAGGGGTGATCATTTTAACCCTCTTTTTACCATTTTCCCCTTTTTTCCCCAAGTCTAGCCCCATTAGGTCACCTAGGGCATCAATTTCCTGGGAATTGACCCAAGGAAAAACTTTGATCTCCTATAGGCTATTGCATTGGTGGGTCCCCTCCCTCTCCTCCAAATTTGAGGCAAATCGAATGGTGGAATCTCTGGGAATCCCAAGACTTAGCTCTAGGATCGAAGTTTACCTAGGCATCCCAAGGCTAGACCTCAACAGGATCAATTCAACCTTTTGAAGTAAATATTCTGTTTGGTCCTTTCCTTTCACCTTGTCTAGGATAGGAACATCATTGGTTGCTACATTCCGTCCCCGAACTTGAACTGGGTCCACTTGGCCCCATGCGGTCCCACTTCTCAATAAAGATTATTTGTCAAGGACCATTTGGGAATCCAAGTTTCCAAGGATTAGAGGAATTGAGAACCTTGTCTATAAGCGTATTCCTTCTCCCTCAACCCCCCAATCCTCACCTGTTACCCCTGGAGGACCAAGTCCCTTGCTTAAAGAGCAAGCCAGTTCCATTCATCACTCCATCCCTGGGAAAGGGTTTCCAGGGTCATTTTCCACCTATCCATTGACATATACTTTACAAGTGATCCCTACACTACCGGGACTCCTCCCATCGGTGAAAGTCCGTAAAGAGCAGGGAGACTTAGTTGTGGTGACAGTGGGCTAAGCCTCCACCATTGCCCTCTTAGGAACCCCTTTTAGGTCCCTTGCTGGTTTGGGTGGTAACAGGCCTTAGATGAACCTCCTTTATCATTCAGGTACCCATGATTGTCCCAACCCCTGGTAGGTAATTAACCGCCCTACCTTTAAGGGGGTATCCACTGCTATATCTTACACATCATGCTCTTATCCCTTGAGCCTCGAGTTGTTAATTAAAGAAAAATCATAAAAGGAAAAATGCATATAAAGAAGGGTGGAAAAATCAAGGTCGGGGCACCTCATGTACCACGATTGCTCCCTCCTATACATTATATACCCAAGTGTGGGCTTCCCTTTTACTAGCTACCCTTGTACCCCAGCATGTGGCCCAAGGCTTCCCCTTTCACTCCCGAGTCCCTACTACGTTTATCTCTTTATCACAAGCCACCAACCTTTGAAGGATGTACCTTGGACATACTATCCCCTTTAAAAGTAGAAACCACCTAATAGGATACTTGGTTAACCCCATTTGGAGCTTGGAGACATTAGTACATGCCAAAGCCCATTATGGAAGAGCATGCCATTATGAAGTGCTCACTTGTTGTCCATGGTTTGTAAGCTCTTTAACTCAATTTCCTTAAATGACTTGTTGTACTGGAAGGCTAGGAGATGCATTGGATCTTATGCAGGATTGCAGATGGTCTCCATATTGGGTTTGGTCTCCCTGTATGGGATCTTAACCCTTCAAAGGGCTACATAGGCACATGTAGGGTGTGTGTAGAGAGCCATGGGCCTCTATAACAGTAGACAACATTCCATGGATCCCTAGAGATGTTTAGAGATTGCTCGAGATTCACCTATTGGACGAGAAAGATGCACTTGGTTCAGCATTCCCAGCTGACCCCACAGTGTACCATGCACTTGGCAGATGACCCAGGACCTGTATGCTGATGTGGCATCACTTACACCATCATTTGAGCCCTTGTAGATGGTCTACTAGCATCTTCGATCTATGTGGAGACCCATGAGGTTACTTGTGTGCCCCCACACCCATTGAGAGCACCACAGGTTTATTGTTTGGAGAACAAGCGGCCAACCCCTTGTCCACTACTTTTGGGAGTCCTATTCATCATTATGTCAATATGGACTTCATCAGGCTTCTTAGAAGGCCCAACGACATGTATTATTGATCATTCGACCTCTTGAGAGGCTTATTCTTTTGTTTATGAGCTAGTTTGGTGGGCTTGTCACTAAAAGTTAGTTATTTTGCACATTATTTTATTCTAGGGCTAATGTAGGCGTAATTAGGTAAATCGAACTCATTAGAATCAAACTCATTAGAAGTGTATAAATACAAGTGATGTGAATTCATTTTAGCATCATCACTTGGATTGGACTTGTATCTCTCTTGAGAATTTCGCTATCTTTCTTGGAGGACGAATTTCAGAGCATGGAATGAGTTTTGATGTTTGGATAATTTTCATATGTCTTGGAGCTTCTTGATGGCAAGTTTTTTTGGATGGTTGGATATATTCTTATACATGTAAGTACATTTTATTGCTATTCTTTCTTTCTAATTTTGTCACATACATTGTTGCTCAGATTTTGCTATACTAGGGCTTATTTGTTGCATCTCTTATGTGAAGTTGTGGAAATTTTGTTTTTGGATAGTAAATGCTTCATGTCTGGGCCATGTATAATGAATGAATGTTCCTAGGGATGTTTCATTACTGAAATCCATCTTGATAAGCCATTTATCTTGCAAAACGAAGTATAAAGTCTTTGAAGCTACTTTTGCCGCTGCCCTAGTGCCAAGTAAAGTTGCCTTTGAGGCCCCCTTAACCTAGAAAATTCGAAGGTCCATAGTGATAATTCTACCTGACTCCATTTCTCCCCAAAGGATTAGGCATTGGTCCACCCAAAGGTGATCACCTTAAATCTTTTTCATCCTACTCCCTCCCCTTTTCTAGGCCTAGCTCCATTAGGTCTCCTAGGGTATCATTTATCTTGCAAATCACCCATCAAAAGAGTTCGATCTCTTGGCCCCTACTGCGCTAGTGTCTCCTAGGTGCCCTCCAATTTTGAAGAAATTTTGATGGTCGGATATTGAGATATCTCAAGCCTCCTCGAGATTGAATCTTGCCCTTGGTTTTCTTAGGCTAGAAGCCTCATTGGGACCCTCACATTGTCTTGCATTAAAAATTCTTTCTTTGGTCCTGTTAGACTCCGTCTCATGTCAGAGATTGATTCTTCTTCAAAACCCTGTTTTGAAGAAGAAATCATTAATGTGTTGTTTAAATTTATGTAATTTATCTCCAGCTCTTCAAAAGGGAGCAGTTTCCTCAGCTCTTATCTCTGCAAAAGCACAAACACAATTCAAAACATCATCAGCAATCAGAGGCATTACAGTAGTATCTCATTCTGCACTGAAATAAGATTTGGGAAAAGGTCCAAGATGAAAACTGCAGAGGATTCAAGACTTTGCCTTGCATTACATCTTTCAAACAGTTTAGATGCTGGAACCCTTTTATTTCTCACACAAGAAGGCAGTGCCACAAACAACAAATCGAACTATTCTCTTCAGTTCCCAGACAAAAGTTACAAGACAGCAGGATCAAAGTTTAACAACTTTAAAATTCAGGGTTCTGCAAGCCTTCTGCAAGTAAGCAATGGTTGGCACTTGCATGAATATATCCTTAAAGTTGACAGTTACAAATTTACTACAATTTACGCTGTATCCTATAAAGGAGAGCTTGATGGAGATAAGGTTTTAAAAATCTTGAAGGAAAACAAGTTTGCACCTTCTAGTTCAACAGAGGCAAATGAGCATTTAGAAAAGCAGAATGCTGTATCTACTGGGTTTGAATCTTCTTTTCCAATAGAAAGCAGTGAGAAGTTATCATATCATGGATCCCTTGGACACGTTACTCTAACTTCTTCAAATCACAACCAGAATGTTTCTCAGTCAGGTTCATGGGACTTTAGCGGTAATGACATCTCCTGGGATATGACATCCACAGGACAAATAATGCTGAGTACAAACTTAGTCTGGCGACTGAAAATGGGACCTGATTGTTCAAATGTTGAAATTGGTCCTACCTTCCTGAGATATGATCTATATGTGGGAAAAATAGAACAGTTACAAGCTCGCAGCCTGTTACAGTGATCTGAATACATTTCTCTGTGGATTACATATCGCTTTGTCTAAATAATTCAGTGGTTAGATTCATAACTTGTGGCTCGTATATACTCTCATAGGCTCGCTCTTTGTTACACTCTATGTGGCCCATATGTATTCCCTTGCACTATTTATGTGGATCATATTTCCGAAAGAAATGGATTCACCACGAAACCTTGGCCCAAAATCCTGAAATGTGCTGGCCCGAATTCCTATAGTTTTCCTAGCAAAATTGTGGGCTGTTTAGAGTCTAGACTTATGCGTGAAGGTAATGGCTAGTTTGTAAGATCGTCTTGGTGAAACCAAAATATTCATTCCGACAAAGGCTTCAATTTGCCGTTGATGGAATTGTGAGCTCTGCACACCACAAATGGAGCAGAACATGGAGAAGCCAAAGAAAATGGGACGCCAGTGCGACATATGTGCACAAAAGAAAGCTGCTCTGAGAAGACCCAAGACTCAACAACAGGTATGCAGGGAATGCTTTTATTATGCCTTTGAAGAAGAGATTCACAAGGTTATTATCAAGAAACATCTTTTCAGACCAGGAGAACGTGTTGCTATTGGAGCTTCTGGTGGTAAAGACTCCACTATTCTAGCACATGTCTTGACAAAGTTGAATAAACGACACAATTATGGTCTAGATCTGTTCTTGCTATCAATAGATGAAGGCATCACTAAACGACATAATTATGTACATTTTGTGGAGTTTTTCGTCGCCAGGCTTTAGATAGAGGGGCTGCAATGGTAAGAGCAGATAAAATTGCAACTGGTCACAACGCAGATGATATAGCAGAGACTGTACTATTAAATATTCTTCGTGGAGATATTGCCAGGCTAAGTAGATGCACATTGATAACAACAGGGGAAGATGGATCTATTCCAAGATGCAAGCCTTTTAAATATACATATGAAAAGGAGATCGTCATGTATGCATATCTCAAGAAGCTTGATTACTTCTCTACCAAATGCATTTATTCACCAAATGCATATCGAGGCTTTGCTCGTGATTTTATTAAAGATTTAGAACAAATCAGACCAAGAGCAATCCGTGACATAATTAGATCAGGTGAGAATTTTCGCGTTTCTTCTTCAGCAAAAATGCCAGAACAAGGTGTATGTGAGCGCTGTGGTTATATTTCCAGCCAGAAATGGTGCAAAGCATGTGTTTTAATAGATGGTTTGAACCGAGGCCTTCCAAAACGTGGAATTAATCGAACTAGGGGACGCCATGCTTTAAAAATTGATATGCCTGCTACAGATGGAGTAGCGCCCCTCCTCTGCACAGCTCTATAACAAGAAAGTCACTTTCAATGTAGAGTCTAGACAGATGATGAGTTTCAGATCATGGGGAACCTGAGACAGACAGGATTCCGTTCCATGATTTCCGCCAGCGATTGATCCTTTGGAGATTTTGTGGGCGATGTGGCTCTTAGAAGGCGGATTATGGGCTTTTGTTGATGCTACCATATTGCATGTGATTGGGTGTGTTGGAATTCGATGGTGGCATATTATAACTCTGGCTTGGTCATCTTTGGTGTCGATTTCTAATTCTGGATATGGTTGTTCATCAGACGTGTAACAAATCTGTAAATACCCTTTTGATCCATCGACCAAGTGCGTCCATAGAGGAGAGAATTCCGAAAGCAGGTGGCAGTCTATGACAAATGGCAGCTTTGAAGATTCCTATTTCAAAACAGTTTGACCAGCAACCTTCACAACTCGACACCTTGTGCAATCTGATCCTGATTTGGTCTATTTTTTGAATATTAATTAGTTTTAATTCCTAGAGGTTAGTTTTCGGTTCCTAGAAGCTAGTAACAGCTTGAGCATGTAATTGGTATTGAAGCAATACTTTGGATTTTTTTTTTAGAGGGAGAGAAGAGGGGAGAGTTTCTGAGTGCTGAGTGCTGGAACAGAGCTTTCAATGTACAGTTTTCTGCAGGGATTTTTAATGAAAATTTTACAGCTCTAACTTCTGAGATTCATGTGGTATGTTAATTTAGCATAAGTTTTCCCTTTGTCTCATATGTAAACTGTTATGTTTCATTCACCTCATGATCATATCTAATTGAGCAAATGAAGTGTTTAGGTAGGAATTCATATTATTGTATGCTCCTCCTATAAATTTGCTCATATTCCATGTTTTCTTCTGTTTAAGGAGGATTCAAAGTATTATTTGCCCTCCTTAGCTCCTCACCAGTCTTGCCATCCCATTTAAAAATCTAGATTTGATGCTAAATTCCTTGCCTACCTTGCCTCAGTCGTCAACCTGTGTTGTTCATTATATTTCTCTGTTTGAAGCTGTGATTTTGCCCATGCAGCCCAGAAAAACCCCGTCATTAAAAACCCCAAAAACTTCAAATCAACCTTCCTAATCAGTTTACTAGCCTAATATCAGTGTTAACTTGTTGGTCATCTCACCCCATTGAAAATTTGCCGAGATAGACCGGAGAGAGCCTTCTCATACCCCGTAGGGCTAGCTACGAGGTGAAATGGTTTGATGTTGCCTTGAAGGTTTACCTTCCTCAGCCTAGGGTGAAATCTCAAGCGCTAACAGGTCCATTCCCCCTTCGGAACAGGTCAAGCATATCATTGGTTGCCAAACCATACTGCCTTGACCTACTCCCCAGGTCCACTTGGCCTCGTGTATTCCCATACATTATTAAGGGTAATTCTTCAAGGATCACTGGGAATCCAAGCTTTCACAAGAATTTCAAGGCCTAGGAACCTCCATTATAAGATACATACTGTTGAAGTTTCTAAATTTACTTAGTTTAGAAACCCTTCATGCACTTTTTCTGATTTATTCTTACCTACTTGTTATTTTTCTTTAACAAGTTGTTATTTACAAAGTAAATACTGAAAATAAACACCAGTGCATGCTCAACATATTATAGATCAACAAATAAAAGAATCAAGAACAAACACACCACATGACACCATTATTTTTGGATCAATGTCCCCTGAAAAACCCAATGCGGGAAAACCGGTGCAACTATCTGAGGGTTTTCTTATTAAACAATATCAAAGCACAATCTGGGTGCCGAAACTGGCCTACCCAACAGAGAATTTTCTTAGTAGCTATATCTCACAGTTGGAGAGAAATCTCCTGGCTGAAACCCCGAAAAATTCTTCCAGCAGCTCCTCAACACAAAACTGCTTTGCAACCCCAGCATCTGCCCAATCTGGACTGCGTCAGCCCCTCTCTGTCTCACGCTGGCCTTGCGTCAGCCCCAGGAGGCCCTGAGTCAGCTTCTTGGGCCTCCACGTCAGACACGCTGGCCTCTCTGGTGCTCTGCCCAACACTTCGCTGCCTCTGCGTGGCCCTGCGTGAGCCCTTGTTGGCTCTGTGTCCCTCTCCTTGGCTGCTGCGCTACTCTCCCGACACAATCTTTGCCTTCTCTGTTTCTCTGTACTCAATGCCCCTTAGCTGCTCTCCTGATCACTGATTCTATCTCTCTTAGCAAACCCCGCTCTAGAGAATAGAATGACTGATCACTTTGGTGTGTTCTCCAAGTGACCGTCAAGCCTCCTCTTATACTTTTCCTGTTGACATCTCAACGACCGAGATTAAGTCCCTAATCAACAACTAAGATTAGATCTGGCTTGATCCATGTCTTTTGGACGATTCTAACATAGATTCATATTAATACACATTAATATTTTATTTTCCCTAAGTTTAGACTTAGGGACTTCATTAAAAATATTAATTATTTAAATATCTCCTGATTTGTCTAGAATCTGCCCAAACCCTTTCTGGGTATTGGAGATCTCATGTGCCCCAACCTCTTCACCAAATTTCATGGCTAGAGCATATCTGATGCTAATCCAAATCAACACTCCTCACTGAGTATTACTCTGATCATCCAGCGTCGGTACCTGTGCTGATGCTAGGCCTTCCTGCCCAACATCCTCTACACTGCTGCCTCCTGTACTGCTGCCCATGGTTTTGCCACTGCCACTGCTGCATCTGTACGACAACTCCCTCTACATCCGTGCTGCTGCTGGTACTTTCTCCCAACACTGCATCCGCACTGCACCTCCTCTCATCATGTTGCATCGTGCCGCTCATTGCTGCACTGCAACTCAGTTACTGAGAAGTAAGTAACTGATCTCCCAACTGACCTCCTTGTTGGGCTAGAAACACCCTCTGATGCTAAAGCTCCCTTTGTCGCTAACAAGTGCTCCCTCTCTAACCTCTGCGCTGCTGCAACAACTCCATGCATCTCACATCATTGCACACCTCTTTGTGCTTTCCTGCACTGGTGCAACACTCCTGTGCCTCTCTCACTGCTGCAACCTGCTAGCTCTGGGCCGTCTCGGGACTCCTGCACTATAGCTCTCTCTGCCGCTCCATCCGCATCCGTCTCTACCCACTCAGCCAGTCCTGCTACTCCTCGTCGGGGCTCCCGTAGCAAGGTCTAATCCAAGATGCTCGGTATCTCGAGGGTCCTGCCCCTCATCGCCTGTAGTCCGCCTGACTACAGCTCGATGTCTCCCCATTTCCGCTCAAGTGGCGCGTGTGCACTTATGGCACAGTCATCGTCTGTCGAAACTTCTTTCTCTGCCTGTGCTGGCGCTGCCTTAGTCTCGGAAGACTCTCCCTTACTCTTCTTGCTTGGGCACTGAGTCGCATAATGACCCATGTCCCCACAGTGGAAGCACTTGATCTTGGAGAGATCTTTCTTCTTCTGCTTCTCCTGCTTTCCCTCAGATGCTAGGGCCACATCCTTCTCCTCCTGCTTGACCTTGATCCCTTTGCTGCTACTACTTGTCTTCGACTACCGTCTGATCTCTTCCTAGCGAAGAGCTGCCCACATCTCGTCCCAAGGTGGGAGAGTCCCTCTGCCCAGGATACTCTGGACAAACACTTCCCAATCTTCTGAGACAACATTTAGGGCTGTCCTCACCATAAGCTCCTGATCTGGTATCGCTCCTATAGCAGTCAACTGGTCTCAGATATCATTCATTCCTTCGAGGAAGGTGTCAATCGATTGAACCTTCTTCATCTGATATGACCTCATGTGGTTCTCGAGCAACATTCTTCTCTGCATAGAAGTATGCTGGTACAGGTTCTTGAGAGCCTTCCACATCTCAACTGTCGTTTCCTTCTCGACTATATGTGGTACCACATGATCCTTGACCCCGTCAAGGATAATGCACTTGGCCCTCGCCATCGCCTCTTCGTACTTGTCGTTATCATTGGGGTTGACTGGGATAGTTATAACCTTCAAGGCGAAGTTCTTGACACGATTCCTGTCAAGCACTGATAAGATTCTGGCCTTTCAGATTGCGAAGTTTGATGCTCCGTCCAGTCTATCCTGGTATCTTACCCTGTGTAGTGCCATAACGCTCCTCTACTACTCTCTTGGAAGTTCTTTGTTCGACTCCTCTGAGTCTCTACTTCCTGTCTGGAAGTTCTCTTCTGGACTCCCTCTGAGTCCTGATTTCCCTCCTGGAAATCCTTCTACCGCTTGTTGAGATGCCCCCTACTCTGATCATCTTGTGCAACTGCACCGCTGATCCAGGTTCTTCGGCTAGAAACCCTCCGTAACAACTCCTTTGGCCTTGCTCTGTCAGGTGCTGTTCTAACTACAGTACCTCACTAGCTCCACTTTGCAATATTTATGCAGCTTTCTAGACTCCAGCAATTGCCTCTCTGTGAACTGCGTCAGCCCCTCTCTGCTTCATGCTGGCTCTGTGTTAGCCCTCTGGCCCTCTGTGTCAGTAATGCTGGCCTCTCGGAGGCTCTGCGTAGCTCGCGGCTTCTTCTGCGTGGCTCTGGCTGGCTCTGCGTCACACTTCTTGGCTTCTATGCTGCTAGAAACAACTTCTGTCACCTCGGGACAACTGTTTTCTGCTGCTATTGCTCCACTCGGCTGATGTCTTTTAGTCCTCCTGTGATCTGCAATCATGCTATGATACCATGTTGAAGTTTCTAAATTTACTTAGTTTAGAAACCCTTCATGCGCTTTTTCTGATTTATTCCTACCTACTTGTTATTTTTCTTTAACAAGTTGTTATTTACAAAGTAAATACTGAAAATAAACACTAGTGCATGCTCAACATATTATAGATCAGCAACTAAAAGAAACAAGAACAAACTCACCACATGACACCATTATTTTTGGATCAATGTCCCCGGAAAAACCCAATGTGAGAAAACCGGTGCAACTATCTGAGGGTTTTCTTATTAAACAATATCAGAGCACAATCTGGGTGCCGAAACTGGGCTACCCAACAGAGAATTTTCTTAGCAGCTATACCTCATAGTTTGAGAGAAATCTCCTGGCTGAAACCCCGGAAAATTCTTCCGACAACTCCTCAGCACAACACTGCTTTGCAACCCCAGCGTTTGCCCAATCGGGACTGCGTCAACCCCTTTCTGTCTCACGCTGGGTCTGCGTTAGCCTTTCTTGGCCTGCGTCAGCCCAGGAGGCCCTGCGTCAACTTCCTGGGCCTCTGCGTCAGACACGCTGGCCTCTCTGGTGCTCTGCGTAGCACTTGGTTGCCTCTGCGTGGCCCCGCGTGAGCCCTTGCTGGCTCTGCGTCCATCTCCTTGGCTGTTGCGCTGCTCTCTCGACACAATCTCTGCCTTCTCTGTTTCTTTGTACTCAATGCCCCTCAGCTGCTCTCCTGATCACTGATTCTATCTCTCTTAGCAAACTCCGCTCTAGAGAATAGAATGACTGATCACTCTGGTGTGTTCTCCAAGTGACCCTCAAGCCTCCTCTTATACTTTTCCTGTTGACATCTCAATGACCGAGATTAAGTTCCTAATTAATGGCTAAGATTAGATCTGGCTTGATCCATGTCTTTTGGACCATTCTAACACAGATTCATATTAATACACATTAATATTTTATTTTCCCTAAGTTTAGACTTAGGGACTAAACTTAGGGACTCCATTAAAAATATTAATTATTTTAATATCTCCGGATCTGTTTAGAATCTGCCCAAATCCTTTCTGGGTATTGGAGATCTCATGTGCCCCAACCTCTCCACCAAATTTCGTGGCTAGAGCACATTCGATGCTATCCCAAATCAACACATACCCTAAACCTAAACCTTGAAATTCCCCTTAAGTCCTTCCTGGAGAGCTTTAAACCTTGCCTCCAAATCAAGCAAGCCACATATTTGAGCCTCTCTTGTGAATAGGCTTCTAGGATCACCCCTCATCCTATCATTGGTCTATCCATTTAATGATCCTCATCATAACGACTCTCCTCCCATTAGTGAAAATCCTTAAAGAGCGGGAGCCTTAGCCGAGGTGATAGTGGGCTATTGCTCCATTGTTGTCCTTAGCCTAGTAGTAGCCCTTCAAGGATCCCCCTTGAGGACCCCTGCTAGTTTAAGCGGTAACGTTTTGGCGCCGTTGCTGGGGAAACAAAATGTGTGTTTTGTTCCCCATATGACGTATTGATATAACATTATTGGTGACTCAATTGGAAGAACGAAGCCCTAGTTCTTCATTGAACTTTAAGGTCGATGCTTGTAGGGTGAAGCAATCATTTTTTTAGGCATCTTTAAATTCACCCTAGCGACCCCTACATCTTTTTCATGTATATCTCAAATAGGTTGTCTTTCTTTGATAAATATCTTGCTTTGGACATTGCTAGCATCCTTGGGCACCCTAATCATATCACGGGAATGATGGTACGTGGGGTGCTTGTGTTTGATGGTGATCCACTCTCCGCAATTGACCACGTAGAAAGATTTAATGTACATGCTTCAAGAGAGGAGATTGTTCACCAAGATCTTCTTATGTTGTTGTTCATGGGATTTCTCGGTGGTCATAACTCATGGTTGCATGATCATGAACCTAAGAGCATCTCATCTATTGAAGAGTTCGTTGATGGATTTAGACATTTTTAAGTATGCCCCACATTAAACATCCAAGAGGAAGCCTTCATTGACCATCATCAAGACATTGAGAATCTAAGTAATGAAGACGAGTCCTCCTCGAGTCCACATGACAAAAAGGATGAAGTTGAGACCAACCTTACCTTTCTCGAGGACATTACTCCTGATGACTCTCCTTTTGAGAACCTTGAGGAAGGTGATCCCATTTGCCCTTTAGAAGATGGCATTGGAGATTACTTCCATATTGAAAAGGAGAGATGGGAAATTGTTGGTCCTCAATTTGATTGTGTTCCCATTTACAACACCGACAAGGAGGATGCAGTTGAAATTGGTCCTCCCTTTCTCTCAGGTATTATTTATGATGACATATCCATTGATACCCTTGGGAATGAGAATTATTATTTTCCTTGGCCAGAAAAGGGGTAGTTGGAAGTAATTGATTCTCCTTTTAGGGAAAACCAAAATTTTGATGCCAATAGTAAGGAAATTGATAAGGCCCCTACCTATCCTCCTCATGATTCTATATTCAAATCACCTGAGACTTTAGATGATGATTTTGGGGAAGAGAAACCTATTGGATGTAACAGTCCACCCTCCCCTTTGCCTTCTTCCCTTGTTCATCATTTTGAGAGTGATTCCCACATTTGTTCTCATATGATCTTAAGTGACCTTGATCCCTTTCCCCTTTCTGAGTGTAGTGTCAAGGAAGAACCCCTCGTTGAATATTCTTTATCTCCTTGGGCACCCCCCCAGGATCATGATTAATCTATAATCTCCCCTTTGTAGTGTGATCATCATGGGCAACCTACTTGTGCCTCTCCATCTCAGTCTCCCTTCCCTACTAATCATAGCCTTGTAGTGGCCATGAAATATGACATAAATAATAAGGACCATAATAATATGCCAGAGGTTTCCATCCATCAAAAGTTTATGAGCCTAATCATTGACATCTCTATATTTTGGTTAGAAGAGAGGATCTCATGGACTAGATTACATCCTTTTCTTACCTCTTCTCGCATGATTACCCGTGTGTTGGCATTCTATTTTCCTACCTCCCACTGGCCTTATCATCCATGTGATTCTATCCACATTCGCTTTGGCATTTGCTATGTGAGTAATCATATAGGCCAACATATTTATATTGTTTTGATGATATGTTGGTTGCACTGGCTTTATGATTACACTGACTATTAGTTTTGCATCATATGCATATTAGAGTAGGAAGTATTGCATGCTGATTTTCGCATTAGAACTAATGTCATATGATATTTCTCATGATAGAGTAGCTGCATTTAGATTTAAAGACTGCATTTGAAAGTTTATTTATATGAGTCGATTTTATGGGTCTAATCCAAGCATGTGTGATCATAAGACGCCACGAAAGCATGCTGCCCCATGTTTTTCATTTATTATATGTGCAGGTAACAAGTCTGCGGTAACCAAGAGATTGTTGGAGTTCTCATGACCTCCCGTTCAAGTAGCTTCATCCACTTTTCTGAGAGATCACGTCCAAATTGGAGCCAGATGTTACCCAACATTTTGTGGGTGATATCCCTAGGAGATTTTTTTTCTCCTAGGTGGTCCTCATTTGGCAGCCAATAGCCCCTTGCAGCCACCAACTAGCTCGTTGTGCCATTTCTCTGCCACCTAAGCCAGCCATGTGGTCCCTCACCCATATATCATGATCGTATGTTTGGAGGCGAGCCTCACGAACCTAAAGGTATGCCTTATCATTTGGTAATTGAGTGTTGTAGTTTGTTTACCATGGATACTTCTAGGCATGGATTAATGGGGGATTCAGTAGAAAAAGTGGGCTAAGTTTGTGCTCTTGTCCCCTAGACCTCTTTTGGATGTTAACTTTGGACCCTAGTCCTGTGGGATCTCTTTTACTGACCTTTGGGCTTTAGGGATGGTACTACATGGGAAACCTTGATTTTGGTTACGTGGTCCTGCTCCCTCATACATATATCGCTCTCCTTCCACTCATTATAAACCCATTCATCATTTCTCCCACGTGGGTCCACATTCCTCCATTGGGTCCACATAGGGTTAGCCTTCCCCCTCCCCTTGCCCACACCTTGGGTCGGGCTTGGAATGATGCCACAGAGGTTGATGTGCAAGTGTGCCATTCTCCTATGCCACAAGTCCCCCAAATCATGGTTGTTGCTGCTGTTGCTCACCAATGTTTTGGTTGGCTTGGATTGAAGTTTGTACAACTTGTTCCTTCTCACTCCAAGCACCTTTGCTATGTTGAAGCTGGAACCCTTGGGACAAATATACACCTTTCCATATCAAAAAATCACGACATAACCCTTGTCCTCCAAGGCTGAAAAAAAATCAGATTCTTCATCAAACTTGGAACGTACATCACATCTTTCAATAGTAGAGGCTTCCCTGACTCCTCCTGAAACATAATAGTTCCATTTCTTATTGGCTTGTTCTTGGCATTGTCATCGAGCTCAATGTGGAAGTCCAAATTGTGCTCCTTCAAACTGGTAAAGTAGTCTCACACTCCAGTCACGTGACATGAAGCACCACTGGCAATGTACCACATGTTGGTGGCCATAGAACTCATCCTCAAATCTGCCTGCAAACTCGTCCATCTCAACTGTATTAGTGATTTGCTTCTTTTGTTTTCCCTTTTTCTTGTTAGGTCAATGGCTAATAAAATACCCTAGTTGGCGGCATGCAAAGCATTTCACCTTGCTAGCGTCGAACTTCTTTTTATTGTCTTTCAAAGTAACTCCCTTAGTGGAGCCTTTCTCGGCCTTTCCCTTCCCCATAGAGGTTCTCTTCCTCCTCACCCTTCTTCTTTTGGTCTCCATGCTGAGATCCTTCTCGAATCTCCTCCTGTGTGAAATCATCCCACAACCTTTTCTAGGTGGGAAGATGCTCTCGTCCCACGATGCATTTTACAAATACATCCCACTACTTTGTAAATCCATTCAAGGCTATATGCACCAGTTCAGATTCAAGCATTGTCTCCCCTACAACTTCCATCTCATCTCACAATTGTGTGAGCCTGGTAAGGTAGGAAGCCATGTTCTCTCCCTTGGACTTCCCGTGTTGAAAATTGGCACGTCAAGGATGAATTTCCTTAAATAAAATCTTATTTCTGACAATTCTTGGAGTGACTTTCTAAAAATAGAAAGTCATGTTTGGCATCTCAAATATGACTTTCCAAAAATAGTAAATCACCTTGCATCAATTGGTAATCAAGTATAGTTGCATGAAAATCACTAAACTTATCATTAATCAATCATAATAGTTCAATCTCGACTTAATCATCAATATTATTAATATTATTATTATCCTTTATGATACTATGATATCATTATTAAAAGGAATTACAAGTCACCTTATGTTCATCACCTCAAACACTTCACTTTGCACCTCTCCTTGATGACTCACATGGCACTATGTAACTCTCTCTCTCTCTCTCTTAATGATATGTTACACTCTCTTATGCACCATTAAAGACATGGCATATTTCTCTTACACTCATTAAAGACACGTCGTAAAAGATTCCTCTTACGCTCTTTTTAATGCATATGTTACACTCTCCTTAACTAAGGCATGCATACCTCTCTTAATGGCATTAGTTACTAAGGCATGCGTATCTCTCTTTAATGGCATGAGTTACACTCCCCTAGATCGCATATGTTACTCTTCCTCAAGGCATGCGTATTGCTCCTTCTTTATGACAAGAATTCATTGCTCCTCCTATATATGTGTTTCATGTCTTCTCACCTGACTACTACTACTTGTGTGTGCATTGTGAAAGAAGAATTTGAACTTGAGAGAGATAGTTGGAGAGACTTGAAGAAGATTGTGGGAGAGAGAGACTTGGAGAGTAAGAGCAGAACTTGGTGAGCCAAGTTTGATTCAGTGCTTCAATGTTTCAGTGTTGATTCATTTGAAAGGAAGGTTGATTCAATGTTTGCATCTGCTGTTGCTACCAATGATCTTCATGCTACAACTTATTCAAATTCGGGTGAATTTACTCATTCTCTTGAAGCATTGTAATTTGTATCTCTGTTGAACAATTGATATCTAATAGAAGAAGAATCCGGTTTGGTTTTTTCCTTATGGGTTTTGCCTTGGTCATTGGACCTAAATTCTCTGTCTCATTCTGTTCTTGGTTGTCTTTTATTGTGCATTTGGTTTATGTTCTATCTACAATTGCTTAACTAATATTGCAGCAAAAAGAAGTTTTTGGAATAAGTAATTGTTTCAGCATAGAACATCATAATTTCAACATGGTATCAGAGCTTTGGTGAAGACATGCCCAAGAAGATAAGAGCTATCACTCCTTTGCATAAATTTTACTTCAAAGAGATCTTGCTACTGAAATTTGTTGCCCAAGAAGATAAGAGCTATCACTCATTTTGCAGAAATTTTACTTCAAAGAGGTCTTACTTGTTGCTGAAATTTGTTGCCCAAGAAGATAAGAGCTATCACCCTTTTTTTGCAAAAATTTTAATTCAAAGAGATCTTGCTGCTGAAATTTGTTTGACTTGATCAAGATGTCTTCTTCTTACTTCAAGAATGAAGAGAAGCTGAATGATGCTTTGAATTTTGGTCCATGGAAGACAAAATTGGATATTACTCTTGAAGAACATGATGTATTGGAATATGTGGAAGGCAAGGTAGCAGAACCACCAGAAAATTCGAATGTTGTTGTCAAGGCCAAATTCAAGAAGGGAGAAGTCAAGGCTAAGAAGATTATCCTTGATTCTCTTGGAGACCATCTCATCACCTATGTCTCCAAGTTGAAGAAATCTAAGGAAATGTATGACAAGCTGATTCGAATGTATCAATTAAGTAACTTTAGTCAAATCCTTGCTTTGAAGAATCAACTCAAGGATATTAAGATGAACAAAGGAGAGACCATTCAAACATACTTTATGAGTATATCAAAAATCAATGATCAATTGTCAACTGTTGGTGAAATTGCATTTGCTAAAGAGCTAGTGCTGATTAACCTTGGAGGCCTTTCTCTAACTTGGGAAACTTTTATTACTACCATCAACAATAATGATAAGTTTCCCACATTTGATGAGCTCCTGGGAAAATGCAGTCAAGAAGAGGCTAGAATGATTTCCAGAGGAAGAATTCCCAAACATGAAGAGGGAAAACCTATTGCCTTTGTTGTCCAAGGCAAGAAGCAGAAAGGAAAAGGAGGCCATCACTTTTCAAGAAAGATTGCTCCTAGATCCAACAATTTCTATAAATGGAACAAGGACTTATCAAAATTTTAATGCTACAATTGCCATAAGCATGACCACTATGCTCGTGACTACCTAGAAAATAGAAGAGCACCAAGATCCAAACTATAACAATCTTAGCAACAATTTCAAATCCGATTATAGAAGAAGAAGAGAAATTCCTATTGTTCGTAAATAAAGCTACCGTTCTTCCAAAAGTTCAAGGAACCCAAGGTATGATAATAATGCAACTGAAACACAATCACAATACTTTTTCATTTTTGCTCTTTCTAGTTCCTCTCTTGCAGATTCTTGTGACAACTGGTTGGTTGATAGTGGTGTTTCAAGACACTTTACTGGTTATAAAGTTCTCTCAAATTTGGTTGAGAGGGAGACGAATTTGAAAATCATTCTTGGAGATAACTCCACATATCCTATAAAGGGATCTAGTTCCGTTTCTTTTCATTTGGATCAAGGTAAAACTATATCTCTTCAAGAAGTTTTGTATGCACCTTGTTTGAAAAAAAATCTTGTATTTATATCTGCCTTAGAAGACAATGTAATGAAAGTTGTTTTCATAAATGGAAAAGTTCTCATTTGGCCAATAAGATCTAGTATGAGAGATGCCTTCACTTTGGGATTGAGATTTGAAAGTCTTTATAAAGTCAATGGAAGACCAATCCATGCACTAATTCATGACAACAATCATCATTGTGCACTTCCGTACCGAAGGTTCGCTCATCTGCACTATAAGACATTGCCTCATGCGCGAAAGATGGTTTCTGGAATCCCTGAGATTAGAGTGGATTATGATGGGGTTTGCCAAGGGTGTGCAAGTGGAAAACATGTAAAGGGACCATTCCCTTCTAGCAAAAGCAAAACCAGTCAGGTACTTCAGGTACTTCATCTTATACATTTTGATTTATGTGGACCTATGCTTGTAACTTCTTTTGGTGGCTACTTGTATTATATAATCTCTATGGATGATTTTGCTTGCAAGACATGGATTTTCTTTTTGAAAAACAAAAGTCAAGCATTTAACATGTTCAAAGACTTCAAAACTCTGGTAGAAAAACAAATTGGAAAATAGATCAAAATCTTTAGATCAGACAATGGACTTGAGAGTTCACTTCAAATGATTTCATTGAATTCTGCAGAGAAGCTGGAATCAAGAAAGAGACCGCTGTACCATATAACCCAAAACAAAATGGTGTGGTTGAAAGAAAGAACAAAACTATCATGGAAGTAGTCAAAGCTATGTTGCATGATTAAAAGCTCCCAAAGTTTCTATGGGGAAAAGCTGCTAACACTATTGTCTATGTCCAAAATAGATCTCCACACCGAGCCTTAAACAACAAGACTCCTAAAGAAGTCTTCACTAGTGAAAAACTCGAGGTTGGGCACTTGAGGATTTTTGGTTGCCCTGTCTACTTTCATGTGCCAAAGGAAAAGAGGAACAATATGAAAGCTTCAGGTAAGAAAGGTATGTTTGTTGGTTATTGTGAAAATTCTAAAGCTTACAGAATATACATACTTGGTCAAAGAACTATAGAGTTTAGTAGGGATGTAACATTTGATGAAGATGCAACTCTTGGAAAGGCAAGAGACACTCCTCTTCCTCTTGCTAATGTTGATATACAAGATGATGCCTTCGAAATTCAAGATCCTGAGCCTGAGGTTGATCTTGTTGATGAATCCATGGAGCACATGGACCCCTTGGATCCTCCTACTAGAAAGATACCATTATGGCTTTGCGACACTCTACAAGATGTTGATAGACATGATGCCCCTAGAGGAACCTTTAGAGAGAGTAATAAACCATGCTGGTTCAGTGATATGTTCTAGCCATGAGCAACATTATTTAGGATGAACGACGCACTTTTGAAGAGGCAGTGAAAGATCAAGTATGGAAAGTTGCAATGGCCGAAGAATATGAGTCCATCATACATAATGATGTATGGGAAGTAGTTCCAAGACCTAAAGGTAAGTCTGTTGTGACTTCTAAATGGTTGTATAAAATTAAACATGGTGTAGATGGCAGTGTTGAAAAATATAAAGCTAGATTTGTGGCTAGAGGTTTCTCTCAAAAAGAGGGAATAAACAATGATGATATTTTTGCACCTGGTGTTCGATATACTACCATTCGATCTATTGTGGCTCTAGTTGCTAGCCAAAGATGGACTCTTCACCAAATGGATGTGAAAACTGCTTTTCTGCATGGCTTCCTCAAAGAAGTATTTATGGAGCAACCATAAGGTTTTGAAGTACATGACTGGAAAACTCGTGTGTAGATTGAAGTAAGCTCTCTATGGATTGAAGAAATCTCTCCATGGATTGAAGCAAGTCCCAAGAGTTTGGTATGCCTGCATTGATAACTTCTTAATGAAACTTGGTTTTACCAAAAGCAATGTTGATCCAAATCTCTACTTCAAAATGGTCCAAGGTATGCCTTTGATTTTGGTATTATATGTTGATGACTTATTCTTGACAGGTGGAGAACCTCTTATCCTCCAGTGTAAGAGGGAGTTAGCTTCTGAGTTTGAAATGAAAGATCTTCATTTGATGCACTACTTTCTGGGCCTAGAGGTATGGCAAAGACCTAGTGAGATTTTCTTTTCTCAAGGAAAATATGTTGTCAAGCTACTGGAAATATTTGGTATGACAGAATGTAAGTCCATGAATACACCAATGGAAATGAATTTCAAAAATTTAAGTGGTGAAGTTGCAGGTCCTGATTTGACAAATCCTTTTGAGTATCGACCACTGATTGGGGCATTGATGTTCTTAGTGAACACTAGACCAGACATATGTTTTGCGGTCAATACATTGCGCCAATATATGATTAAGCCATCACATGCACACTGGTTTGCTGCAAAGTATGTGCTGAGGTACCTGCATGGAACCATCAATCTTAGATTGAGATATACTGTCAGAGATGTGAGACTACATGGGTACTCTGATGCTGATTGGGCTGGTAACTCTGCTAACAAAAAGAGCCATCTAGATATTGCTTTAGCTTGGAATCTGCCATGATATCTTGAATGAGCAGAAAATAGAAGTCTATAGCCCTTAGCACAACTGAAGCCGAGTACATTGTTGCTAGCATAGCTAGTTGTGAGGAAGCTCTTTGGAGAGCTGTTTGAACATGTGCCAGATACAATAGTAATTCACTGTGACAATAAGAGTGGGATTCAACTTACAGAATATCCCACGTTCCATGACAAGTCCAAGCACATTGAGATTAAATATCACTATATCTAGGATATGGTGCAGAGAGTAGTGAGACTTCGTCATATTGCAACCAATGATCAGATAACTGACATACTTACCAAGCCTTTGCCGAAAGGGAAGTTCTTGGAATTGTTGACCACCATTTTTTCAACAATCCGAGAAAGCAGTGTACAAGGAAATCAAGAAATTTTGTCAAAGATCAAAGTCATCAGTCAACATGAATATATCATTGTAAACCCAATTTCTGCAGGGTCTATTGTAAATGATGCTAGTATGACCATTTAATTATGTAACAACACCTAGGTAAGCCTATGATTTTGGCAAAGGATTATATCCTAGGAATTTTTTTACCTCCTTGAATTATGTGTGTTTGTAAACATGCCTAATCGACAAAGTTTTTCTTCTAGCTTAAACCCTAAAGCTAGGGTGGAATTCATTGACAAGGTCTTAGGTGAGTCCTAGTGTTTATCGAGTTTGATGTAAACATATGTCTAGGAATGATTTTAATGCATGGTCCCTCGTAATCAAAACACCATGGCTAAGTTATTTTATTATAAACACACTTGGTTTCATGCTAGATCATATTGTGTCACAAAATTGGGTAATGTCTTGAGGGTCTGGTCTAAAGGTGTATTCCCCTTCTAAGGGTTGAATTAATTGTAATATTTTCATGTAAATATATTTTAGTTCATGGTCCCTCTCAATCAGAAACCATAGCTAAAATATTTGAGGGTGGAAAAATAATTAAATCCCCCTAGAGTTAATTAACTATTTTTGCTGGCTAAATTAAATAAAAATCCAAAGCCAGAAAATTAATTAATTGAGTCAAAAAATAATTATAGAGAAATTAATTTCTCCAAGTGGAAATAATAAAAAATTCGTGAGTAAAATAAAAGTCAAATTTTGGAGGTCCTCCACCAAGGGAAAATGGATATTTTAAGGAAATTTGAGCCCTTGGACCTTGGTGTTTAAGTTAAAGTCATTTTTTTGAGGAAATTAATCCAAAATATTAATTTTTGGTTTAATAAAAAATGGTTTTTAAGAGAAATTCGAATTTTTTCTCAAGAATAAAAATTCGACGGTGGAAATTAAAAGATGATCATGTTATTTTCGACAGTTGAGATCAATTTGATGAGTTCAATCCAACTAGTCGTTATTTTCCACTAGGAGGGGTTTTCTCTATATAAGGAAGCTATTGAGTTTCTATTTCCCATCTTTGGATGAGGTGATTTTGTAACGCATTCACTGAGCTGCTGCTTTGCTAGAAACATTTTTTTCATAATAGAAAGACTTTGGGGTTCATTTCATGGTGTTCTTCTATCTGGTGATCTGTGGTATGTGCTAGTTATGTGTTGATCTTCTATATTGTGCTAAATGTATTTAACTGTTATTTCATTTGTCGGTGATAAAACATTCTATTGGTACGAGTTATCTTAGGTGATCTGATTCACTATATGATCTAACAATTTATTTTGAGATTATATAGAGATTTATAGGTACGTTAGCCCTTGGGCTCCAAGTTCACAGATTGTAGGGAAGAGCCATCCTTGTTTGGGATCTAAGCTTTCTCTGTGCTGAATTATTTTGCTAAAGGGTTTTGGCTGGTCTATCTTTCGAAATTATTCATCCATAAAATGTATTTAATTTTTTTTTCAAAAATTTTTATTTGATCTTGGGCTACAAAGAATTAATTTGCTAATGAGAGCTAATGATTTTATATTGTAAATATTTCTAACCCTTGTTTCATTTTGTAGCACTTGGGGTTTTTGGGGTTTTGAATTTTTTATATAATCTAGCCCTAAGGCTAGGATTTGAAGTGTTTTATTCCTCCAAGTGAAGAGTCCAACTTAATTGAGCAATTTCACTGGGGTTTTGAGGCTGATCTAGGCCTAGGAAGGCAAGATCTAGCCTCTAGCCTCCCTCCAAGCTCAACGTCCAGCCAAGAAAGGTAGACGTTGGCCTTCAAGGAAGCGATTTTGGGCATTTTGTGAAGAATTTTTTGTGATTGTAGGGTTCTGAAATTTTAAAGGCCTCTAAGGCCTAGCTGTCACCTCTTCCAGCCTTGTTGTGGCCTCTTCTTCCCTTTTAAGCTGGCAGCTGCCCTAAAAGGGCTTTTCCTTTGGGACGACAACCCTTTTTAGGGCCTTATACCCCTACTGCAGCCCTTATTGGGATTCCCTCTCCTAGCCGCAGGCCTTTAGGGCCTTGCTGCAGCCCTAGAGGGGCCTCAAACCCTCTCGACGACCATCCTTTGCCCCTTTTCCTTTAGCCGCAGGCCTCTTAGGCCTTGTTGCTGCCTCTAAGAGGCTTCTCCTTGTGTGTTGCAGGGCTTTTAGGCCTTCTCTTCCCTAGCCGTGGCCTTCATAGGTCCTCTTCCCATGATCACTGCCTTTCCCTTGGCCTTCTTGCCATATCATTGGCCGTTTAGCCCTCTTCTAGCCCTCATTCAGTGATTCTTCAATCATTGAGTTGTTTTGCATTGGTTCGTGGTCTCTAACAATTTGTTTTGCAGCGATTTTGGAGCTAACATTGTGCTTGCAGGTGGACAAGTTCATTGGAAGCCAAAGTAGTCATCTACAAGGCCATTTGACCTCTTGGTTTTCCCTCTAATCTCTCATTGCCATCGCTGTTGCATTCATAATTCTGAAGCACATTGTAGCAGCAATATATTCAAGGCGTAAATACACTTAAAATAATCATAAATTCATTAGCAATTCACTTAAGACATTAAAAATTAATCTTGTGGTTGAATTGATTGCATAAGTGAAATTTTTGAGGACTGTTGGGTGAATTTCAAGGTCTGATATGTTTGCTACAACCATCAAAAAACATCTACAACAGTGATAAAATCACCTAAGAGTGGCATAATATTTAACTTGCAAGCATATTTCATTATTGGTAAATATTTGACATTGGTTGGGCTTGCATTATCTTGTCACTTCTTGAAGGCTGTCATACAAATTTGGAGGACTATTATTATATGCATCATAAGGTCTGATATAAAGTTTAAACATAACAGTGGTGTCAAAAGTTGTTGAAAGTTATCTTTTTTCATTTGGCATTTGTTCCTTGCATCCTTGTGCATCTTGAATAAGTATCCCCTTGTGTCATTTGGTGTTTTCCTTACTGTTGCAATCCTCGTCTTCTTGGTTACCATCTCTTGCATTTCATTGCATGTTTGCATCTTTTGCATACATCTGCATCCTTGCACTCAAGCATATCACTATTTGCATTCTCATTGGACATAAGTGCTCTAAAAGGCTAATTAAATTGGTGATTGTTGGATAAGATTGGCTTATTGAGAAATAATATTGTTGATAGTTAGCATTATTGTGACATTGAACTATCTATACTTGTCATCGATATCACATTGCTAAAGAAGTGGATATTTGGATAATTGGTTACATTGTTTCTTGTGGATTTACTAACTTGTTGCAAGTGAGCTTCATATCTAAAATCATAATCTTGTTAATCAAATCACTCTTAAGGCACTTAATTGTCATCATAATTGTGATAAGAGTAATCTTGCGTTTGTCCAAAGAATTGCTAATTGTGTTTGTAAAGAATCAAAGTTCTTTCTTTTTGTCTCTAGTTAGCACATTGACATTCTATTGCGCTGAAAAAATCATCATTGTCTAATATCGTTAAGAAACATTGGACTTGCATATCTATTGTTGTCTATTCTGATATTGATAATCTTGATAACATTTTTTTGGTGCCATCTATTTGTTTCATTGAGCACTTTATTTTGGTGAAAATTGTCATTGTACATTGTTAAGTACTTCATTGTTCTAAGTTGAATATCATTGTAATTTGTCTCTAAGTACTTAAGACCCTTAACAATTTTTTTTTTTTTTTTGGTCAAGTAAGAGTAGAGCCTTCAATTAACCACAAGAAAGATTACATATGTTACATGTCTCTACAAGTATAAAGATCAACAAGGGCAAACCCGTTGATGATTAACCATCAACAAAACCCGAAGCAAAACCCAAAACCTTACACATAAATCTTACACAAAAACCTCCGCCCATTATCCAACCAAGACTTTTAACAACTTCACCTTAAGATAATCTCTCATATTTTGCACTAATATTTTAGGATTAGTCTTGCACTAATTAACTTACCTTCAGGGATAAGCTTGGTTGATAGAGAGATAAGACCATCTTTTTCACCCAACTTGCAAAGCCTAGACCCTCTTTTGTGGTTAACACGGTGTCCTTGCAGTCGTCAGAGCCACAGTCTCTGCAGTGCTGGAGGCATCGGTTGGTTAGAACTCTAGGGGACGTATCGTTAATATGGCTTTTGCTATTTTTCCCCTTGATTTCTCTCTCACAACCTACACTAGAGACTAGCTTCAAAATAGTTGAGAGGAAGGATTCATCTAGATAGGCATCTAATTTAAAATAAACCAAGATCTTGCATTTCACTTAGTTTTAGGTGTTGCATTTCATATAGGACAGTGAAGCATCCTAAAGTAGCAATTGTTCATTCGGTGGCTTGGTAGATAATTCACGTAAAGCAAGTATTTTGACTCCATTTAAGGCATTGGTCTTTCAAAGTAATCTAATCTAATCACTAAACTTGCTAAATTAACCAAGTTGCTAGGCCATTCAATTGTGTCTCCTGGACTTGTTGGTTGCCGACGGGTCTTTCATCTTCACATTTCATAGGGACTACCCCCCATAGCTTGCTTTAAGGAGACAACTAGAATAGAGAGGGCAGGGATCAGCGTGACAACCCCTGTCCTGATCGTTGTCACATCTTGCTTGTACAATTTGAGCGACAATAGGTATTCAGAGAGCAACTTGGACTGATAGATGTGACCCTTCCTAGTGGGGGAAGTTGTGGATGATCGAGAACACTAAGCTATGCTCTTCCCTCGTGTTTGAACTTACAAGTTGGGAATGGAGCCAAGAGAGCTTCTAGGGTTGAGGGAACTCTTGAATGTAGGTTGTGCGCGATCCTTGTCATGTGTTGACAAGTGGTAATCCCCCTTACCATCAAGTTTGGGACTTGCCAAGGCCCAAGAGTATACCCTAGTATGGATCCTACCCACAAGTTGGGTTTGTTGGGATTATCACCCATTTGGCCAATGGGTGTGCTAAAGATTGGTTGTGCGCGATCATTGTCATGTGTTACAAGTGGTAATCCCCCCAAGCAGAGATGAGACTTGGTTGTGCGTGATTGTTGTCATGTGTTGACAAGTGGTAATCCCCCCAAAGTCTGTGGATGCAGGTGTTCTAACACTTGACTCTTATGGTAAAGCTTGGTTGTGCATGATCCTTATCATGTGTTGGCAAGTAGTAATCCTGCCAAGTCTGTGTCAAGGTGGGAATATCAGTGGATATAAGGTGATAGATGAATCTCCCCTATGATGATTCTTCTTTACTAGATTGAGACATCATTGTTCTAAAACAAAGATGAATAAAGATGAGTAGAGAAAGCAAAGATCTTTGTTGCAAAAATAAATTCCTCCCTAGCTGAGAGGGAGTGTTGAAAATTGGCAGCTCAACGGTGAATTTCCTTAAATAAAATCTCATTTTTGACAATTCTAGAGTGACTTTCAAAAAATAGAAAGTCATGTCTAGCATCTCAAGTACGACTTTCCAAAAATAGTAAATCACCTTGCATCAATTGGTAATCAAGTATAGTTGAAGAAAAATCACTTAACTTATCATTAATCAATCCTAATTGTTCGATCTCGATTTAATCATCAATATTATTATTATCCTTTATGATACTATGATATTATTAAAAGGAATTACAAGTCACCTTACCTTCATCACCTCAATCACTTCACATCTCACTCCTTGATGACTCACATGGCACTACGTAACTCTCTCTCTCTCTTAATGATACGTTACACTCTCTTATGCACTCATTAAAGACATGGCATATTCCTCTTACACTCATTAAAGGCATGCCATAAAATATTCCTCTTATGCTCTCTTTAATGGATAGGTTACACTCTCCTTAACTAAGGCATGAGTTGATTTGTGGTAGCATCGAATGTGCTCTAGCCATGAAAATTGGTGAAAAGGCTAAGACACATAAGATTTCCAAGACCCAGAAATGGTTTGGGGAAATTCCACCCAGTTGGAGAGATATCAAAATAATTTATATTTTTAATGGGGGTCATAAGTCTAAACTTAGGAAAATTAAAATATTAATGGGTACTAATATAACTGGGTGAGAATGTTCTAAATGACATGGATCAAACCAAATCTAATCTTAGTCGTTGATTAGGGATTTAATCTCGACCGTTGAAGACTCAACAGGAAAAGTATAAGAGGAGGCTTGAGGGTTAGTTGGAGATACACAAAGATTGATCAGTTAGTTTGATTTTCTGGAGTGGAGGTTGCTGAGAAATTCGAACAAGTGATCTATTGCAGCGAGGGGCAGTGAGTGCATAGTAGAGAGGCAGGGATAGTGCCAGAGGGTTAGTGCAAAGACCAAAGAGGCTGATGCAGAGGCAGCAAAAGATATGCAGACGCAGCTGGGGACTGCGCGGAGGCTGAGGGGCCTGCGTGGGTGACGCAGAGGGCTAGAGATATGACGTAGAGAGCTAGAAGGCTGACACAGGGGCTTCAGGAGCTGAGCTGAAGCTAGCAGGGTTGACGCAGAGACAAGAGGAAGCGCCGGAAGGATTTTCATGGGGTAGACTAGCTGAATATCTGTCTCTGAGAAGAGGTATTATTGCTGTGTAACAATCTCTGTTGGGTCAGCCATTTCTGACACCCTAGTTGTACTCAAGAATTTGCATAATAATAAAACCCTCATAACTGCTGCACCAGTTCTCCTGCATTGGGTTTTTCCGAGGACGATTGTCCAAAATGTTAAAATTGGCAACTAGGGCCAAACTCCATGTGGGCTATCTTATTCATGGCTGATAATATTTTTATTAGATTCCTCTCGTCGAGAGGTGTAGGATTGATCTAAAGATCATCCGATTCCGATAAGTATTTATGGAGATATGAATTTATTTTGATTATGGAATAATTATCAAGCCGACCAACAACTCATGTAGGCTCAGAAGCCCAACAGTCACATCTATTCAATCATCAACATTTTTGTATAAATACAGGAGGACTTTTCCTCATCTGCACTCACTCATCTCATCACATCTCTCTTTCTCTCCTGTGCAAAAAAGAGGCTCTTCTCCTACTGTGCAGAAAGAGACTCTTCTCTCACACGTTTGGAAGGAAGATGCAGAATTTAGCACTGCAACTGCAGATCCAAAGTTTGACCAGCGTTGACCAGCTGTCTCCCTCTCAGAACTGCACTATAGGTGCTCCTGACTCTCTGTGGAAGGCCGCATTTTTGGTGAAGGAATCAAGCCGATCTGACAGTCGGTTTGTGAGATATTGTCTTCCTTAGTTTGGCTGATCTAGGGTTTGTTGCTGCCGATGTAAATCATATTTATGTACTATTTCTCTCTGCTGAATTATTGAAGATAAAGGAAGATTTGATCAAAGGGTTTCCCCACATTGGGGTTTGTCCCTGGCTAGCCGCCACATCTTGTGTCTTTTGTCTTGGCTTGTTTTCTGTCGATTGTTTAATGTTCTATTTGCACTTTAAGTACATGTGATTGCTAATCTGTGGATAATAATAAGAAAGATAAGTAAATTGCTCTAAGCATAGAACATACCATAACTTAACATGGTATCAGAGCTAAGGTGAAGACAAACCTCGAGCAAGAGCAAAAGCAATCACTGAAGAAAATATTGGCAAGGCTATCCTAAAAGAACTATGGGGTTCTCAACACTCTTCCATGCCGAAGACAAGCTCCGTGAGAACGCTGACTATCATGGATGGAAGATGTCTCTCAATCTAACCCTAGAAGATCAAGGAGTGTTGGACCATGTGAGAGGCAATATTGTTGAGCCTCCATCAAATGCACCTGCTGCTGCCAAGAACAAATGGAAAACCGGAGAAGTCAAAACAAAGAAGATCATCCGGGACTCTATCGACAAGCGCTTGGTGGCCTACATCTCCGACCTGAACACCTCCAAGGAAATCTACGATAGACTGGTGAGTTTATTTAAAGTTAATGATGCAAATCAAGTTTTGTTTCTTAGGAATAAGTTGAAGGAAATCAAGAAGGGTAAAGATGAGAGTATGCAAGCATATTTCTTAAGAATCACTGAGATCAAGAACGATCTCCTATCTATTGGAGAAATTATTGCAGATAGGGAAATGGCACTCTCAACCCTTGGAGGATTACCGTCCAAATTGTACGTGTTCACGACTACTCTTCTGAACAATAATGTAATTCCTGGTTTTGAGGAATTAATGGCTAGATGCATTCAAGAAGAAACAAGGGTAGAAGAGCAAGAAATGCCCATGCCTAAAGGTCCTTTTGCTGCCTTTTCTTCTCATGCTAAGAAAAGAAATAATTCCGGGACTAAATGAAAAAGAAAGGCTGGACCTAAGGGTGGAAGAAAAGGACGATGCTACATTTGCGATAAAATAGGTCACTATGTAAGGGAGTGCCCTAATAGAAGGGACTCACACCGGGACGATGATCAAAATCCCTCTCATGGCAATCAAAGGAATAGCAAATCTAATAGCAAAGGGAAAAGGAGTGCTGGAAATCAAGAAAGAGGACAACCATTCAAGAAGGCTAGAAATTCCAGGTATGAATCCAACACTGTTGATAATAAGCAGGATGAATATTATCTACTAGCTGCTCTATCTACCTCTGCTCCTTTGGACTCAATGGGAATTTGGCTCATTGATAGTGGTGCCTCAAGGCACTTCACTGGTTACAAAGTTCTCCATAATCTGATAGAGAAAGAAACTAACCTGGAAATTGTCCTTGGAGATAATATGAAATATCCCGTGAAAGGTGTAGGAAATGTGTCTCTTAAATTGAATCAAGGTAATACTATCCACTTACGGGATGTATTATATGTACCTGATCTAAAAAAGAACATGGTGTCCATCTCGAAAATGGAAGACAAAGGCTACAAGGTGGCTTTCATCGATGGCAAGGTACATGCATGGAAAAACAATATTAAAGATGCCTTCACTCTTGGGTTTTGAGTTGATTTATTATATCAGGTCGGAGAAAGTCCGCTAGGTGTCATGTCTTGTGACACATCTGAAGCCTTGATCGAGAAAACCGAAAAGAAGATCAAGATCTTAAGGACTAATAATGGGACTGAATATGAATCTAACGAGTTTCATGACTTTTGTGTGGCAGAAAGGAAGAACCGTACGATTGTGCAAGCTGTCCGTGCCATGTTCCATGATCAAAGACTTCTGAAGTTTCTATGGGCTGAAGCTGCAAGCACCGCCGTATATGTACAAAACCAATGCCCTCATCAAGCATTGGGTTCTAAGACTCCTGAAGAAATGTTCACTGGTAAGAAACCTAACGTATCTCATGTTAGAATTTTTGGAAGCCCTGTATATTTTCATGTGCTGAAAGAGAAGGAATAAATTGGGTGCATCTGGAAAGAAAGGAATCTTCGTGGGCTATGGTGAAAATACTAAGGGCTATATAATTTTGGTAGCTGGTCAAAGGGAAGTCGTGATTAGTCATGATGTCACCTTTGACGAAGATATGGCTTTCAGCAAGGTGGACAATCTTCTGACTTTGAGGAGCTCTCAAGAAGTTGACACTAGGGAACCAAAAGAAAAGGATGATGAAACAATGCCTGATGTGGAAGAACCCATGGATCCTATTGATCCACTTGAGCCTTCCTCTTCTAGGAAGAGGCCCTCTTGGCTTAGGGGGCTACTCGATGATGCTGAAGGACACACTGAACCCCGAGGAACCTTCCGTGAAAGCAAGAATCTTCCGATTTTGAGGAGCTCTCAAGAAGCGGACACCAGGGAACCGAAAGAAAAGGATGATGAAACAATGCTTGATGTGGAAGAACCCATGGATCCTATTGATCCACCCGAGCCTTCCTCTTCTAAGAAGAGACCCTCTTGGCTTAGGGGGCTACTCAATGATGCTGAAGGACACACTGTACCCCAAGGAACCTTCTGTGAAAGCAAGAAACTCAACAGGTATCAGGGATGCCTGACCATCATGAGCACGATCATACAAAATGAGCCTTCATCATTTTCAGATGCTGTCAAGCATCAAGTATGGAATGATGCTATGACCGAAGAATATGAGTCTATTATGAAGAATGATGTCTGGGAAGTAGTTCCCAGGCCCTAGGACAAGACAGTTGTCACTTATAAATGGCTTTACAAGATAAAGCATGCAACAGATGGAAGTACGGAAAAGTATAAGGCTCGTTTTGTCGCTCGTGGCTTCTCCCAGAAGGAAGGTATAGACTATGACGAGATATTTGCACCTGTTGCCAGATATACCACCATCCGCTCGATCATAGCCCTTGCGGCTTCACAAGGATAGAACCTACATCAGATGGATGTCAAGACTGTGTTCTTGCATGGTTCGATCAAAGAAGAGGTCTACATAGAGCAACCCGAGGGATTTGAGATGTATGATCGAATACCTCATGTATGCAGGTTGAAGAAGGCTTGTTATGGGCTGAAGCAAGCAACCCGAGCATGGTATGAGAGGATCGATAGCTACTTGATGAAGCTGGGATTCACTAGGAGTGAAGCCGATCCTAACCTTTACTTTAAGGTTGAAGATGACAAGCCTCTCATACTGGTGCTGTATGTGGATGACCTCTTTCTAACAGGTGCAGACCCTCTCATTCACAAATGTAAGTGGGAGTTGGCTTCTGAATTTGAAATGAAGGACCTAGGACTGATGCACTATTTCTTAGGACTTTAAGTGTGGCAGAAGCCAGGGGAAATTTTCATATCTCAAGGAAAATATGTGGTGAAGATATTGGAAAGATTCGGTATGGTTGACTGCAAGCCTGTTTCTACCCCGATGGAGCTTGACTTTAAGAAGTTAAGTGGTAGCGCTGCTGGACCCGTTTTATGAAATGCTACTGAGTATCGGCAACTCATCGGAGCATTAATGTTCTTAGTGAACTCCCGTCCAGATATATGCTTTGCAGTCAACACATTAAGTCAACATATGGTTGAACCTCACCACATACATTGGATTGGTACCAAGAATCTGTTAAGATATATCTTCATGGCACAATTACATATGGGTTAAGATATACTGCCGGAGATGTGAGACTACTTGGATACGCTGATGCTGATTGGGCACGCAGTGTGGTGGATCGTAAGTGCACTTTTGGGTGCTGTTTCTCCTTGGGATCTGCTTCGATATCCTGGATGAGCAGGAAGCAGAAGTCAGTGGCTCTGAGCACTGCCGAGGCAAAGTATATTGCTGCTACCATGGCCTCCTGTGAGGCAGTCTGGATGCGAAAGCTCTTCAATGAGCTGTTTGGATTTACATTGGATACCACCGTGATCCTATGTGACAACCAGAGTGGGATTCGTTTGTCAGAGAATCTCGTATTTCATGATCGCTCCAAGCATATCGGTATCAGGTACCACTATATTCGAGATATGGTGCAGCGGGGAGCTATAAGGGTCCAACATATCGGTACAAATGAACATGTTGCCGACATTCTGACAAAGCCCCTAGGGAAGGTCAAATTTTTGACTTTCTGAGAACAACTTGGTGTCGCTCAAAAGAAAAAAAAACCCTCTGATGAGGGTCCTTTATGATGTATTGAGCTCTGGGAGCTTCGGGGGGGTTGCTATAAGGCTCCAACATATCGGTACAGATGAACAGGTCGCCGACATTCTGACAAAGCCCCTAGGAAAGGTCAAATTTTTTACTTTCCGAGAACAACTTGGTGTCGTTCACAAAAAAAAAAAAAACCTCTGATGAGGGTCCTGTGTGATGTATTGAGCTCTGGGAGCTCCGGGGGGGGGTGCGGGGTACTTCTTGGAGCAACATATGACGAACAGGGTAAAAGAATCAAAACTTTCCCTGTGACACCCCGTGGCCACTATGTAGCAGGATGATTAGTTCTCCTGTGAGGTCTAGATGATGTGTTCTCCATGATGATTGTGTAGCAGGATGATTAGTTCTCCTGTGAGGTATGGATGTTGTGTTCTCCATGACGATTGTGTAGCAGGATGATTAGTTCTCCTATGAGGTCTGGATGATGTGTTCTCCATGACGATTGTGTAGCGGGATGATTAGTTCTCCTGTGAGGATAGGATTGATCAGTTCTCCTGTCGAGGCATCTTACCCATGCAGTCTGGGACTCATGGGAAGTACCTCTCATCTGATCAATGAGTAGGGAAATGAGGATAGGGACCATAGTAGTACCGATGGACGCATCGCTGTATCTACCGTACTCCCTATGCTAGGATGACCTTCATTGATCTGGGATCAATGATACTGGTCTGGGACTAGTGGTAGGAGTTGTACCCACTATGACACTGACTTCGGGTCAGTTGAGGACTAGTCTGGAACCAGTGGTACACACTTTGAGACTGACTTTGAGTCAATGGAGGATGGTATGATACATCCTCGATCATTGATCTGGGATCAATGACACTGGTCTGGGACTAGTGGTAGGAGTTGTACCCACTATGACACTGACTTTGGGGCGGTTGAGGACTGGTTTGGGACCAGTGGTACACACTCTGAGACTGACTTTGAGTCAGTGGAGGATGTTATGTTTCTTCCTTTTCATAATTCAGACAGAGCAGAGCAGAGCAGAATAGAGCAGAGCAAAGCAGATCAGAATAGAGCAGAGCAGAGTAGGTAGAATAGAGCAGAGCAGAGCAGGGGTCAAGCTGTACAGGGCAATGCATTTGATGGATGAATAGTAGCTACCGACAGACGAATTGCCGATGGAGTTCTCCCTAGTTGAGAGAGAGTGTTAAAATTGGCAACTAGGGCCAAACTCCATGTGGGTCATCTTATTCATGGCTGATAATATTTTTATTAGATTCCTCTCATCGAGAGGTGTAGGATTGATCTAAGGATCATTCGATTCTGATAAGTATTTATGGAGATATGAATTTATTTTGATTATGGAATAATTATCAAGCCGACCAACAACTCATGTAGGCTCAGAAGCCCAACAGCCGCATCTATTCAATCATCAACATTTGTGTATAAATACAGGAGGACTTTTCCTCATTTGCACTCATCTCATCACATCTCTCTCTCTCTCTCCTGCGCAGAAAAGAGGCTCTTCTCCTACTGCGCAGAAAGAGACTCTTCTCTCACACGTGTGGAAGGAAGACGCAGAATTTAGGGCTGCAACTGCAGATCCAAAGTTTGACCAGCGTTGACCAACTGTCTCCCTCTCAGAACTGCGCTGTAGGTGCTCCTGACTCTCTGTGGAAGGCCGCATTTTTGGTGAAGGAATCAAGCCGATTTGACGGTTGGTTTGCGAGATATTGTCTGCCCTAGTTTGGCTGATCTAGGGTTTGCTGCTGCTGATGTAAATCAGATTTATGTACTATTTCTCTCTGCTGAATTATTGAAGATAAAGGAAGATTTGATCAAAGGGTTTCCCCACATTGGGGTTTGTCCCTGGCTAGCCACCACATCTTGTGTCTCTTGTCTTGGCTTGTTTTCTGTCGATCGTTTAATGTTCTATCTGCACTTTACTTTATGCACATGTGATTGCTAAGCTGTGGATAATAATAAGAAAGATAACTAAATTGCTCTAAGAATCGAACATACCATAATTTAACAAAAAATAACGGTGTCCCTTGTGTGTTTGTCTCAGTATTTCAGTTGACGATCTGTATATGAGTTAAGGTTGCATCTGTGTTTATTTTCAGTACTTATATTTATAAATAACTTGTTAATGTAATAAACAAGTAGGAGAATTTAAGTAGGGATTTCTAACGTGTTAGACTTAGAAATTTCAACATGGTATTAGAGGATTACAGATCACAGGAGAATTGAAGGCACCAACAGTAATCTGGGGAATTTGCAACAGTAGTAGCTGTCCCGAGATACAACGTTGTTCCAGAGCAGAAGCAGCAGAGAAGAAGTGACGCAAAGGGCCTACGTCATCATTTCGAGCTAGGAGGAGGGTCAGCGCAGAGGTAGAGAGGGGCAGATCAGACCTACGCAGTGTCCGATCATCTTTCTCGGCCAGGAAGGATCGACGCTGTGGCTAGGAGGTGTAGATTCTGCTATTGCCGGGATTGCGTAGAGCCTGGAAGGCTCAGTTTCTTCAGTTACCGGGGCTTGGGGAGCTGTGGGTAGATTGCGATTGAGAAGTTGGTGGGGTGTTGTTTTTGTTGGTGTAGAACAATACCTAAGGGGACAGAGCCAAGGTAGAGGGAATCATTACCTTGACGGATTTATAGCCAAGGAATCCAGATCTGTGTTGCAGCGGCAAAGGATGATTAGAGAGGAGTGGTTCGACAATTGGCCAGAGGATTTCCAGGAGGGAAATCAGGACTTAGAGGGAGATTTCTAGGAGGGAAGTCGAGACTTAGAGGGAGTCCAGAAGAGGAGTTGAAATCGCAGTGAACGGACTGAGGGATCAGGATAGGTTGGACGGGGCTTCCAACTTTGTCATTTGGAAGGCCAGGATCCTGGCAGTCCTGGATCGACATCGCATCAAGGAATTTGCCTTAAGAACCATGGCTATCCCAGTCGACCCAACTGAGAATGAGAAGTATGAGGATGCAATGGCGAGGGCGAAGTGCATGATCCTTGACGGGGTCAAAGATCATGTCATACCACATATTGCTGAAAAGAACACAATAAAGGAGATGTGGGATACTTTGACGACCTTGTATCAGGGGACTACTGTGCAGCGAAAGATGCTATTGGAGAATCAACTGCGGTCGTATCCAATGCAGAAGGGAGAGCAGATAGATCCGTTCCTCCTCAGATTGCAGGGGATTCGTGACCAACTTACTTCCGTGGGGTCTACACTAGATCCGGAGTTCACGGTGAAGACCCCCTGAATGCAGTCTCCGAGGAGTGGGAGACATTTTTCCAAAGTATTTTGGGCAAGGCTATTTGTTATGAAACCAGCTCAAGAAAAGATAGAAAAGATAGATCAACGCCTTAGAATTCAGCCTCTTCGAGGGGGCAACCTCCTTTACATTACATAAATGAACAATTCTTGGATGATACAAATGAAAAGACCTCCTTTCTATATATAGAACTCTAAGGGGTCATAACATAATTAGAGCCGACATAACAATAATAATGTAAGGGCACAATAATAACAATAGTGGGCTTCTATGGGGCACAATAGTAACAATATGAGCACTACATGGGTACATCAGTATAATAAGTGGGTTATACTAATAACAATAAGGGGTTACAGTTTACACTAGTAGTATAGGGGCCTAACATGCCCCTCTCCTTCAAAAAGTGTTGTCCTCAACGCTTGAGTAGTTCTTGATGCTTCTGTATAAAATTCTTGTCCTCCCATGTGGAATATTCAGCGGGTAAGTTCTTCCACTTGATGAGATACTCTGAAATTGATCGATTTCGTAGCTGTCGGGTTCTTGTTTTTATGACTGCTCCAGGTTCCAATATGATTTTTCCTTCCTCTTTAATTTTTGGCAATATTGTTTGAATTGGGATCTTTCGCAACTTTTGAATAAGTGGCCATACTTCTTCGTCCTTCTTCCATTCATCCCTTGCTTCGTTTATCCAATCTGGTTGGATAATATAAATAGCACAAAACAATGCTTCCACATCCTCATCCTTGAAGAGTCTTCCCATTCGGTAAGGTCGCCATTTTTTAAGTGCCTGTTGTTTCGTTTGATTTTGCACCGAAGTGGCGTTATCCTTTAAAAGTTGGAGAACTTGTTGTTGATGCTCGATGTGATCTTTCACTGCTTGAACCTTTTTCTTCTTGATATGTCCTTCTATCTCTAGAGTTTGAGGAGTGGTAATTTCTTTCAATCCTTTACAAGATATGGTCGGATTTATTTCTTGATGCTCGATGTGATCTTTCACTTCTTGAACATTTTTCTTCTTTATATGTCCTTCTATCTTGATAGTTTGAGGAGTGGTAATTTCGAACAATGAATTACAAGATATGGTTGGATTCATTTCTTCTTTCTCGATGTGATCTTTCACTTCTTGCACCTTTTTCTTCTTGATATGTCCTTCTATCTTGAGAGTTTGAGGAGTGGTAATTCTTGCCAATGTTTTACAAGATATGGTCTGATTCATTTCTTCTTTCTCTGGGGTGGGGTCCTGGCATATATCTTCTTCTTTTGTTGTTTCTTGATCCTTTTCTTCCTCCTCTTCATATTCTATGTAAAATAATTTCTTCTCAGCACACTTATGACCTTTAGTGCATTTGCTATCACAATTGTAACAAAGCCCTTTTTCTCTTTTTTCTTCCAATTGTTGTGGTGTAACCCTTGTAGGTTGTGGAAGGCTAGGAGAAACAACACTTCCATCTTTATAGTTGTGAGGGGTACACTTCCTGGTTTCCATAATTTTGCTTTCCACTATGTCACAAAGCTCTTTTACTCTTTCCAATTGTTGTGGTGTTGCTCTAAAGAAGGTGTTGCTCTTTGTATCCTCATAATGTGCTATCATTTCCTCCGTGAAAATTGACCACGTAACAAGTTTTTTACGAGAACAAAGCCCTTTGTACCATAAAAATTGATCTGGTTCTAAATATGAAGATGCAATACATACCTTTTGTAACAGTTGTACACCATGTATATCAAAATATTGCTCCATCTGAAGTATCCAATTTACCGGATCCTTGCCATCAAACTTCCTCATCTTGCTTTTTCTTGATTTTAGGAGCTCTAACTTGAAACGACTGTAACTCTGTACTTTCAGATCTTTAAGTTCTGAAATTGTGACCTGTAGTAGCCCTCTGTGTCCTCTTTCCAATGCCACTAGTCTGATCCAAATTGGATTCTCCAAGAAAGAGTTATGCACAATCTCCCAAAATGACTTGATTATAGACTAGTTCAGTAGAGCGAACTTGTACTACGTGCCACGAGTCACTGTTTCAACCTTTGGATCTAAAAAATGCATACAAGAAACTACAACCCGTCCTCTTTCTGTACCTTCTTACGAAATTTCAATCCGATCCCTAGAGAGAAAGTTATGACGATTTTCCCCAGGTCACCTGTTTTGAATGTAATTCAGGAGTCTGGAAAATGAGCAACTTCCTCAGATCATATCTCCGCAAATATCGCGCGAAAAGCTCTGAAATTCGGACCCAAGGTTCAACGCAATTTCTTCTCAAATGGGTTTTTTTTGCGACTTCTGAAACGTCACAGAAAAAAATTTATAGCGAAAATGCCACGATGACCTGTTTGGAGCAGCGAAACCCTAGAATCCAAAGCTCTGATACCAAATGTTATGAAACCAACTCAAGAAAAGATAGAAAAGATAGATCAACGCCTTAGAATTCAGCCTCTTCGAGGGGGAAACCTCCTTTACATTACATAAATGAACAATTCTTGGATGATACAAATGAAAAGACCTCCTTTCTATATATAGGAGTCTAAGGGGTCATAACATAATCAGAGCCGACATAACAATAATAATGTAAGGGCACAATAATAACAATAGTGGGCTTCTATGGGGCACAATAGTAACAATATGAGCAGTACATGGGTACATCAGTATAATAAGTGGGTTATACTAATAACAATAAGGGGTTACACTAGTAGTATAGGGGCCTAACACTATTCTTCTAGGTTGGGAGGAGATGTGGGCAGCGCTTCGCCAAGAAGAGATCAGGAGGTTGACCAAGGCGGGGAGTAGTGACAAGGGAAGTCGAATCAAGAAAGAGGAGGAGGAGGATGCGGCTCTAGCATCTGCGGGACAACAAGGGAAGAGGAAGAAGAAGGACATCTCCAAGGTGAAGTGCTTCCATTCTGGGGAGCTGGGACATTATGCATACCAATGTCCCAGGAAGAAAAACAAGGGAGAAGCTTCTGATTCTAAGGCAACTCTAGCTAAGGCGGATAAAGAAGGCGAGACTGATGACGATTGTGCCATGAGTGCTCATGCACCTATAGAGAAGAGGTGGGGACACATTGAGTTGTAGTTTGGAGGACTACATATTAGGGGCAGGATCCTTGAGGTGCCCAAACTCTTGGATCACATTTGGCTACGAGAGCCCTTAACGACAGTAGCATGATGACAAATGTTGAGTGGAGCAGCAAGGAAGTGGTGCAAAATTTTGAGGCAACGTAGTTGAGGTTGCAACAGTGTGAGAGGCACAAAGATGTATGCAGCAGCGCAGTGGCAACAAAGGGAGCACATGATAGCAGCAGAGGCAGCTTCAGCGTCACGAGGCTTCCAGACCGACTGGGATGTCAGTGTTTAGGAGAAGCCAATTACCTACTTCTTGGTAACTGAGTTGCAGTGCAACAGTTAGCAGTGGTAGTGCTAGAGGCAGCATGGGCAACATATTGAGAGGGAGCTGCATTACACATGTAGCAGTGGCAGTGGCAGTGTCATGGGCAGCAGTACAGGAAGCAATAGTGCAGATGATGTGAGGCAGTAGGCCGAGCAAGCACAGGTACCGGTGCGGAGAATCAATGTGATGTTTCCATGGTGAAGCATTACTGGAGCACATTCTTCGCTAAGAGGGAGTGTTGATTTGTGGTAGCATCGGATATGCTCTAGCCATGAAAATTGGTGGAGAGGCTAAGATACATAAGATCTCCAAGACCCAGAAACGGTTTGGGAAAATTCCACTCGGTTGGAGAGATATTAAAATAATTAGTATTTTAAATGGGGTTCTTAAGTCTAAACTCAAGAAAATTAAAATATTAATTGGTATTAATATAAAACTGAGTGAGAATATTTTAAATGACATGGATCAAGCCAAATCTAATCTTAGCCTTTGATTAGGGACTTAATCTCGACCGTTGAAGACTTAACAGGAAAAGTATAAGAAGAGGCTTGAGGGTCAATTGAAGATACACCAAGATTGATCAGTCAGTTCGATTTTTAGGAGCGGGGCTTGCTGAGAAGATTCGAACAAGTGATTTGTTGCAGTGAGGGGCAGTGAGTACATAGCAGAGATGTAGGGATAGTGCCAAAGGGTCAACACAAAGACCAAAGAGGCTGACGCAGAGGCAGCTAGAGCTACGCAGAGCCAACAAAAGCTATGCAGAGGCAGCTGGGGATTGCGCAGAGGCTGAGGGGCTTGCGTGGGTGACGTAGAAGGCCAGAGCGCTGACGTAGAGAGCTAGATGGCTAACGCAGGGGCTTCAGGAGCTGAGCTGAAGCTAGCAGGGTTGACGCAGAGCCAAGAGGAAGCGTCAGAAGGATTTTCATGGGGTAGACTAGCTAAATATCTGTTTTCGAGAAGAGGTATTACTGCCGTGTAACAATCTTTGTTGGGTGAGCCATTTTTGGCACCTTAGTTGTAAGCAAGAATCTGCATAATAATAAAACCCTAAGAACTGCTGCACCGGTTTTCCCGCATTGGGTTTTTTCGGGGACGATTGTCCAAAAATAACAGTGTCTCTTGTGTGTTTGTCTCAGTCTTTCAATTGATGATCTATATATGAGTTAAGGCTGCTTCTATGTTTATTTTCAGTATTTATATTTATAAATAACTTGTTAATGTAATAAACAAGTAGGAGAATCTAAACCAGAGGATGCAGTAGGGATTTCTAACGTGTTAGACTTAGAAATTTCAACAGCATGCATATCTCTCTTAATGGCATAAGTTACTAAGGCATGTGTACCTCTCTTAATGGCATAAATAACTAAGGCATGCATATTAATGGTACGAGTTACACCCCCTTAAATAGCATATGTTACTCTTCCTCAAGGTATGCATATTGCTCCTCCTTTATAACAAGAATTCATTGCTCCTTTCATATGTGTGTCTCATGTCTTCTCACCTGACTACTATTACTTGTGCATTTGTGAAAGAAGAATTCGAACTTGAAGAGAGTGTTGGAGAGACTTGAGAAGATTATGAGAGAGAGAGACTTGAAGAGTAAGAGCAGAACTTGGTGAACCAAGGTTGATTTAGTGCTTCATTGTTTCAGTGTTGATTCAGTTGAAGGGAAGGTTGATTCAGTGTTTGCATCTGCTGCTGCTACCAATGATCTTCATGCTACAACTTGTTTAGATTTGGGTGAACTTACTCATTCTCTTGATCTCTCATTGTACTTTGTATCTCTATTGAACAATTGATATCTAATAGAAAAAGAATCTGGTTGGGTTTTCTCCTTGTGGGTTTCACCCTTGTCATTGGACCTAAATTCTTTGTCTCATTATGTTCTTGGCTGTCTTCTATTGTGCATTTGGTTTATGTTCTATTTACAATTGCTTAACTAATATTGCAGCAAAAATAAGTTTTTGGAATAAGTAATTGTTTTAGCATAGAACATCAGAATTTCAACATGGTATTAGAGCTTTGGTGAAGACAAACCCAAGAACATAAGAGCTATCACTTCTTTGCAGAAATTTTACTTCAAAGAGATCTTACCTGTGCTGAAATTTGTTGTCCAAGATGATAAAAGCTATCACTCCTTTTGTAGAAATTTTACTTCAAAGAAATCTTACTTGCTGCTGAAATTTGTTGCCCAAGAAGATAAGAGCTAATCACCCCTTTTTGCAGAAATTTTAATTCAAAGAAATCTTACTTGCTGCTGAAATTTTTTCGACTTGATCAAGATGTCTTCTTCTTACTTTAAGAATGAAGAAAAATTGAATGATACTTTGAATTTTGGTCCATGGAAGGCAAAACTTGATATTAATTTTGAAGAACATGATGTACTAGAATATGTGGAAGGCGAGGTAGCAAAACCACCAGAAAATTTGAATGTCGCTGTTACGGCTAGATTCAAAAATGGAGAAGTCACGGCTAAGAAGATTATCCTTGATTCTCTTGGAGACCATCTCATCACCTATGTCTCCAAGTTGAAGAAATTTAAGGAAATGTATGACAAGATGATTGGAATGTATCAAGTAAACAACTTGAGTCAAATCTTTGCTTTGAAGAATCAACTCAAGGACATTAGGATGAACAAAGGAGAGACTATTCAAGCATATTTCATGAGGATATAAAAAATTAAGGATCAACTATCAACCGTTGGTGAAATTGCATTTGATAAAGAGTTGGCGCTGATTACGCTTGAAGATCTTTCTGCAACTTGGGCAACTTTTATTACTACCATCAACAACAATGATAAGTTTCCCACATTTGATAAAGTTCCCACCAAGAATGGCCACAAAAATCGACCCTCTCTCCACCACAATGGTATGACCTAAAGTATGACTTGTCTCAAGCAAAGTACAACCCCTTTTCTTCAGCAAATATCTACCCAGGGTTTGGCCTTTCCTCCAGGAGGAAATTCAACCTCTCTCTCTCTTGCAAACACGACCTAAGATTCAGTCTCGTTGCTCAATATGGCTAGGCTACGACCCATATTTCTCTAAACAAGATGAGCCCTTCTCTCAGCTACTCAACCTTCCTTTGTCTACCCAAATTGACCCTCTTCTCTCTCACTTGATGTGATCTCTAATGTGTCCACCCACTTATTCTAGTAAATTATTTATGATTTTTCTCGTCACTGTATTTCCTCCTTGAGATCTTCAAAGAAAATATTAAGGCCAAAATTTGATCTTCACTTTCTTTGATTTTGTCAATTGGAAATATTAATTTCCAAAGTTACAACTTTAGAAGCCCGAATTACGCCCATGGGGGGCAACTCAATTGGTGATTTCCATGTTATGAAGTATTATGTAAAGAAAGAGATTCAATGTTCAAATCCCTCGTGAGTCAAACCAACAAAAAAAGCTTTAGAAATGTGAGTTATAAAACCAATAATAACTAAGTTAATTATCATTTTTTTTGAAGTTTGGACTTAGAAAGAATTAAAAAATGCCGAAATAAGTAAATTTTCAAGATATCTTCTATGTGCCTAGACACAAGGCCTATGCAGAGACACCTATCCCAGCTACAACTTTAACACCATTGACACATGCTTTCCTATTTATCATAGCTCTGTGTTTTAAAATTTATTTTGAGAAATACATCATGTATTACTTCATGTAACCATTAGTTACATCAATCTAGAAACATGATTTCAAGGAAGTTCCCTTCCTAATAAAGCAACAATTGCTAACATGTCTATACAAATTGGATTTTTCTTGTAAAAGTCAGTTCATTTTTTTATGTAAAGATTTCAAAGCCCCTACCTATTTTATGTAACTTACCCTATAGCAAATCACAATTTGCACTTTCTTCTATGCCCAATCTAGCATTCAAAATTCTTCCATTCTTATTGACTAATGGTTTATATTTCTGGTTGATACCAAACCATAGTTATATCAAAACTTGAAAGACACAAATTTCAAACTTATACTAAAATGGAATGTTTTGCAATTTGTTATTTTTCTCTAAGCGCAACAAATTGATTAATGTGCTAGTGAATATTTTATACCATGAATTTTATTTTCGCTGAAAACCTATAAAATTCAAATCTAAAATCTATGCACAATTAACATAATCGAGCTTCTAACAAATTATGCACATAAAAAGCAAGAAATCCAAGCAAATAAACTTTTACACAATTTTTTTCTCGGAGAACTCCATTGTCGGGAAAAACTAGCAAATAGGGATTTCATTAGCCTTCAAAGAAAACACTCGGGAAATAATGACAATAGTGGATCTAGATAATGGACAAACAAGAACAAACAAGAACAAACACAAAAATTGGCCCTCTCTCTTGTTAGTTTTTGTAGAATCGAATGGTTTTCTAGTCTCAAAACTTTGTGGAGAGGCTAAAACACGAGATCTCCAAAACCCAGAAATCGTTTCCGGAAACTCCACGTAGAGATAGCTCAATTAAATTTATTGACTACCATTTAAATTTTTCCTAAGTTTAACTTAGGAAAATTGGTTAATTAATAGTAATTACTTGAGAAAGGTGAGAATTCTCTAGAAACTCACACAGATTGACTTGGAGATGATCTCAACCATTGATTAAGTTTTAATAGTGGCCCTCAATAGTGTCACCGAGGAATGGGAGACATTCATCCATGGCATTTTGGGACGAGAGCAGTTGCTTGGGTGGGATCGGATGTGGGCAGATGTCACACAAGAGGAGATGAGGCGAACTCTAGCAAAGAGCTCCATTAGCGGCAATAGCAGCAAAGGGTCGAAGGGTGTGAAGGAGGAAGAAAATGTATCCCTTGCATCGAAGGGAAAAGCAAAAGGTCCCAGTCAGGGACAAGGCTCGCAAGAATAGAAGAAGAAGAAAAATGATCTATCCAAGATCAAGTACTTAAAGTGTGTGGCGAGTTTGGCCACTATAGTACTCAGTGTCCTCAGAGGAAGAAGGACAAGAAGTAGAAGTAGGACCAAGCAACAACTTCAACAGAGATAGATCACCTGTCCTCCAAGTTGGAGGAACAATTCGTTTTGTATGCAGCGATATCTCTAGGAGAGAGGCGGGGAGACATCGAGTTCTAGACTCCAAAGTTGCGCAAAGTTGAGCATGGTTTGTAGAGGAGCAACATTTGCAGTTTACTCCTCATTATCCTTGCTACAAGGGCCCACAATATTCAGTTGCAGGAGGATCAATGTTAGTAGGTGCAGTCAGTTCCGAGTGACAGTCGCAGACTAGTTGTAGTCAGATGCTGAGGATCACAGAGTAGTGTTGGTAGCAATGTAGGGGGCATAATGCAAACTCAACAACAACACAATTTTCCTAGTGGACAGTGCAGAGGCTAGTAGCAGTCAAAGACTCAGGAGACAGTTGCAACACAGAGATGCAATTGATTCAGTATTTTGGATGCTTCTCAGTGGTAGTAGTTGCAACAACAACAACAAAAATGAGAGGGAGTGTTAGTGGGGTTGTAGTGTAGATGCAGAGTTGGTAGCAGTGTAGGTTGTATAGTACAGTGTAGCAGTGACACAGATGCAACATGGTTCAGCTACAGTCAGTGGCAGATGAATCAGAGTTAGCACAATGGTTGGTGGATAGTGGCAGGCAGCTACAGTTGTTAGACATCAACAACTTGTATGGAGGATGATGCAGAGACATGATGTTGTAGCAGTGCAACGCTAGAGAACACCTTCCTCGCTAAGAGGGAGTGTTAGTTTTTTTGCATCGGATGGTGTTCTAGTCAACAACCCTCAATCTGTGAGAAGCCCTTGGCCACAAAGCTAGCCTTGTACTTCTCCACACTCCCTTTTGGGCCATGCTTCAACTTGTACACCCATTTCGGTCCAACTATTGATTTGCCTTCAGGTCGTGGCACAATCTCCCAGACATCGTTCTTCATGATGAAGGAATATTCCTCCACCATGGCATCCTGCCAAACTTGTTGAGAAGCTGCCTCCTTGTAAGAAGAATGCTCAGCGTTCACCAACTCTGTCATCAGTGGCATATAACTTGTGTACTCTGTGCTTGCCTGCTCTGCCTGAACATGGTGCTAGGAGCTTCAACCTGCTCCCGGGCCTCCTAAATCAACATCCCGACCCACTTGGCCTTCTTCCTCCCTGTGGTGGAAGTCTATGGTTGAGTAGTTGCTTGCTCTTGGCCTAGTCTCTCCTCATCCTATTGTGCGGGCCTCTTGTCACCTGGATGAAGCTTGCTCTGTGGTCCTAGCTGTGGCTCCTGCTTGGGAGCGAGTAGCTCCTCAGTTACTGCAATTTTCTCACGCTCTAAGGAATCTCTCAGAGCTCGATCCTCCGGAATCTCACATCTCGCCTGAGAACTGTCTTCTTGAGTCCTAGAAGATACACCCTGTGTGCCTGGGCTGTCTCACTATATCCCATGAAAGCGCCCTTTTCTGCTATGGGTTCCAACTTTTTCCTGCTATCTTTGGACACATGGCAATAAACTCTTGTGCCAAAGATCCAAAAGTGTGAAACATCAGGTTTCTTGCCTGTGAAAGCCTTTTGTGGTGTAACTCATCTAAGAATCCTGTGTGGACTCCTGTTTTGTAGAAATACTGCAAAGTCGCATGCCTCTGCCCACAAGAACATAGGCAGCCCTTGATCATGCAACACGGCCTTGGTTGCTTCAATAATATCGCAATTATTTCTCTCAGCCACCCTATTTTGCTGAGGGTTATGAGGTGTTGTCAACTGTATTCTAATGCCTTCCTTCGCACATAACTCCTTAAAAGCAGTTGAGACATATTCTCCACCATTGTCACTTCTCACGAGTCACTGCCTTGGATCTTTTTTCCTGTCTGATTTTCAACTAACGCCTTAAACTCCAAGAACTTGGTTAAGACCTTATCTTTCTTTTTGATAAAGAATATCTAGGTTTTATGAGAATAGTCATCAATGAAAGTACCATAATAACTGTGTCTCATGAGTGATGGAGAAGAGAAGGGCCCACACACATTTGAGTGCACCCACTTCAAAATCCCTTTGGATTTGTTGTCTTGATCTTGTTATCGCTTAAACTAGCAGGGGACCTAAAAAGGGTTCCTATAAGGACAACCGCTAGGTCAAGGGAAATGATGGAGACTTATCCCACTGTCACTACAACTAAGGCTCCCTGCTCTTTACGGACTTTCACCGATGGGAGGAGACCTAATAGTTAGGAAGTCACTTATAAAGTATAGATCAATGAAGGGGTGTGAAGTGACCTTAGAAACCCTTTCCCTAGGATAGAATGAAGAGTGGGACTTGCTTGCCTTTTAAGCAAGGGACTTGATTTTCTAGGGAGAGGGGATGAGGATTAGAGGGTTGAGGTAGAAGGATAAGACCTATGAAGGAGGTTCTCAAATCCCTAAAATCCTTTTGAGAACTTGGATTCTCGAGTAGTCCTTGATAAATAGGCTTTGGTGAAGAATGGGACCACACGAGGCCAAGTGGACCCAGCCCAGGTTAGGGGATGGATTTAGGCAACCAATGATGTTCTTAACCTGGCCAAGGTGAGGGGAAAGGATCAAACAAGAATTTTCTTTCAAAGATGTCAAATTGATCCTACTAGGTTCTAGTCTTGGGAACACTTAGGCAAAACTTGATCTTAGAGCTAGAGGTTGGGGTATCCAGAGATTCAACTGACGAAATTGCTTCAAATTTGGAGGAGAGCAAGGGAGCCCACCAACGCAGTTATATCTAGGAGATCGATGTTTTCCAATGGCTAGTCTTGTTAAAATTTGGGTAACAGAGGACAAGTGGTTCCCTAAGGCTTTGATCTTTGGCCTAGGGAAAAGTGTCCAAATTTATTTTTTACTTTTCTCCTAAAGTGACTTTATAAGTGGTAAAGTTACATTCTAATTTAAAAGTGACTTTATAAGTGGTAAAGTTACATTCTAATTTAAAGGTGACTTTATTAAAGTCAATGAAGAATTAAAAAATGAAAAAGTGACTATGGAAATAAAAGGCTAAGTGGGTCTTTATTTAAGTGGGTGAGTTAAAAAATAGAAAGTGAGAATTAAATGCACATTTATTCTCATCCTTAGATCTAAATGAATCTCAGCCATTAGATCGTAGGGTAACCCAAAAGGTCATTTGGAGATTAAAAGGAGAAGATGAGGAAAATATCAATTCATTCTTTCATGAGCATTTGAGAGAAAGAGGAGAGAGCAAGGGTAAAATTTCTGAGCAGTGAGGTAGTGAAGGAGAGTAGCAAGAAGACATTTCAGCAAATTTGAGCAACAACATTTATTGGCACGCATCCCAAGGCAAATCCGTATAGTAGGATAAAGGCACAAATATCGAGAAAGAGGGACAACACATAAATCAAGGAAGAGGGACAACAAGAAGGGAACGAATTTCAAGGCAGATTTGGGCACGAATTTTGAGGCAGCCGTACTGCTAAAATCCGTACAATTTGTATAACAAGTTTTGGGCACGTTTTTCGAGGCTAGCTGTACAACATTTAATGTTGTTTTATTGCTGGAAAATTTCTATTTTCGCTGTTTGCTGATTGGCACAATTTTCGAGGTGGAGTTCAAGCACGAAAATCAAGATAAGTTGTAATTTGTGGTGGCTAGAATTTCCGCTGTGTATTTCAGTTTCTCTGTAAAAGCATTTTCAGAAATAAAGAAGAGTTCTCAAACTGGTTTTCCCCAAGAGTTGTAAGGGGTTTTTCCAGGTTCACATTGACCAAAAATCACTGTGTTATTTTCTGTGTGTGGCTGTCATAATTTTGTTGTGTTTTATTTTTGTAATTTCAGCAATTGTGAAATCTCTAAATTTGTGTTTTCAGAAAATTAGTCATTTCCAGATTTTAGAATTTTTATCATGCTTGGATTTAAAACTAAATGCATGGAGTGATGAGGAAAATTGATAACTGGAGTGGGGGTTGAAATTTCTTCAAGTCTCCTAGGAAATTGATGCCCTAGGTGACCTAATGGGGCTAGACCTAGAAAGAAAGGGAAAAAGGCAAAAGGAAGGGTTAAAGTGATCACCCTTTTGAGGGACCAGTGCCTGATTCACTTGGGGATATGGAGTTAAGGATAATAATGAAGAAGGATTTAGTTTCTTGTTCAAGGAGGCTCCAAAAGCCAACTTTGTCCAATGTTAGAGGAAAGAGAAGAAAATTGACTTTAATGCATTTATACTTCATACAAATGGTGCAATCTTATCAAGATATCATGATCTCTAAGACATTTCATTCAACTAACAATGGCCCATACAAAGAATAAGCTAAATAGCCACATAATTCCACATTTCATACATGCAAGAATTAGCCCTAATTATAGCGAAATTCAAATGTATGCAACAACAAGAAAAATAGCGTTAAATTTGCACTTACAATGTGAGAGAGTATATCCAACCAACATCACATTTGCAAATAAGAAGCTCCAAGATAGAAATAGCTCAAATCCATACTTCAAAATTCATCCATCATCCAAAATAATCCTCAAGGAAAAAATGCGAAGTTCTCTAAAGATAGAGAGGTCCCAAGTCAAGTGATGATACAAATGAATACAACTAACTCCAATTTATACACTAATTAAGAGTTTGATTTAGCTAATGAGCCTACATTAGCCCCTTAAAATAAAATAATGCGCAAATGACCTAACTTTGGTGACAAGCCCATCAAACTAGTTCACAAATGAAAGGGTAAGCCTCTCAAGAGGACAAATAATAATCTATGCATGTCATAGGACCCTTTAAGAGGCATGATGAGGTCCATGGGTGCCATAATGAAGAATAGGACTCTCAAAAGCAGTGGACAAGGGGTCGGCCCCTTCTAATAACCTGTGGTGCTCCAAATGACTGTGGGGGCACACAAGTGTCCTCAGGGGTCTCCAAACAAATTGAAGATGCTTGTAGGTTGCCTCCAAGGGCTAGGATGATAATGGAGGACATGCCACATCATCGTAGAAGTCCTGGATCATCTACCAAGTGTATGGTGTAGATCTGGGGCCAACTGGGCATGATGGATCAAGTGCATCGTCTTCGTCCAATGAGTGAACCACGAACAATCTCTAAATGGCTGTGGGGATCCATGAAGTACAATCTACTGCTATGGAGGCCCATGACTCTCAACGCTCACCCTATATGTGCCAATGTAGCCCTCTAGAGGATTAGGACCTCGTATAGGGAGACCAAACTCCAAATGGAAACCATCTACAATCCTGCATAAGATCCAATGCGTCCCCTTGGCTTCCAGTGCAACAAGTCATTAGAGAAATCGAACAAATGAGCTTACCTAATCATGGACCACAGGTGGGGACTTCATAATGCCTTGGCCTTCCATAATGTGCTTCGGGATGTGCCAATGTCTCCTAAACTCCCAATGGGGTTAACCAAGTACCCTATTAGGTGGTTTTTGCTTCTACAAGGGATAATATAGTCAAGGTACATCCGTCAAAAGGTGGTGGCATGTGGCAGATAGGTGAATGAGGTAGGGAATGAGAAGGGGAAGCCGTAGGTCACATGCTGGGACACAAGGGTAGCTAATAAGAGGGAAGCCCACACTTGGGATTTTAAGGTGTAGGAAGGAGCAATCATGGTACATGAGGTGCCCCGACCTTGATTTTTCCACCCTTCTTTATATGCCTTTTGCCTTTTTATGATTTTATTTGATTAACTGCTCGGGGTTCAAAGGGTTAGAGCATGATGTATAAGATATAGCAGTGAATTCCCCTCTTTAAGGTGGGGTGGTTCATTGCTCACCAGGGGTTGGAACTTGGGACAACCATGGGTTCCTATATGATGAAGAAGGCTCATAGAAGCTTATGGAACTAGGGTGATGGCCATGATGATGGGGGTAGAGCTCATGTATGGGCTTTTGCCCACCTGCTAAATGTTTTTATCCCGACCATCTTTTGCATTTTGTGGTACTTTTCCTGTTGAATGTGGCCATATATGCTTTTAACTTTCTTTTTAGCTGCATCAACCTTTGGGCTTCATTCCAGGCCATGACCCAAGGTGTGGGCAAGGGGAAGAGGCAGACTAACCCTATGTGGACCCAAGTGGGAAAAATGATGGATGAGATAATAATGAGTGGAAAAAGGGTAATATAAGCAGATAAAGAAGTAGGACCATGCAACCAAAATCGGGGTTTCCTATGAAATACCATCCCTGAAACCAAATGGTCAGTAAAAAAGATCCCACGGGTTTAGAATCCAAGGTTAATTCCTAAAAGGGGTCTAGGGGACAGAAGCACAAACCTAGCCCATTCTTTCCGCCGAAGCACAGAGCTAGCCCATTCTTTCCGCCGAATCCCCCCCATTAATCCATGCCCAGAAGTGTCCATGATAAACAAACTACAATACTTAATTTCAAAATGACAGGTCATACCTTTAGATTCAGGAGGCCCACCTTCAAACATATGATCATGGCAGATGGGCGAGGGACCACATGGCTGGCTTAGGTGGCGAAGAAATAGCGCAATGAGCTAGCTGATGGCTGCAAGGGGTTTTCGGTTGAGGACCATTTTGGAGAATTTTTGTCTCCTAGGGATATTACCCACAAAATGGTGGGTAACATTTGGCTCTAACTGGGACATGATCTCTCAAAGAAGTGGGCGAAGCTACTCAAATGGGAGGTCACGAGAACTCCAACAATCTCTTGGTTACTGTAGAACTGTCACCTGCACATATAATAGATGGAAAACATGGGGAAACATGCTTTCGCAGCGTCTCATGATCACACAAGCTAATATGTTAGGCCATAAAATCAACAAAAAATAAAATATGCAAAATTTAATTCAGATGCATCTAATCTACCTGCGAAATATCATATGATGTTAGTTCTAATGAGAAAATGAACATGCAATGCATCCTACCCTAACATGCATATAGTAAGTATAATCATAAAGCCAGTACAACCAACATATCATCACATTTATATACATATGCTTGCCAGTATGATTACTCATGTAGCAACCCCCAAATCGAATGTGGACATAGTCATATGGCGGATGAAGTGGGGGGTGGCAGGAAAATATAATCTCCATTCGAGGTAGAGGGATATCCTAGGAGAAAGAAAACTGGTCTTTCTAGAGGTCCAGGGCTCTCTTTCTAGGTACAAAATGGAGGAATGAATGATCGCTCTCGGGAACTCCTCATCACAATCACTGCTTGTAATATCAGAGTGAACTCCTCATCACAATCACTGCTTGTAATATCATGCTTTGAGGATGTCACATGGTTGTGATGAGAAGGGAACGAAGGGTGAGAGAAAGGAGTGCAACAAATAGGTCTCTCAATGTGATGGTCGCAGTGGGGAGGGGAGGTCGCGGAGTGATCATAATCCTAAGGATGGGTCGAAAGGGATAACATATATTCAATGAAGGGTTCTTCCTTGACACCATATTCAGAAAGGGGAAAAGGGGCATTGTCACTGGAGGTCATATCAAAAGAGTCGAGGGAATTACTCGAGGAAGACTCAAAGTGATGAACAAGAGGGAAAGGCAAAGGGTAGGGTGAAGTGTCATATTCAACGAGATTTCCTTCCCCACAATTTAAAGGCTCAAGTGATCTGACTACATAGTCATGAGGTGGGTTGGTGGGAGCCTCATTGCTTTCCTCATTATAAGCATCAAAGATTGGGCTTTTATTAAAAGGAGAATCAATCATTTCCAACTGTCCTTCTTCATGCAAGGGAAAATAATAATTCTCCTTCCCAAAGGTATCGATGGATATGTCATCGCAAGTAATGTTCGGGATAAAGGAAAAACCAATCTCAATCTCATCTTCCCTGTCAGTATCATAAATGGGAGCACAATCAAATTGGGGCCCAACAATTTCCCACTTCTCCTTTTCAATGAGGAAATAATCTCCAATGTCACTTTCCAAGGAGCTTACGGGATCACCTTCCTCAAGGTTTTCAAAAGGAGATTCATAAGAGTGATACCCTTGAGAAAGGTAAGGTCAATCTCGGCCTCACTTTCCATAACTCCATTGTCTTCAACACATGTGCTCTCAAAATTATCCTGCCTGTTCTGCAGCGCCAACGAGGACTCATCTTCCTGCTCATTGCTAGGGCCCTCAAGGTCATCTTCATCTAGGTTGGTTGACTAGTGGGACCTTTCTTATTCTCTCTTCTCTTGAAGAACAATGGCTAAGGTATTTGTTACATGATTCTGGTAGTATGCTTATTGGAGGAGAGCATTAGTGGGGTTCTCTTTATATTCACATTTCATCTTATGAAGCTTCACTTCTTCATCATATAAGCAGGAGAAAACTTCATTAGAATTATATTCCCTCACTACCTCCCTGCATGACTTAGTATATTCATCCATTCTTTCTTGCATGACTTGGAGGCTTGCGGGATCCAATTCTTCGTCATCATGAAAGGAGGTATTCCATTTCACATTGTTATTGATGAGGTTATCTAGAATCTTCACGGCACAAGTTATGTGAGAAAGGTCGAGTTGACGACTAGGATCCTCTTCATAAGAACACCTTACTATGTCAAGTTGTACTTCTTGTGACCTATAAAACGTGATCATGAGTTCCATACCCATGCTCTCCAACATATTTTGAAAAGTTTTTTCATATTCCACCATTTTCTTTTGGAGTCCCTGAATCTCTTGGTTATTGAGTTTTTCAAGTATAGGACCAAGAGAAACCTCCATTTTCTATGATTTTGCATGTTAAGATTATAATGGAGTCGCCAGGGTGAATTAAAGTGCCTTGACAGATGCTTGCTTCACCCTACAAGCATTAACTTTAAAGTTCAATGAAGAAATAGGGCTTCGTTCCTCTAGTGGATTCGCAAATAATGATATGTCATACAAGGAACAAAGCACACCTCTCGTGTCCCCAGCAACAACACCAAAATGTTACCGCTCAAACTAGTAGGGGACCTAAAAGGGGTTCCTATGAGGGCAACTTCTAGGTCAAGGGTAGCGATGGAGACTTAGCCCACTGTCACCACAGCTAAGGCTCCTTGCTATTTATGGACTTTCACCGATGGGAGGAGACCCGGTAGTTAGGAAGTCACTTATAAAGTATAGATCAATGAAGGGGTGTGATGTGACCTTAGAAACCCTTTCCCTAGGATAGAATGAAAGTAGGACTTGCTTGCCTTTTAAGCAAGGGACTTGATTTTCTAGGGAGAGGGGATGAGGATTAGAGGGTTGAGGTAGAAGGATAAGACCTATGAAGGAGGTTCTCAAATCCCTAAAATCCTTTTGAGAACGTGGATTCTCGAGTAGGCCTTGCTAAATAGGCTTTGGTGAAGAATGGGACCACATAAGGCCAAGTGGACCCAACCCAAGTTAGGGGATGGATTTAGGCAATCAATGATGTTCTTAACCTGGCCAAGGTGAGGGGAAAGGATCAAACAAGAATTTTCTTCCAAAGATGTCAAATTGATCCTAGTAGGTTCTAGTCTTGGGAACACCTAGGCAAAACTTGATCTTAGAGCTAGGGCTTGGGGTATCCGGAGATTCAACTGTCGAAATTGCTTCAAATTTGGAGGAGAGCAAGGGGGCCCACCAACGCAGTTATATCTAGGAGATCGAAGTTTTCCAATGGCTAGTTTCCTAGGAAATTGATGCCCTAGGTGACCTAATGGGGCTAGACCTAGAAAGAAAGGGAAAAAGGTAAAAAGGAGGGTTAAAGTGATCACCCTTTTGAGGGACCAGTGCCTGATTCACTTGGGATATGGAGTCAAGGATAATAATGAAGAAGGATTTAGTTTCTTGTTCAAGGAGGCTCCAAAAGTCAACTTCGTCCAATGTTAGAGGAAAGAGAAGAAAAGTGACTTTTAAGCATTTATAATTCATACAAATGGTGCAAGCTTATCAAGATAACATGATCTCTAGGACATTTCATTCATCTAACAATGGCCCATACAAAGAATAAGCTAAATAGACACATAATTCCACATTTCGTACATGCAACAATTAGCCCTAATTATAGCGAAATTCAAATGTATGCAGCAACAAGAAAAATAGCGTTAAATTTGCACTTACAATGTTAGAGAGTATATCCAACTAGCATCACATTTGTAAATAAGAAGCTCCAAGATAGAAATAGCCCAAATCCATACATCAAAATTCATCCATCATCCAAAATAATTCTCCAAGGAAAAAATGCGAAGTTCTCTAAAGATAGAGAGATCCCAAGTCAAGTGATGATACAAATAAATCCAACTAACTCCTATTTATACACTAATTAGGAGTTTGATTTAGCTAATGGGCCTACATTAGCCCCTAAAAATAAAATAATGTGCAAATGATCTAACTTTGGTGACAAGCCCACCAAACTAGCTCACAAATGAAAAGGTAAGTCTCTCAAGAGGACAAATAATAATCTATGCATGTCATAGGGCTCTCTAAGAGGCCTGATGAGGTCAGTGGGTGCCACAATGAAGAATAGGACCCTCAAAAGCAACGGACAAGGGGTTGACCCCTTGTAATAACGTGTGGTGCTCCAAATGACCCTGGGGGCATAATATTCTTCTCATGGGTCTCCAAACAAATCGAAGATGCTTGTAGGTTTCCTTCAAGGGCTAGGATGATAATGTAGGAGATGCCACATCATCATAGAAATCATGGATCATCTGCCAAGTGTATGGTGTAGATCTGGGGCTAGCTGGGCATGATGGATCAGGTGCATCCTCTTCGTCGAATGAGTGAACCACGAGCAATCTCTCAATGGCTATGGGGATCCATGAAGTGCAATCTGCTGTTGTGGAGGCCCATGGCTCTCAACACTCACTCTATATGTGCCAATCTAGCCCTTCGGAGGATTAGGACCCCATATAGGGAGACCAAACCGGAAATGGAAACCATTTGCAATCCAGCATAAGATCTAATGCGTCCCCTAGGCTTTCGGTACAAGAAGTCATTAGAGAAATCGAGCAAATGAGCTTACCTAATCATGGACCACAAGTGGAGACTTCATAATGCCCTGCCCTTCCACAATGGGCTTCGGGATACACCAATGTCTCCTAAACTCCTAATGGGGTTAACCAAGTACCCTATTAGGTGGTTTTTGCTTCTACAAGGGATAATATAGTCAAGGTACATCAATCAAAAGGTGGTGGCATGTGGAAAATGGGTGAATGAGGTAGGGAATGAGAAGGGGTAGCCCTGGGTCACATGCTGGGGCATAAGGGTAGCTAATAAGAGGGAAGCACACACTTGGGTTTGTAAGGTGTAGGAGGGAGAAATCGTGGTACATGAGGTACTCCGACCTTGATTTTTCCACCCTTCTGTATATGCCTTTTGCATTTTTATGATTTTCTTTGATTAACTGCTCGGGGCTCAAAGGGTTAGAGCATGATGTATAAGATATAGCAGTGAATTCCCCCCTTTAAGGTGGTGTTGTTCATTGCCCACTAGGGGTTGGGACAATCATGGGTTCCTATATGATGAAGAAGGCTCACAGAACATGTTGGAACTAGGGTGATGGCCATGATGATGGGGTAGAGCTCATGTATTGGCTTTTTCCCACGTGCTAAATGTTTTTGTCCCGGCCATCTTTTACATTTTGTGGTACTTTTCATGTTGAATGTGGTCATATATGCATTTAACTTTCTTTTTAACTGCATCAACCTCCTGGCTTCATTCCAGGGCATGACTTGAGGTGTAGGCAAGGGGAAGGGGCAGGCTAACCTTATGTGGACCCAGGTGGGAAAAATGACGGATGGGATAATAATGAGTGGAAAAATGGTAATATAAGTGGATAAGGGAGTGGGACCACACAACCAAAATCGGGGTTTCCGTTGAAATACCATCCCTGAAACCAAATGGTCAGTAAAAGAGATCCCACAGGACTAGAATCTAAGGTTAATTCCCAAAAGGGGTCTAGGGGATAGAAGCACAAACCTAGCCCATTCTTTCCGCCGAATCCCCCCATTAATCCATGCCCAGAAGCGTTCATGATAAGCAAACTACAATACTCAATTTCAAAATGACAAGTCATACCATTAGATTCGGGAGGCCCACCTTCAAACATACGATCATGGTAGATGGGTGAGGGACCACATGGCTGGCTCAGGTGGCGGAGAAATGGCACAATGATCTAGCTGATGGCTGCAAGGAGCTGCTGGTTGCCGACTGAGGACCATCTTGGAGAAATTTTTTCCCCTAGGGATATTACCCACAAAATGGTTGGTAACAGACCCTGGAAAGAAGACTTGGCATACTTGCCAAGCGTGCACCCCTTGCACACCCCACTCTTGTCAAAACTGCATGCTAGTAATCCTGTGGCAATCTGTTGAAGAATTTTCAGCGCCCCATGATGCAAGTGTCCCATCTGCCTATGCTAAAGCTCTCCAACATCCCTACTCTGCTCACATCTTGCCTTGCTGCTCAAGGCTACACAAGTTTGTACGTGTAATCTGTTAACCGTGACGCCTACACCTACCTACACCTTAGTGAGAAAAGCCTTCGACCCCACAAGGTCTGGTTGGTGGCAGAGAACTAAAAGAAGGGGTTGTTAAACTAATCCTGACTTTCTCCGTTTGAGCTATCTCCTAGATTAGCTGAGGGGGGTGGTTGCTAATGAAAAATTAAGTTAAAAAGATGCGAGTTTCTAGGAGAATTGTTAGAGTTAAATAGATTATTTCTTTAAGATTTATAAGCAAAATTGATATAGCAATAACCATAAATACATAAGATAAGCATGAAATACATAAACAACCAGTGCGTTCAAAGTATTGCTCTTTAAGAAATGAAATTGTATTTGCTTAGAATGAAGTGAAATGCTTTCAATTGGAAAGCCAAAATAACCCTGAAAGTGAAATAATAAATTGTTAGCACAAGATATTATAAATTCTTTCAAGATGAATAAGTCTACGAATCAAAGCATGGAAACTATCTTGCTTAGAAGGATACAAAAAGAACTCAAATGTTAGACCAAGATGACAACATGCAATTAAATTTGCAACCCAAAATAATAGTACTTGAAAGTGAAATCAACCATTTATGACAATAATGAAACCACAAGATGAGTCAATTTCCAAGTACAAGAAAAATTAAACTTGTTGCAAAATTAAAAAGAATTACAATGCTTGCATCCAAAGTGCCTTTTGAAATAAGATTTGCATGTGAGACTTTAAACCATCAAGATAACAAGAAATTTAAGAACTTTGCAAACAAAACAAATATGATAGAATGAGCTCTTGGTTTATTTTATTAATTAGTGCTAAGACAAAGTTACAATTGAACTCTAGTCCTCAGACCTCATCCTCGCCCAAATGTTTGGATCTCACAATGAAGAGTCAATAGAAGTAGAGGGTCCCTAAAAGTCTATTCAACCAACATAAGTTGGAGGTAAGTTTTAACGAGGTTTGGGGTCTTCCTATACTAAAATTGCCTAGATGAAGTGCAAATTGTGTTAATTGCCCAAATTAAACTAATGATTCATGCAAATGTTTCAAAGATAAATGGTTTGCAAAAATTGAGAGCGTATGCATGTGTGAATTTAAATACAAGATTAGTAAAAATTTAGATGTGGAGTGAAATGTATTGATTTTAAGCATGCACAATATGAAATTTAAAAGCTAGAAAGCTAAGAAAAAACTAAAAGCAAGATTAGACCACCCACAAGAATCCCTCCTCTAAATGAGGAAGGGGGATGCCATGGGAAAATTCTAAAGCTCCCTCCAACAATTTTTTTTTTTTATTCTTTTATTAGCACTTAAACTAGGTAAAAATGCTTCTAAGAGGGCAACCCACAATATGAGAGAGATTTTTACAAAGATGAGACTCTAACAAAGCTAGACTCTCTCCCCAAAAAATATAACAACAACAAACTTGAAGATGAAAAACTCTCCAAAAGAGATTCACAAGGCTCAAAAGGCCCACGGTCTCGATGAGTTTGCAACTCTCTCCCAAGTGCTTATGGCCTCCCTAGAAATCAGTGTTTGGATAATGTGAAGGGGTCCTGCATACACACGAGTGAGTAGTTTCCAAAGCTTCGCCTCAAGCTCCTTGTTGCCCAATGCTCAAGCCTATGGGCTACAAAACACAAAAAAAATACCAATTTCAATGTAAAATTAAGAAAAATAAACCAAAACTGAACTTAGAATTTAATTTACAAAGTACTAGCTCAAGTAATGGGAGTGAACCCCCATATTTCTCTAGCTTTAAAAATGACTCTTGAATAGGAAATATAACTTTGAAATAAATAGAATCAAAAAAGTATTTTGAATTTTAAATGGATGATCAAGTAGCTATAGATTAAGAAAACTCCCTTTTGCTCTTTGTTGGATTGAAAACTTGAAGCGAAAAAATGGTTGACTCTTGGATCGCTGTGATTCTAGGAGTGAGTTGACCTAATTGAGATTTCTCCCGCTTCTAGATGGATTCCTGCACACAATATAAAAGATCTTTCCCATACACTTGAACGTATTAGTTTGCACAAGATTAGAGCAATATAATGAATAAGATAAACCAAACATTCCTTCTAAAATAAATTGACAAGCTTATCCGTAGAATACTACTTTAAATCAATGATATGTGCAAGGTAGTTTGCACACATTAATTCAAGCAAGATGACAAGCATAAACTAATATTAATTCAACATGCCAAAGAATAACACAATAGCAGTAATATGAAAGGATATCACTTCATAACGCCAAGATACCACCAGCGAGATATCCCCAAAGTCTTGATTGTATTAAGAAAGTATGCAAGTACAAAAGGATAGAGTTTCCTCAAGTCCAATAGCGTATGACATGATACAAATGAGAACACAAGGCTCTATTATATAAAACTATGGGAGCTAATCCCAATGTAGAAGTGATTGAACAAGTGACATGAGGTGACAATCCTAAAGAGAAATTCGAATTTGTTGAATGGAGCTCTAATGCCAAGTGTAAAAATCGAACTCTGGCAAGTGGACATCATTTTCTTCTTTCCTTATGTGCCAAATTCGAAGTTTATGATAAAATGACAAGTGTATATGGGTGGTAACTCATGTGGGGAAAATTTCCCACAAAAATTTCCACCAAATATTTTCCCAAATCCTCCCAAATGTGCATTAATTTCACAAATTCGAATTTCCAACTAAGCAACTTTCTCATTTAATGCTAGAAATTCGATTTTATTTGAGCACATGTCCTTTCCATGATTTTAAGAGTCCAAATCATCTTGGGACTTCACTTTTATTCCCCCATAATTTTCCACCTCATTTTCACAACATTTAGCATGTGTAGATGCTTATTTTTCTCCATTTATCTTATTTCTGGCTTAATTAATTGCCAGATTTCCCACTAAACTTAGGAAAAGTGGGTTTTGAGGGTTCAAAACACATTTTTAAGCTATCAAAGTGTGTCATAATAGAAAGGTGAGGGTGAGAGTTGCAAATTTCATTACTCATACCCCATACAACTTCTCTAGACATCACTTATTATATTACAAGTATAATTTTATTAGCAATTTCCGCAGTGCGGAAAATCTAAAAAGTTAAAAAATAACTACCTAAACCTAACCAAATTCCACGAATTTTTTTGTGTGATCTAGTATGACAATATACATTGAATCTAGACACTAAGATGTGTTAGGGGTTCAACCTTCAAACCGTCAAGCTGACTTTGGGGTAAAACGTGAGTGAATAAACTTAAAAAATTATCCGCCTCTGAAAAACAAGGGATAATTAACCCGATTAAAAAAACACTCCAAGGTGTATTCGTTTCCTGATCGAGTCCCAACATCTTAGGCCTGTTACAGACTCAAAAACTCATCATTACTAGTATCACTTATTACAATTCCCCGTAGGATGTGGAATCTAGGTACAAGAAAGTTGACGAGAAGATAGAATGAGAGTTTAAAAAGTCTGTTGACTGAAGATATCTGAGGGTACAAGTGTCCATTGCTACATCCTTGGGCATGGAGTCTTCGTATAATCATCAGATTCCACTCCAGTGGTCAACATTTGGCTCCATATGGGGATGGATGCTAGATATGAAGTGATAGTGTGCAAGAACCTGAAATCTACATCTATCGACAAAAGACTTATATCAACAGTAGTTATTCTAAATATTATCAAATGAAATCAAGTACATAAATGAAGAAATGAAAATTTATTTTAAGAGCATAAATGACAATTTATTCACGAAATAAAACTAATTAAACAAAAATGACAAGGGATAAGGTTAGAAATATGATACAAAAAGATGCCCCATAGAATTAGATGTCCTCAATGAAGTTCATGCTGAGAACCTGCGTACTTTCGGGTAAATCCATGGGTGGTTTTTCTGATGTGTCCTGGCCAATTCTGAATATCTTAGGACTTTGGTCTGTGCCAACATTGTGTTGTACATGGTCATCAGATTTACCAAATCCTTTCCGCTTTTTTCTTTTCTTAATAGATTGTGATGTTGATGTTGAGGTAATCAAAGTAGACTTTTCTGTCTGATTTACAAGATGCTCCGATGGAAAATTCAAAGTATCCAAGACTTCTTTGACTTGCCTTTGTCCATTTTGCTTTTGCTCTGACATGGGTGATGGATCAATCTCATAAGTATAAACTTGATTCCCCTCAGTTTCCTTGCTATCCAAGTCTCCATCAATTAGCCATTTTTCAATGGAGTAAATGACCTCATAATGAGATGAAGGTTGTTTCAGTGGATTGGGAGGCTTATGATTTGTTTCTTTGTTCTCTTCCCATTCATCATTTAACCTAAGTTGGAATTTTTGTACTTGTAATCTTTCCATTTCATCCAACCTATTTTGAAAAGTGACTTGATTAGCCTTCATAACACTTATTTCCTTGGCATGATTTGTTTCCATGGTGTTGATTAATTGCACTTGTTTTTCTTCCATGGTGAGCAACCTATTTTGAAAACTGGCCATTTGATTAGAATGATTGACTTCCATGGCTTTTATTGCTTGTGCATGATTTTCCTCCATGGTCTTAATGAGTTGAACTTGGTCGAGTTGCATATCTTTAATCATTTTAGTCAACCCCTTGATGAGATCCTTATCATTCTCATTTGCTTTCGCTTCGATCTTTTTTTTATCTCCATATTTTTCTTCAAAGGCATCAATGATTGATTTTAGAGAATCAAAACTGTTTGCACGTAATTCTGTGAACCAATCCATTGCATTTCCATCTAATGAAAAGATGAAAAGTCTCATTTTAACATCCTCATGGTTAATATCATGGCACCATTTGCTCACACAAAGGTGGAAATTCCTAAGGTGAGTTTCAGTACTGATGGCATTGTTACCTAGAAAACTAGGCAACTCTTCAATAGCCTCAATGGCTTCATCCGGAATGAAATTCGGATAGCCTGAAATGTTAGTAAAATCACAAGGGGCGAACAAATCATTCATGATGTCATGCTCGCTTGACCCTGAAAGAGCAAATGGATACCAGAGAGAGGCTCCTATCCAAGATTAGCAAGAAATCTACAAGAAGCAAGCTTCAAGTAGAAATCCTTGCAGAAAATGAAATAAGTGGAGTCGCCACTTGAATAGCAATCTAACTCTATAATCCAACATGCAGAAACCAAAATTTAGTTGTATTTTCCAGGTACAAGAAGACATGTCTCCGACAACGGTGCCAAAAAATGTTGATCTTGCCGCCTACACCTACCTACACGTCAGTGAGAAAAGCCTTCAACCCCACAAAGTGTGGTTGGTGGCAGGGAATTAAGAGAAGGGGTTGTCAAACTAATCTCGACTCTCTCCGTTTGAGCTATCTCCTAGGTTAGCTAAGGGGGGTGGTCCTTAATGAAAATTGAAGTTAAAGAAATGTGAGTTTCTAGGAGAATTGTTAGAGTTAAATATATTATTTCTTTAAGATTTATAAGCAAAATTGATATGAGCAATAACCATAAATACATAAGATAAGCATGAAATACATAAACAACCAGTGCCTTCAAAGTATTGCTCTTTAAGAAATGAAATTGTATTTGCTTAGAATGAAGTGAAATGCTTTCAAATGGAAAGCCAAAATAACCCTGAAAAGTGAAACAATAAATTGTTAGCACAAGGTATTATAAATGCTTTCAAGATGAATAAGTCTACAAATCAAAGCATGGAAACTATCTTGCTCAAAAGGATACGAAAATAACTCAAATGTTAGACCAAGATGACAACATGCAATTAAGTTTGCAACCCAAAATAATAGTACTTGAAAGTGAAATCAACCATTTATGACAATAATTAAATCACAAGATGAGTCAATTTCCAAGTAACTTGTTGCAAAATTAAAAGGAATTACAATGCTTGCATTCAAAGTGCCTCTTGAAATAAGATTTGCATGTGAAACTTTAAACCATCAAGATAACAAGAAATATAAGAACTTTGCAAACAAAGCAAATATGATGGAATGAGTTCTTGGTTTATTTTATTAATTAGTGCTAAGACAAAGTTACAATTGAACTCTAGTCCTCAGACCTCATCCTCGCCTAAATGTTTGGATCTCACAATGAGGAGTCAATAGAGATAGGGGGTCCCTAAAAGTCTATTCAATCAACTTAAGTTGGAGGTAAATTTTAATGAGATTTGGAGCCTTCCTATACTAAAATGCCTAGATAAAGTGCAAATTGTGTTAATTCCCCAAATTAAACTAATGCTTCAAAGAGAAATAGTTTGCAAAACTTGAGAGCATATGCATGTGGGAATTTAAATACAAGATTAATAAAAATTTGCTTGTTGAGTGAAATGTATTGATTTTAAGCATGCAACATATGAAATTTAAAAGCTAGAAAGCTAAGAAAAAACTAAAAGTAAGATTAGGCCACCCACAAGAATCCCTCCTCTAAATGAGGAAGGAGGATGCCATGGGAAATATCCCAAGCTCCCTCCAACACATTTTTTTATCTTTTATTAGCTCTTAAACTGGGTAAACATGCCTCTAAGAGGGCAACCCATAATACGAGAGAGATCTTTACAAAGATGAGACTCTAACAAAGCTAGACTCTCTCCCCAAAAAATATAACAACAACAAACTTGAAGATGGAAAAAAATCTCCAAAAGAGATTCACAAGGCTCAAAAGGCCCATGACCCCGATGAGTTTGCAACTTTCTCCCAAGTGCTTATGGCCTTCTTAGAAATCAGTCTTTGGATCGCGTGATGGGGTCCCGCATACACACGATTGAGTAATTTTCCAAAGCTTCTCCTCAAGCTCTTTAAGCCTATGGGCTGCAAAACAAAAAAAAATACCAATTGTCAGTGTAAAATTAGGAAAAAGAAACCAAAACTAAACTTAGAATATAATTTACATAGTACTAGCTTAAATAATGTGAGTGAACCCCCATACTTGCCTAGCTTTAGAAATGACTCTTGAATAGGAGATATAACTTTGAAAGAAATAGAATCAAAGAAGTATTTTGAATTTTAAATAGATGATCAAGTAGCTATAGATTAAGAAAACTCCCTTTTGTTCTTCATTGGATTGAAAACTTGAAGCGAAAAAATGGCTAAGTCTTGGATCCCTGTGATTCTAGGAGTGAGTTGATTTAATTGAGATTTCTCCCACTTCCAGATGGATTCCTGCACACAATACAAAAGATCTTTCCCATACACTTGAACACGTATTAGTTTGCACAAGATTAGGGCAAGATAATGAATAAGATAAACCAAACATTCCTTTTAAAATGAATTGACATGCTTATCTCTAGAATATTACTCTAAATCAATGATATGTGCAAGATAGCTTGCACATATCAATCCAAGCAAGATGACAAGCATAAATTAATATTAATTCAACATGCGAAAGAAATTAAACACAATAGCAGTAGTATGAAAGGACATCACCTCATAACGTCAAGATAACACCAGCGAGATATCCCCAAAGTTTTGATTGTATTAAGAAAGTATGCAAGTACAAAATGACAAAGTTTCCTCAAGCCCAATAGCTTATTACATGATACAAATGAAAGCTAAAGGCTCTATTATATCTATTATATAGAACTATGGGAGCTAATCCCAATGTAGAAGTGATTAAACAAGTGGCATGAGATGACAATCCCAAAGAGAAATTCGAATTTGTTGAATGGAGTCCCAATGCCAAGTGTAAAAATCGAATTCTGGCAAGTGGACACCATTTTCTTCTTCCCTTATGTGCCAAATTCTAATTTTATGATGAAATGACAAGTGTATATGGGTGGTAACCCATGTTGGAACAATTTCTCACAAAAATCTCCACCAAATATTTCCCAAATCCTCCCAAACTAAGTCACGTGATTCGTCCTAAACCCCCTGCGAATCCCGAATTCGGCGAATCCGACACGATTCGGTCCGGATTCGTGTCCAAATCACAGGACACGTCGTGTCCGAGGGCGTGTCGAGATTTTCAGAGGCGTGTCGCGATTTTAGGACACGTGTCCAGTTTCCAGGACTTGCTAAGCTCAGCGTGGGTATGAAAATGTGTGTTTTCTCATTAATATTTTCATTTGGTAAGTGATTTGTGCTGTTGCAGCAAGGAGTAGAGCATTTTGGCAGCTTCATGATCAAGTCTAGGCCCTAGTATTGATATGCTATTCATGGTAATGTTAAATTCTTAAAGTAAAAGTGACATTCTCCTTAATCTTCATTTTCATCCTTTTACTTAAATTTTTAACATTACCATGAAATGACTCAGGATGTTTGAGAGTGGTTCCGGCCTCATTGGATTTCATATGGAGAAAGTAGAATTTTAGATTTCATTCAAAATCCAGCAGACTTATCAGTTTTTCAGGATTTTAGGATTGGGGGATTGCAATGTTTCCATTGAATTTTGTCATGTATTAGGGTATGGAACTCGTATTTAATCAAGAGCACCAAACCAAGAGCTTCTTAATATGTCGCTCCCGCTCCCGTTTTCGCTCTCGCTCCCCACTCCCAAGTAACACTGTTCCTGATGATATGGGTCTGGACACCACTGTTGAGTTGGCATTGGCCAACATGGATCTCAATGATCCAGTGCTAGAGCCTGTTAGATTTGATGACTTAGAGGGGTCAGCCTCCATACCAACAGATGCAGAGGCGACTATGGATACAGGGGAGGAGGAGGATGCAGAGGAGAGCAGTGGGGACCATGATGATGGGGACAATGATGCTGATTGATGCCTTGAGGCTTGTGTACCTGTAGTTGTTTTATATTTTCTATTTCTATTTGCCATTGGCATTGCACCAACACTACCTATGTAACACATTTTGATTTGATGACTTAATGAGAAAACTGCAGTTGTCAGTGTGTTTATCTTACTATCTTGTAGTTGTAAGTTGTCTTTCAGTTATGAATTATGAATCATGATTTAAATTTTTAATAGATTTATCATTTATGTGACTAGTACCACTGACATTTATTTGAATTTTGTATGTACTATGCATGCTAATAGCTATAGATGAAGATCTATGTTTGAAATCAATAAATTTGTATCATTAATTAAAATTTGTGTAAGAAATTTGATAATATCTACTTTTGAATATATATATATATATATATATATATATATATATATTTTAAATATATATATATATATATATATATTTAATAAAATAATATATAACGTGTCCTTTTTCGGGGGGTCAGCGTGTCTGAATCCGACACCACGAATCCCGAATCCTACGTGTCCCGAATCCCGTGTCAGGTGACTTAGCTCCCAAATGTGCATTAACTTCACAAATTCGAATTTACAACTAAGCAATTTTCTCATTTAATGCTAGAAATTTGATTTTATTTGAGCACATGTCCTTTCCTTGATTTTAGGAGTCCACATCACCTTGGGACTTCACTTTAATTTGCCCATAATTTTCCACCTCATTTCCACAACATTTAACATGTGTGGATATTTATTTTTCTCCATTTATTTAATTTATGGCTTAATTAATTGCCAGATTTCCCATTAAACTTAGGAAAAGTGGGTTTTGAGGGTTCAAAACACATTTTTAACCCATCAAAGTGTGTCATAGTAGAAAGTTGAGGGTGAGAGGTGCAAATTTCATTACTCATACCCCATACAACTTCTCTAGACATCACTTATTACATTACAAGTATAATTTTATTAGCAATTTCCGTAGTGCGGAAAATCTAAAAAATTTAAAAATAACTACCTAGACCTAACCAAATTCCACGAATTTTTTTATGTGATCTAGTATGGTAATATACATCGACTCTAAACACTAAGATGTATTAGGGGCTCAACCTTCAAACCGTCACCCCAACTTTGGGGTAAAACGTGAGTGAAAAAACCCAAGAAATTATCCGCCTCTGGAAAAGAAGGGATAATTAACTAGATAAAAAAAACACTCCAAGGTGTACTCGTTTGTTGATCGAGTCCCAACATCCTAGGCCTATTACAGACTCAAAAAATTATCATTACTAGTATCACTTATTGCAATTCCTCGCAGGGTGTGGAATCTAGGTACAAGAAATATGATGAGAAGATAGAAGTAGAGTTTAAAAACTCTGTTGACTGATGATATCTGATGGTACAAGTGTTCATTGGTACATCCTTGGGCATGGAGTCTTCATATAATCATCAGGTGCCACTTCAGTGGTCAACACAACCTGCAAAGGTTCCTCATCCTCACACCTATCTGCTTCATTGTCCCAAAAGCTAGATGCTTGAGGTATGCCTTACCTCTGCTAAAGATGACATCATATCCCTTATCATCAAGGTTTGCTACTAAAACTTGGTTCTTCTTCAGCCCTGGAACATAGAGAACATCTCTGAGATGGAGAGAGCTCCCAAACTCTCTTTCAACGCTGACAATACCAACTCCCTTGGTTGCATACTTGCCATTATCTCCAAGCTTGATATGAACCTGCATATCCTTCTCCTCTAGCGGGTTGAAATACTCCCTATTCCCGGTCATGTGGAAAGAGGCATTTGAATCAATACACGTGTTGCTGCTTACTGAGCTTGCCATGCAAGATATCATTGAGAAATATTTCTCAAGCTGAGAAGTAAACCCATCTACCTCAGCCAATGCAGCTACATGTTCCTTATTCGACTCCTTTCGATTTGGACACTTAGTAGCATAGTGCCAAAATCATGGTAATGGAAGCACTTGATATTACTTAGATCCTTCTTCTTCTTGTCACTCTTTTGACTGGTCTCGTCCTTCCTTTTTCCTTTCTTGCCTTTGGATTTACTTGCAAGAGCAAAATTCTCCTCTTTATTCCCAACCTTTGATCCCTTGCCACTGCTGCTGGTAGAAGCCTCAACAAGATTGAGCTTGAGCTCCTCCTGAGTGAAATCACTCCACAGGCATTCCCAATCTGGTAGCTTGCCTCGTCCAGTTATTCCTTGAATGAAAGTTCGCCATTCCTTGGTAAACCCATTTAGAGTTGTCCACACCAACTCAATGTCTTCTGGTTTCTCTCCTACATCTACAAGCCCATCTCAAACTCCTTGAATCCTGGTGAGATAGGAAGTTACGTTCTCACCCTTTTGCATCTTGGTGATCCCCAATTTCTCCTTGAGAGTCATTTTACAGTTCTTAGATGGATCTTGGTATAGTTTCACAACAACATCCCACACGTCCTTTGTCCTATTCTTATCTGCATTATGTGGAACTATATGATCTCGAACTCCATTGAGGATCATCCTCTTCGCCTTGGATATCTCCTTCTTGTACTCATGGAAATAGATAGGATCTACCGGTACAACTACAACAACTGTCACGGACTCCTTCAGACCATGCTCATCCAATAGAAAGAGCATCCTAGCCTTCCATACACCAAAGTTAGAAGCTTCGTCAAGTCTATCCTGATCTCTGAGCCCGGTTGAGGCCATCTCAGTGAAAACTAAACACTAGAAATCTTCTTTTCCTATTTGGCTTTCTCCCAAAACTGAGGTCTATGTGGCGATCGATTCTATTCATTACTCTGATACCTTGGGGAAAATCCACAAAATTCTGCAGCTGCTAATATGAACAATTTGAAAACTAGTTTCTTTTCATATAGACATAGAATTTCTCTACTTATATTGCAGCGGAATCGGAACAAAAATAACTACACAATCACACAATTCAGCAACACAATTTTTCTAGGGAACCCAACTGGGAAAACCCTTTGCTTGCTTCAGAATTCTTTTTGATAAAAGAATGAGCAACAGATCTCTGACAATACAACTTTGTCTCAATAGAAATCAATCTGATTTCTCTGCTAGTACTAAGCTTGAAACACCTGCAAGTAACCTTGATCTTGCTCCTAAATCCTTGTGTACTTCTGGAGGCCTATTTCCTTGTGCTGAAATCCCTATTTCCTAGCGCAATAGGTGCTCCTATTAAATAGGGATGCTTCCTATTTCCTAGCCCATTCCCTGCAAGAATTCTTCCTCTTCAATAATTCGCACAAGCTTCTCTTGGTAGCCTTTCTCTCACAAGCTCAAACACAAACTAGTGCATACAAAATTATGATTACAATTGTGCCTTTGCTCTTCCTTATAAGCACTTCGAATGGCTAAATCTGGCAAGTCTTTATTTCAGGAAATCGAATTGGTGGTTGAGTTGTTAACGGAGTTGAAGTGGCTCATGCAACTCGTCTTAAGTCTCGATCTAGAATTGGAGACTTGTCACTCATCCTTTTCCAAGTTAACTCGCACTAGAAGACAATAACTAAGACTTCTACTCTAGCACATCAGTTGAACTGCTTCATAACTCGTCCTAATTTATATGGACCCATCCTAAATCACAGGAATTTGTCCTAACATATAGGGAACTCGAGCATGCTAAAGAAGAACTTGTTGAGGTCTCTTTGACTACGGCACAAGTCAAAGAAACCTTTCTTGCTACCATTTTCAACAATCTTTGTCACATCCAGTATTCAGAACTTTGACATCAATGACAAATACTGTCCAACAGTACTTTGGAAATTGCTTTTAAAATCACAGCGGTAACTTTCATAGCAGATCACTTTCAGCCATAGGTTTTATCAGTCTGTGATTCATGTGGCTTCATTGACCATTATTGACTTTCATATCATTCAGAATGGAATCTGTGTGTGAATCTGAAGAGTTGTTGTAAATGCAGGTGTCCTTGATACTCCTTCAAAACTACAAAGCTCCTACTAGTGCTTGCGTAGCCTACGAAGTTCTGAAGTTCATCAATTCAAAAGCTTCTGCGCAATCATTGTCTTTCACAGTCATATTTCCTTCTTTTACAGTAATTCCAAAATCCTTGCAAAATCTAAGATGTCTACAGCTTGAAGACATGGAGCAGTCTCTATATGCAGCTGAAATCAATGAAGGGTCTGATTTTTCAAAGGCCGTCACAAGCGGTCTTAAAAGGCTGCCACCAACGACACACATATCTGATGATCTCGTGGCTTCCTTTCTGCATTTTGTTCATGTTTTGAAGGTGTCTGCAGTGCTTCTGGTAGCTCCAACTACCCCAAACAGCCGTTTAGACAGCAAAGGAACCAGAATGCAACAAGTGGAAGACTCGCAGGTATAATCTTTATCTGCAGAGGGAACTTATAGAAGACAGATAAAATAAAACAGTAATCGTTTAACTTTCTGGAATCAGTGTAGATCCACGATTCTGTTCGCAGTTGTACCAAGTTATTCATGAACATCATTTGTACAATAATTTTGCTATACATGTCAGATTACCAAATAAAAAGTCTATTGTATAAAATGGTAAATACTGTTCTTGCAAAATGTCATAGAACTACTGTAATTCTCTCATCATGCATTAGATGTGAAAGTTTCTAGACAACTATATCTGATATGTTGATCTAATTTGAACAAAGTTTCTGTTAATTGTGCTATGTCCTAGAACTAATTCTGGCAGTTTTTTTTGCCTTCTTCAGATGCTTTGCAAGCTTGGCGATCTTTTGGCAAGTCACATGGAACTTATATTCTCAAAAGAACTACTGGAAAATCAAAATACTCCCATTGAGATTGAGAAAAATGTAGAAGATGACTGGCGTAGATTGTATGGATGACACTTATCTTCATTCCTGTTAAGAATTTTGTTTTGTATAATGTAACCTTTAAAAGTTTAGACTGAAAATGCTTAAATTGATGTTATGTTTTATCAAACATTACAAAAATTCAAATTCTTGATTTGGAACAAAACATGCAATATCTTGCTGGAAATTATGTTTCAGTGAATAGGAAAGCTGTTTGTTGTATGGTAACATACAGATCATGCTCTATTGCTGAAAAGTATAGAATTTGGAAACGGGCCACAAATCAAGTGTGATTTTATTGATAGTGGCTTCAATCTGTGATAAATATCCAATATTTTCCCATTGTTAGCCCTCACTACTACACTACGCTGATAGTGTTTTAACAATGCAGCTGAAAGGTTGATTTGGTTGACATTCAAAGGATCAGGGTGATGAGCTGAGTAGCCCTTTAAGTAAATGTTGCCACTGTTTAGCTTGACACCACATTCTTTTGCCATATGCTGTCCTCGACATAGTAACAATACTGTACAATTCTACCTTTCAGGAACAAATTTCATGCTGTTAGCTGTTATGAACACAATTTCTGAAAATAGCTAGAGAAAACATGTATATGCCAAATATTGAATGGGACCATGTCACATGGATCTATTAATTTTCCATGAAACTCTGCAACTACTTGGATGAATAACTGAAAACTGAAACCAAATTTACTTTCACCAAGTTACAAAGTTCCTTAACAATTTATACGCAATGGAATAAAACACCAGAGATAAAAAACACAATCACACAAATTGACACGTTTGTTTACCTAGGAAACCCAAAAGGGAAAATCTGCTATCTTTGTTGTGGTATTTTATTGATTGTCCTTGAACAATTTGATCTATTACAAAGCAATATTCTCTGAGAAAGTGGTCTGCTTCTTCTCACTAATCGCAGCTGATACAATTAATTTTGGCCTGCCTTGATCACTGCTTGATCTCGGCCCTCTAGCACACAATTGTTCCCTGCTGCTTGCCTTGACTGGCCCTGCCTCTTGCCGATCATACTCCTTGATCTTTGTGCACTTAGAAGCCCCTATTTCCTTGCGCACTAGGTCCCTATTTCCTAGTGCACATGAGCTCCTATTCTCTTGTGGAAATCTTCTATTTTCTAGCGCATAAGTCTCCTATTCCTTAGCGCACTTGTGGTTCCTATTCTCTTGCGCACGTGTGACTTCCTACTTCTTAGGACACAAGCTCTCAAATCTGCGCAACTCACAATTTCCTAAATCCTTGCGCACTTGTGATCTCCTATTTCTTAGGACACAAGCTCTCAATTCTGCACTGTCCACAATCAAAGATGATCTCACAAACTCGTGAACAAACTTGTAATTTCCTGTGCCTTCGTCGTCCTCTTTATAGACCCAATTTGAGCATGCAAGGAAGGCCCAGTTCAATTTTAGAAGTCAAGTTGTAATAGCGAGTTAACTGAGAGTGATACTCTTTCTCTCTCCAATCAATACTTGGAGTCTTAACTCGCTCTAACTGAACTTGTAATTGCCACCTCGTTTTGTAGTCAAACTGATGAAGACTCCACTTAATTGAAGCTCCAACTCTACGCATGCCATCTTGATGATTATTCTAATAAATTAGAAATAAACTCATACTAATTGAAGTCTAACTGCTGAGTTTGTATTCCTACTGAGAGAAGGACAAATTGAGGTCTTCACTGGCTAAGGCACAAGCCAAAAGACCTTCACTCGCTACATTTTCAACACTCCCTCTTAGCGAGGAAGGTACTTCTGGAAGAACCTCCTCCACTTAGATCTGTCTCCAACACACCACGTTATCTGCTATTGTTGTTGCTTCCTTTGAACTAGAAGACCTCTCTGCTTCTTACTGCGAAATTTGATCTGAAGACCTATTCCTTCCAACCATACTCCCAAGATTCTGATCCTGAGCTTCTAACAATGTCATATCATACTCCTGAAGAATCACTCTTCCTTGCAACCTGCTCCCTCGTATCAACTGACACTGTTCCTACATCCAATACAGTGGCCTTGTACTCCTCCACACTTCCATTTGCTCCATGCTTCACCTTGCATGCTGCTAATTTTCCCTCTGGGCATGCCACAATCTCCTAGACATCGTTCTTCATGATGGTGGAATATTCCTCCACCATGGCATCTTGCCAAAGTTGTTGAGAGACTGCCTCTTTATAACAATAAGGCTTTAGTCTATCAAATCATTCATTAGTGCCATATATTCGATGTACCTCTATTGCTGCTTGCTTTGCTTAAGCATAGAGCTAGGAGACTCACCTCGCTCTTGGGCCTCTTGATCGGTCCACTTGGCTCTCCTCCTCATTGTGCTGGGAGTCATTGTTTGAGTGGTTGCCTCCACTTGTCTTGGTCTCTCCTCGTCATCATCCTGTTGGTCGGCCCACTTGCCACCTGGCTGAGGCTCAATCTGTGATACTTGTTGAGGCTCCTTCTTGGGCTTGAGTAGCTTGTGAAAATTTCTAGATAGAAATCCAACTGCAGTGACTGATATTATTTCTTCTACTTATTAATTCAGAAATAAGTTATTCACAGTGTTTATACGGCAAATATCGAAATAAATTCTACTGCAACCTTCACAATTAAAATACCACGGAAAGTAAATGCAAAGAAAATACTAGCACAAGTATAATCATAATGACAGTTATTTTTGGACAATTGTCCTAAAAAAACCCAATGTGGGAAAACATGTGCAACATATGAGGGTTTCTTTATTAATCTTCAGCAAAAATCTCATGTACAAGATACAACCAGCTGAATAGAAGAGGAATCTCTGTGAGAAATTTATAGACAGTTCTCTCACACTTCCCAACGAGATTCTACTCTAGGAGAGGAGCTATTGCCCCCTCTGTGTCTCACTGCGTCAACTTCTGCATGAGGACTGCGCAGTCCCAGCGTCAGCCTCTGTGTTGCCCCTCTGCATCACAGCCTTTTTGATGTCCCTTCTCTTCTCCGCGTCCTCTGCTCTTGCACTCCTGACTAATGCTGCTACCTTCTCTCTCCTCCTCACATGTAACTCTCCCTCTGAATCGATTTCCTCTTGCTGAACCTCGACCAGTGAGAAAATCGATTTTACTCGGGTAACTGAGTATTTGCCTTGTGTGTTTTCCAAATGCCCACTGAAGTCCTTCTTATAATCCTCCAGTTGAGAACCAACGACCCAAATTAGATTCTAATCAATGGCTTAGATCATTTGGACTCGATCTTTGTCTTCTTCTAGAAGTTTCACCTATAGTTGGATTAATACCCTTTAATTATTTTAATTACCTAAGTTTAGACTTAGGTTCCCATTAAAAATAATTAATTATTTTAATAAAACTATCTGTAGGTGGAATTTCCCAAAACGATTTTTGGGTATTGTGGAATACATGTGTTCAAGCCTCCCTGTAAATTTTGAGACTTGGAGCACATCCGATGCTACTAGAAATCAACATAGCTCCTCCTTAGGTACTCTAACCTGCTCTCGCGCTAAAGACTCCCTCAGAGCTCTGCTCTCCTCAAAACTCATGTCTCTACTCTACGCACTCCCTACCTTGCTTCTCAAGGTTGCAATTGTCTCAATCTGCAACCTCTGCAAATTCTTCATCCTCACACCTATCTACTTCATATATCCAGAAGCTAAGTGTTTGAAGTAAGCCTTAACTCTACTGAAGATGGCATAATAACCCTTATCATCTACAGTAGCAATAGAAACATGATTCTTCTTTAGTCCTAGAACATAGAGGGCATCTCTGAGATGGAGAGAGCTACTTGACTCCTTGTCAAAACTGACAATACCAACTCCCCTGGTCGCATACATGCCATCATCTCCTAGCTTAATGTGAAATTGCCTTTCCTTCTGCTTCAGGTGGTTGAAGTATTCCTTGTTCCCGGTCATATGGAAGGATGCTCCTAAATCAATATGCCTTGCATTGCTGCTTATTAGCTTGCCTTGCAAGCTATCAATGAGAAATATTTCTTGAACTGAGAAGAAAATGCATCTACCTCAAGCTTATGCAGCCACATGATCTTTACTGGACTCCTCCTTTTGATTATGACACTTAGTGGCACAGTGCCCAAACTCATGGCAATGGAAACGCTTGATCTTGCTTAGATCCTTCTTCTTCTCATTCTTCTGATTGGACTTGGCCTCTCCTTAGCCCTTCTTGCCCTTGGCTTTGCTACCTTTGCCTGCCTGGGCAAAGTTCTCCTTGTCCTTTGTCAAAGCTAATCTCCTAGCTCTCATCCCTCTGTTAGTTTTTGTAGCCTCGGATGTGTTCTAGCCACAAAATTTGGTGGGAAGGCTAGAATGCATGAGATCTCCAAAACCTAGAAATCGTTTATGGAAATTCCACCTAGAGATGCTAAGTTGCACGAAACGGGGAAACGGGGAAGCGACACGAAACGCGGAAGCGAAACGAAACGCGACCTCCCCGAATTTTGGAAACGGGGAAACGCGAATATATATAATAATATATATATATATATATATATATATATATATTAAAAACATTTAAAAATTATTAATATATATATGTGCAAGACTGCAATCATAAAGCATTAATGATACATTTACTTAAACATTTTAACATTAAGATTAAATTTACATCACAATGATCACATTTACTCATGACTCATCACATAATGAAAATAAAAATATAGGAACTGGAAAATCCAAAATCAGCCTTTATTTATATTAGTATATGAGGCTGCAAGTACAATAAAGACTATAAGGCTGCAAGTCTCAAGAACTATAGAGACAAGTCACAAAAGAGTCAAAGACTAATCCTCATCATAACAATCCTCATCAAAAATAGAAGCAGCAGAATGCTCAACAGTGGATGGTGGTGCTGAAGAAGATGATGCACCAATTCCACTTCCAGAATCCTCCTCAATATTCAGGGCAGCAAGAGAGAGATCCAAATCAGGATTTTCTGCATCCACATCCCATTCTTTAGAAGGACCACTGTTGTATTCTGGACCCCTACGAGATGCAAGGCGAAGGTTGGAGTGCACATAAACAAGATCCTCTGCTTTCTGTGAGCCCAACCTATTGCGCTTCACAGAATGAATAAAACCATAAGTGCTCCAATTCCTTTCTGCTGATGAAGAGCTTGCCACTTGTGAAAGAATACGAATGGCAAGGCTTTGGAAATGTACACCATTTGCTCCATGACAAATCCACCACCTAACTGGTTTCATGGTGCTTCTCTCCGCCAAAGCTGATATATCTGCATAATCATCTATTCCTGCAGCAAAACTGGCAAATTCCTCCTTTACCTCCCTATGTAGGTGAGAAGGAAACATTCTCATTAGTGCTTTTTTCACCCCATTAGCCACCTCTCTATCCTTATGGGGTGCCTTCCTCTTCCCATTGCTTTTAGCAATAAGCTCCTCATCATAAAATTTGGGATTCAAAGCATGTGCTAAAGTGTGCAATGGTGTATTGAAATTGTTCCACCGGTCAACAATGATTTTCTTGATCAAACCAGCAAAATGATCATCAACAAACAGAAGTTGTGGAGACTCCTGCGAAATGATTTCCATAGTTTTCTCAACCATGGAATCCATGCCATCATATACCTCTCCCAAGAAAGGTTGGTCAGTGTCAGCACTCCGGAGAAGCTCAAATGCAGGGGTTGTGAAGTTCAGCAAGAAATCTACCTTGCTCCACCAATCCTCATCAAGGCACAATCTACGCACCATAGATCCCCGCTCTGAATCTGCTTGTCTCCACTCAATCCACAGTTGACTCACCACCATAGAAACTAATGCATGCTTAACCTCAACAAGGCGGCGCAACATCACGAAGTTTGAGGCATATCTTGTCTCAGCAACTTTTAACAACTCCAATTTGGAGTACTCTCGAAATATGGCCTGAGACTGGTGGTGGTTGGTGATGAATTTGATAATCTCCCTTGCATCCCCTGTGACTTCCTTTATCCAGGAAACTTTGTTGTCGATCTCCTCTAAGATCAGATTCAGATTATGGACAATGCATGGTGTCCAAAATATGTTGTCATACCTCCCCTCAATAATCAAACCTGCAGCTTTGCAAACTGGTGCATTATCCGTGATAACTTGCACCACCCTGTTAGCCCCTATTTGTTCAATAGCTTTTATAATAATATCAGCAATGAACTGTGCATCTTTCACCTCTCCTGAGCAGTCTTCTGCCTTGATAAACATTGCTCCTTTGGGGGAAGTGGCAATGATATTTATCAATGGTCTGCGCCTCATATCTGTCCAACCATCTGAGACTATGGTAACCCCAGAGCTACTCCAGGAAGAACGAATTGGAGCTAAAACGTCCTCCACAAGTTCCTTCTCATTTTTGAGAATAGTTGGGCCCCTTGTACCCTTGAGGAGCTTTGTTAACTGCCCTCAACATATCTTGCCAGTAAGGAGAGCGAACAACATTGAATGGGATACCACATGCATAAATGCACCTGGCAACTCTGGAATCAGCTTCTTCTCTTGCTTGCACATTCACCAATCTAGCAATTCTGCTATCCTGAACTGATTGGGATGCCCCTGAGCCTCTGGTATGTTTGGGTGCTGCTTGTTCATGTTCTTGACTGTGACCCAGACCACCTCTCCTCTTTCTTGCTTCAACTACAATCCTTGGCTCAACGTTAGATGTAGCCTGAGTATGCTCATCATGCCTCCTCTTAGTACCATCCGCCTCATCTTGCTCTCTTTGATATGCCCTCCTAAGCAACGGGTCTACTGTTTTTGTGCAACCCACAATCCCCTGTCCTCCTCCATGCAACAGATGCGCCTTCACTCTTGGGTAGGAGCCCTTGTACGTAACATTGCAAAGAGTGCATCGCCATTCCCATGAGCCACCACCTCCACATTTTTGAAGCTTCACCACATGCCTCCAAAGAGGATAATATTCAGCCCTTGGGTTGGCCTTAGGGCTTGAAGTTGCAGCTGCACTTTGGCTGGAAGCCATTGCTGCAAAAATAAATTAAAAAAACAAATCTGTAAATAATAAATTTATAAAAACGTTTTTCATATTTTTGGCTGTATAAACCCTAGAAAAATTAAAGAAATAGTAAGGAAAAAACTAAGAAATAAATGTGGCTTACCCAAATGAATTATCTGTGGCTGAATCTACCCTAAAATGCCAGAAAAGAGGAGAAATATGGCTGTAATATGGCTGTAGCTGAGCCAAATCTGCTGCAAAAATAAATTTAAAAAACAAATCTATAAATAAAAAACGTTTTTCAGCAATTTAGCTGCATAAACCCTAGAAAATTTGAAGAACTAGTAAGAAAAAACTAACAAAATGAATGTGGCTTACCCAAATTAATTTTCTGTGGTTGAAACTACCCGGAAATGCCAGAAAAGAGAAGATAAATATGGCTGTAGCTGAGCCAAATCTGCTGCTACAGAAATCTCTTGCTGAAATCTCCTTCTCTTGCTGCTGAAATCTCTTTCTCCCGCTGCTGAAATCTACTTTGCTCAATGCTCAAAACACCAGCTACTAAAACAACTGCCAATCTCCAAGAGAAACTCCTTGCTGAATAGTGTGATGAGAGAATGAGAGGCCCAACTCTTTTATAACTTTAGAAACGCTTTCTAGAAGTGATTAGAAACCCTAAACTAAACCCTAAAGTAATTAGAATTTTTTTTTTTTTTAAAAACAAGTGTTTTTTTAAAGGAAACGGGGCCCGTACGGCGGGGAAACGAGTTTCCGTCCGTACGGGCGCGTTTCCATCTCGGGAAACGCGCCCGTACGGACGGAAACTCGTTTCCCCGCCGTACGGTACGGGGAAACCCGTTTCCGTTTCGTTTCCGTACGGAAACGGCCCCCTGCCCAGCGTTTCCTGCAACTTAGTAGAGATGACTTAATTAGATTATTAACCTATTTTTTAATGTTTCCTAAGTCTAAACTTCGGAAAATTGGTTAATTAATCAGAACCGATTAAGTCAATGTGAGAATAGTTTAGAAACTCATACGGATCGACTTCAAGATGATCCTAGCCCTTGATTAAGTTTTAATCTTTGTCATTGGAGCTCCAACAAAGGATTATAAGAAGAAGTCGATGGGCACTTGGAGAATAAACCAGAGACACTTGGAGAATTCGATTTTCTAGAGTAGCAATAGTCAATTGCCGGAGAGTTCGAGCTTCAGTGAAGAAGCAAAGACAGTGAGGGGCAGGGACAGTGATCCGAAGGAAGTTTTCTAGATCAGGAGAGGGAACATTAAGTGACAAAAGTGATCCATGCAGAAGCAGCAAATAGACTGTGCAGTGGTTGAAGTGGAGCAATTCGAACTAGCTGGGGAGGAAGTCGATTCAACTTCCAGATGCCGGGAAAGTCTTCCAGAGGGCCGAAGAATCACTTCCAGTAGTAGAGACATGTTAGACGACTTTCTCATAGGCAAATTCGAGCCACACGCGTGAGAGGCAACACAAGGACTGCACATAGGGCTTACGCTGGGGTTTGGACGACTAGATTTTCTGAAGGAGCCAGTGTCGGGATTGCTTGTGGGGTGAGATAATTTATGTCAGATACTTGTTATTTGGATTGCAAGATGGGCATCCATAAATTGTACTCAAATTTCACTATTGCATAATAATAAAACCCTCAGTTGCTGCACCGATTTTGCCAAGTTGGGTTTTTTGTCCTGGGGACATTTGTCCAAAAATAATGGTATGATTTTTTAGTGTGTGTGTTATAGATTTTCTTAGTTTCCAATGCTATTTTTCTGCCACAATATTTATTTGTGAAAATCAGTGAATTATTTGGTATTTGTCGTAGCAAACTGCAAATAAATTGTTAAATAAATTATCAATTAGGAAAATAATTTCCAGTTGCTGTGATAGATGAAATTTTCACATGGTATTAGAGCGTGAGCGATTAGTCGGGAAGCTCAAAAGTGGAGAAGGGAATTTCACTATTCAGTGGGAACAACAGGCCAAAATTCCTAGAGGCTGCACAATTCATTGGCAGACAGGTCGAATTGTTGGGGCAACAATTCGATTTCAGTTGCAGGTTGGCAGAAAAGTCGAGTTGCCCGGAATAGTGATTCCAACAGTCAGAGGGAGCAACAACAACTTAGATTTTCGCTGAGCAGATTTCTGGTTGGACACAAAGGGTTTTGCAGGGGTTTGTAGTTGCAGAATCAACGTCAGGTGGAAGAGAAAAGCACATACAGAGGGAAAATTTCTCTCAGGGAACTTTGAGTTTTATAAGTTCGATTTTCCAGTAGCAGATTAGAAGTGGTTGAGTGAATATTTTCTCACTCAAGAAGGGAGTGCGTATAGCAAAACCAATAACCAAGTGCAGGAAAAGAGGGATTTCTTGACAGATTAAGAGATGACTATAACATGGTTTAGAGATCAGGATAGGTTGGAGGGTTCCTCTAACTATGTCATCTGGGAGGCCATGATGTCCTTTTTGTTAGATGAACATGGCTTCAAGCTCTACATAGACAATGTGGCAGTTCCTCAGGATACAGATCAACTGAAGGAATCCCGAAGATAAATGGTGAAGTGAAGTTGTTGATCCTGGATGGAGTTTGGGACCATATAGTCTCGCATATATCTTGTAAGGATACTGCCGAACAGATGTGGGATGCTCTTGCCCAACTATATCAGGGTACTTCTGAGCAATGAAAGATGTTTTTGGAAGAAAGCTGAGATGCATCAGGATGCAGAAAGGGGAAGGCACAAATCCCTTCCTCACCAAGATTCAGGAGTTCCGGGATTAACTTGCAGCTGTTGGGGCAACGTCTCAACCAACAGACCTAGTGCGGTTGGCACTAAATAGTGTCTTGGAGGATTGACAAGTCTTTATCCAAAGTATATTGGGCCGAGACAAGCTACAAGAATGGGATAGGATGTAGTCCAACTTGCAGTAGGAGGAGTTGAGTCGAACTCTTCTAAAGAGCTCCATCAGTGGCAACAATAGTAGCAGGTCAAAGGGTGTCAATGAGGAGGATAATGTGGACCTCGCATCTAAGGGTCTTAGTCAGGGGTAGGGGGAGCAAAAGAAGAAGAAGAAGAAAAACCCGCCTAAGGTCAAGTGCTTCATATGTGGTGAGTTTGGTCACTACAACACGCAGTGTCCTCTCAGGAAGAAGGACAAGCAGGGGAAGTAGGACCAACGAGCAACATCCACGGAAATAAACAAGCTTTCCTTTATGCTAGAGGAAGAGTTTGCTATGTTCGCAAATATACTTCCAGGAGTGAGGTGGGGTGATTTGGTGTTGTAGCCCCAAAGAGCTACAAAGAGTGGGCAGGGTCCTTGAGGAGCCCACCTCTTAGGATCATTACCTGGCTACGGGGGCCCACAATATTCAGTAGCAAGATGGATTAGTGGAAATTGATGCAGTCAATACTAGAATGACAGTTGTAGATTTGTAGCAGTTAGATGTTAAGGAGCGCAGTGCAGTGTTGACAACAAAGTAGGTGGCTCAGTGCAGAGTTAGCAGCAATTTAGATTCCTCAGTGACAGTGCAAAGGCTAGTAGCATTCCGAACTCAGGAGACAAATGCATCATATTGAACACAATTGATTCAATATTTAGGATGCTTCTCAGTTGCAGTAGTTGCAGTCGCAACAACAACAATTAAGAGGGAGTTGCAGTATAGATGTAGGGTTGGAATCAATATGTCAGTGTCAACGACACAGATGCAACGTCATAGTTGCGTAATGGTTGGTGGAAAGTATGGATATACATCAGCAACGTGACAAAGGATGATACATAGACAAAGTGTTGTAGTAGGGTGTGCAATGTTAGAATACAATCCTCGCTAAGAGGGAGTGTTCGTTTTTGTAGCATTAGATGTGTTCTAGCCATGAAATTTGGTGGAGAGGCTAGAATGCATGAGATCTCTAAAACCCATAAATCGTTTATGGAAATTCCACCTAGAGATGACTTAATTAGATTATTAACCTATTTTTTAATGTTTCCTAAGTCTAAACTTAGGAACACTGGTTAATTAATCAAAATTAATTAAGTCAAGGTGAGAATAGTCTAGAAACTCACACAGTTTGACTTCAAGATGATCCTAGCTCTTAATTAAGTTTTAATCTTGGTTGTTGGTGCTCCAACAAAGGATTATAAGAAGTTGTTGGGCACTTGGAGAATACACTAGAGACACTTGGAGAATTCGATTTTCCAGAGTAGCAACAGTCAGTTGCTGGAGAGTTCGAGCTTCAGTGAGGAAGCAGAGACAGTGAGGGGCAGGGAGAGTAATCCGAAGGAAAATTTCCAGATCTGGAGAGGGATCAACAAGTGACAGAAGTGATCTACGCAGAAGCATAGCAGTTCGAATTAACTTGGGAGGAAGTTGATTTAGCTTCCAGAGGCCGGGAAATTCTTCTAGAGGGTTGGAGAATCACTTCCAGCAGCAAAGATAGACTAGATGACTTTCTCAGAGGCAGATTCGAGGCACACATGTGAGAGGTAGCACAAGGATTGCGCAAAGGGCATACATTGGGGTTTGGACGACCAAATTTTGTGAAGGACCCAGTTCAAGATTGCTTGTGGGGTGAGCGAATTTTCTCTCTAAATTATTTCTGTTAGATACTTGCTGTTTGGATTTCCAGTTGGGTATCCATAGATTGTACTTAGATTTCATAGCTGTATAATAATAAAACCCTCATCTGCTGCACCGATTTTCCCAAGTTGGGGTTTTTTCCAGGGACATTTGTCATTTTTGAGTATGCGTGTGCTAAATTTTCTTAGTTTCTAGCGCTATTTTCTTCTGCAGTTTATTCGTGAAAATCAGTGTGAATTATTTGGTATTTGCCGTAGCAAACAACAGATAAATTGTTAATTAAATTAACAATTAGAAAGATAATTTCCAGTCGTTGTGATAGATGAAATTTTCACACCCTCTCTAGATTTCTTCTTGGACGCAGTCACTCCATAGCCTTTCTTGGTTGGAAATATTCTCTCTGACACTGACCACATCCTAGAATTCTCCCAAGACTTATGAGTCCTAGAAGCGGAAGACTCACAAGGTCACCGTCTGCTACAATATTGCCCACTCCAGCTAGCTCATCCTGAACTTGGGTGAACTTGGAAAGATACGTAATGATGGGATCTCCTTTGCTCATCCGGATACTTCTTAGCTTCTCCTTCAAGGCAAGCTTCCTGACATCATTGGTACCTTGATAGAAATCTAAGATGGCTTTCCACTTCTCATATGTTGTCTTCTTCCCATGGAGATGAGGGATAATATGATCTCTAACCCCCTCAAGAATGATCCTCCTTGCCTTGGTGTTATTCTTGTTATGCTGGGTCAACTGTTGGGCATCTTGAGGTGGCACTATTTGATTCTTTACAAATTCTAGCACCCCATTATATTCCAACACCATTGAGATTTGCTCCTTCCATGAGCAGAAGTTCGAGGCACCCTCTAAATTGTGATTTGCCCTTAGTCCTAGGAACGACACACTGCTATCTAAGGATTGATCTTCAAAACTCTTGCGTAGGCCTTTTGCTTGATTTGCGCTCTTCACTGATTGATCAATTCAGTGTTGGTATTTATGCTGATCTCTGCTCTGATACCATGTTAATTTTCCATGAAACCCTACAACTACTTAGATGAATAATTGAAAACTAAAACCAAATTTACCTTCACCAAGATAAAGAGTTCCTTAACAATAAAGCGTAATAAAACACTAGGGTTAAAAAACAAAATCACGCAATTGAAACACTTGTTTACCCAGGAAACCCAAAAGGAAGACCTACTATCTTTGTTGTGGTCTTTTATTGATTTTCCTTGAGAAATTTGATCTAGTACAAAGCATCTGTCTTTGAGAAAGCGTTATGCTTCTTCTCGCTAATCTCAGATGATACAATTGATCTTGACCTGTCTTGATCACTGCTTGATCTCAGGCCTCCAACAAACAAATATTCCCTGTTGTTTGCCTTGAATTGCCCTACCTCTTGCTTGATCTTGCTCGTTGTTCTTTGCGCACTTTGAAGCCCCTATTTCCTTGTGCATTAGGTCCCTATTTCCTAGTGCACATGAGCTCCTATTCTCTTGCGCAAATCTCCTATTTTCTAGCACACAAGTATCCTATTCCTTAGCACACTTGTGACTCTTATTCTCTTGCGCACTTGTGACTACCTACGTCTCATGACACGAGTTCTCAAATATGTGCTACTCACAATCTCCTAAATCCTTGTGCACTTGTGATCTTCTATTTCTTAGGACACAAGCTCTCAATTCTGCACTCTCCACAATCAAAGATGATCTCACAAACTTGTGAACAAACTTGTAATTTTCTTTGCCTTTGTCCTTTCTCTTTATAGACCCAATTCGAGCATGCAGGGAAGGCCCAGTTCAATTTTAGAAGTCGAGTTTTGATAATGAGTTAACTAAGACTGAAGACTAACTCACTCTAACCTAAACTTGTTACTACCACCTCGTTCTGTAGTCAAATTGATGAATACTCCACTTAACTGAAGCTCCAACTCTATGCATGCCATCTTTAGATTATTGCAGTAAACTGGAAATAAACTCATCCTAACCGAAGTTTAACTTATGAGCTCGCATGCCTATTGAGAGAAGGACAAATCGAGGTCTTCACTGGCTAAGGCACAAGCCAAAAGACCTTTACTCGCTACATTTTCAACGAGATCTTGGTTGGTCTGTTAAGCAGGGGTTATTATATTCAAGTATTTGGCATATATAGCCCTCCAAAAGGTGAGGGCTGACATGGCTACTTACTGGTTGGGTGTAGGCAATGAAGAAAGCTTCTAGTCCTTAGTGTTGTTAGTGCTTTTTAGTGGTGTTGATTGGACAACACTAATATTTAGAGCATCTAAGAGATTTTTATATTTTTTACTTATTACTCATGCAGGCTTGGTCCCTGGATGATGCACCATTTGTGTACAAGTGATTCCCTATATTTGGCTAAAGGTATTACAATAGGTCAAAACATTAATAGAGCTAAATTTTTTGAAATGCTTTGTGTTGTTTTTCCACGATAATGGAGTCTAGGATAGAATCTTAAATCATTGAAGTTACTAATCCAAGTATCACAACAAGACTATTTGCACAATGAAACAATATTTAACAGTAAATCTACTAGTGCACAAAATATAGACAACTTTTTACAAATTTATACAACCCAACTTTGTTATATTAGCAAACTGAGAATACAATAATTAGGGTTCCCGTACTATGGTTAATGGCCCTATATATACACTAATGCAAGACAACAACTAATAGGGCTTGATGTCTATCGTGATGACCACCAATCTATCCCGAACAAAGTACTTTGACCGTCTAGCTGATGTAAAGCTCCTCACAATTGCCTTGGTTGTACCTTGTACACATCAACCTGGTCCTTCAAATCCCGCTCTGCAACAACACCCGTCTGCGTCTATCAATGAACCAAATCCATGAAGTCATTGAACTCAGCTTTAATTGCTCTCTCGCCGACCATTAGTCCTTCAATGCATCAACACATCAAGACTCTTGTCAAGTTGTTCACAACTCTGTTTGTTCACAACTCTCAACTGCCCACTATTGCTCCTCAGCTCTTTTGGGACTTTCTTCCCACTAGTGTTTTCCTGTGCTGCCTGATGAAGACACACTTATGGCCAGAGGGCTTCCCACTATCATTGTCGAATGTCCTTTTCCAACAATGAACTTAGGGCATGGAGGACTACCCAACTTTTGCTGTATATGTCCTTATCGACAAGGCAAGTCTAGGGCTACAAACTGCTCCTAGCAGATTAGACCTTTGAGCTCTTTTTCTGCCACTTCTAACAATCCCTTAGTCCTTCAAGAGACTTGTTCCTTAAGGCTTGAAGCAAACCTCTACAATCATCAACATGTTGTTCTTTAGGCTGCTCCAACTCTGCCAACTTGGTCCACTCTCACACTGCCCTCCAATAATCTACGATTGTCCAATGCAATGTCCTCTCCTAGGAACTCTCATCTACTAACATACCATCAACAAGAAGTCATCTACAAATCATTGTTGTTGCCTTCTTGCCTTGGGATCTGTGCATCCTTTAGTCTGGTTAGGGCACACCAGTAACCCTAAATCCCTACTCCAAATCACTGTATTCCCTTTTCTAGCAAGTTTCTCCCTTGCTGTCCTTTTCTACGCCTCCCCATACATTGTTTGAGCCTCAAGATCCTCCTTAAGACACCTCACAACATGTTGGTATGCTACAACAAAGGTTTCGGTCCTCCAACACAAGGAAATGCACCTTTGTTGAGGCTACAACCTTCTCTAGGTGATTGCAGCTAGGAGAGAGGGTCTTAACTAGCCTCTCGACCCTCACAAATAGTCCTCCCACACAACTATAGCAACAACCCTTCGCTGCAGCCCCAAACATAAGTAATAATACTCTAAAATATGCACAAAATAGTCCACCTAAGACATCTGTGGCCTGATTTGGCACAAAAGTTGCACCCAAAAACAAGAGATAAGCTACCCAAAATAGTCCTCCTGGCCTCCACACAAGCTGCCTCAAACCTGCGGATTTCTCTCAAGCAATCAACACCCTAGAAGGATACAAACCCTCTCCAAACTCGACTCCTTGCCTTCCTTCTTCGCTTGATTCGGTCGCTGTCCAAATCGCAAGGATATTCTTCATGGAAGATGCACTTAGGATATGAAAAATAGCCTTAACCAACCCTCTTATTTATACACTTCTCAAGGGCTCCAACGAATTTGTCAAGAGGGATAAACTAGCCCTAGCCAACCTGCTCTCCTTGACAAATTAGCTCACACATAACTTCAAAAATTCATAACTTGACTTCTAGACCTCAGATTTTGATGATTTTCATTGCCCCTGGTTCCTCTAGAGGTCCTCTATCATCTCCATTGGTCAAATCACAAATCCCCATCACGGTTTAACACCCACACACTTGCGTGCAAAGCCCATATGATTGGGTTCTAGGTCCACAAACATATTTGTGTGCACATTCGTTCAAAAATTACTAGCCTAGGGTTTGGAGTACCTCCCAAGCTACAAATCTCAACATTCCCTCTTAGCAAGGGAGGTACTTCCAACACTAGGGAGTCTCCATTAACATCATCTTTGGCGACACTAGCCCATCTGACGTCCATCACTAGAGCATACTATGTAGAATGAACCCTGTAATTTCGGTAGTGCCTCTGACTTTTCTCATCTGAACCTAAAGACCTCAACACTTCCATAGGACTTCTCCCTTTGAAGTTAGACTCCCTTTGAGTCTACACGATCTCCACTCCCACACCCTGTCACTGATCTCATGTCCTACAAGGTCAGTCCGAGTTGCAGTCGAACACGTGCCATCATCACTGCAACCCAGTGCTGCAAGCTCTCATCCTCCACGATTAAACACAACACGTGCATATCCCTCCAATCTCGGATATGCAACATCATGATCCAATGAAGAACCTAGCTTGCCAATCTGTAGTCCATCACATGATCTCGATCAAACCAATCTCGTCCACGCCAAAGAAATTCTCGAGTTGTCCCAACGATCCATGGCAAGTCAAATGAAGTCCATGATCAAAAACTTGCCCTATAAAAAACTACCATTCACTTGGATCACCACCAATCCACCAGAACTCCCAGCCATTCTCTTTGCCAAGCCAGTCAAGACCACATCTCCATGTTCTCAGTTGAACCATCAACTCCATGATCTACACAATCCCAACTCCTTCTGAGATGCTTCGTTGTGCACACTCTGGTTCACTAGCCCTTCAAAGTAGCTCTGATATCATGTTATTTTTCCACGATACTGGAGTATAGGATAGAACATTAAATGATCAACGCTACTAATCCAAGTATCACAACAAGACTACTTTGCACAACAGAACAATATTAGATAGTAAATCTACTAATGCACAAAATATATGCAACCTTTTACAAATTTATACAACCCAACTTCGATATATTAACAAACTGATAATACAACAGTTTTAGGCTCCCGTACCATGGATAATGGCCCTCATACATCCACTGATGCAAGACAATAACTACTAGGGATTGGTGTCTGTCATGATGACCACCAATCTATCATGAACAAAGTACTTTGACCGTCTAGTTGATGTAGAGTTCCTCACAGTTGCCTTGGTCATACCTTCTACACATCTACTCGATCCTTGAACTCTCAATCTGTAGCGACACCCATCTGCCTCTATTAATGAACTAACTCCATTAGATCATTGAACTTGACTTCAAATGCTCTCATGCTGATCGTTAGTCCTTCAAGGCATCAACACATCGATACTCTTGTTGAGTTGTTCACAAGTCCATTTGTGAACAACTCTTTACCGACCACTACTGCTCCTCAGCGCTTTTGGGAATTTATTCCCACTAGTGCCTTCCTGTGCAGCTTGATGAAGACACACTTAAGGTTGGAGGGCTTCCCACTATCACTGTCGAATGTCCTTCTCCAACAATGAACTTAGGGCATGGAGGACTGCCCAACTTCTGCTATATATGTCCTTCTCTACAAGGCAAACCTAGGGCTACAAACTGCTCCTAGTTGATAAGGCCTTTGAGCTCTTTTTCTGCCACTTCTAACAATCCCTTAGTCCTTTAAGATACTTGTTCCTTAGGGTTTGAAGCAGGCCTCTACAATCCTCCACAAGTGATTCTTTAGGCTGTTCCAACTCTGCCAACTTAGTCCACTCTCACGCTGCCCTCCAACAGTCCACGAGCGTCCAATGCAATGTCCTCTCCTAGGACTTCTCATCCCCTAGCATCCAACCATCAACATGAAGTTATCTACAACTCACTGTTGTTGCCTTCTTGCCTTGGTATCTGTGCATCCTTCAATCTGATTAGGGCACACCAGTAGCCCTAAATCCCTACTATTCCCTTCTCAAGCAATCTACCCCCTTGTTGTCCTTTTCTAGGCCTCCTCACACATTGTTTGAGCCTCAAGATCCTCCTTAAGACACGTCACAACTTGCTGTTCTGCTACAACAAAGGTTTGGTCCTCTGACACAAGGAAATAAACCTTTGTTTAGGATGCCGCATTCTATAGGCTACTGCGGCTAGGACAGAGGGTCTCAACTAGCCTCTTGACCCTCAAAAACATTTTTCATGCACAATTGTAGCAACAACCCTTCTTTGCGGCCCATAACAAAAGTAATACTACTCTAAATATGCACAAAATAGTCCCAACTTACGTTAGACATTTGCACCCTAATCTGGCAAGGAAGTCACCCAAAAACAAGAGATAAGCTGCCCAACTAGTCCTTCTTGGCTCCACACAAGCTGCATCAGACCTGCGGATTTATCTCAAGGAATTCACACCCTAGGAGACAAACCCTCTTTAAACTCAGCGCCTTGCCTCCCTTCTTCGCTTGCCTCAATCGCTATCCAAATCAAAGAGGTATTCTTGATGGAAGATGCATTTAGGATATGAAAAATACGCTCAACGAACCCTCTTATTTATACACCTCTCAAGGGCTCCAAATGTTAAAATAAGGAATTGCTGAGAGGGGGGGTGAATAAGTAATTAAGAAACTCTTATTCTTTTTATTTTTATGCTTACAGTCTCTTCTTACAATATTTAGCTTGTGAGATCATGCATTCACAAATCAATTAACCAACAACATTTCAAGCACACATATTAAAACAACAATCACATGAGCAGTATGCATTTGACACTATTTTTTCATGTGGAAAACCAGAGGGAAAAAACCACAAATTTGTTGTTTGTTTATGATGTAAACTAAACACCCACTCAATTACATTTGTTTGTTTGTGAGCATTTGTACACAGGAGGCACTAACCCCTGTTGTTTAGCAAGTACCAACTTGCCAAGAGGCAACAACCTCTTTAGTATGCAGGCACCAACCTGCCTTTGGTTAACAAGAACCAACTTGCCAAGAGGCATCAACCTCTTTAGTATGCAAGCACCAACCTGCCCTTGCCACTTTTCTACTATTTCATACAATTTTCAAACTGAAAACATAGGCATACAATTTTACAAGTAAAATACCAAATAATTGTTGTTCACAGATTTGACTTTTGCATTCTGCCTTCTATGCTCACTTGCAACAAATTTCCTCTTGTTGCTCACAACAACAATTCCGCTGTGCTATGCCTTCACTGTCAAGGGCTCTTCACTGACTGCTCATCAACACTACCCTCGCCATTCTCCACATAACACTCTCGCTGCACTATCAGACAAGGTCCTCTCAGGTGCTTCAACATCTCTGTCACTATGCGCTTCACTCAAAACTCAATTACTGTCACACATCTGCCCAACTCTCTTAAGTAGATACATAACAATATTGTATTCCACCGTAGCTCAATGGAAATTCTGAGGTTTGTTCCTGCGCTGTACTGAGCTCAATGTTGTCTCTGTTGCCATCCACATTGCCCGAGATTGTACTCCTGGCATAGCACTCCATTATTCTGTTGCATCACTTTTTCCAAATTCTGTCGTTGCATTAAAACATAAGAATGGGCTTCGTTCATTTCACCATCTCATTGTGTGAATCTCCATGCTGAGAATTTAATCTTAGTCCACCTGCACACTCCACTGAGACTTCCCAGTCCTACTCATGGCTCACAGAGCTCGACTGTACTTCCGCAATGGCTTCTCTGTTTTTCATTTATTTCTATAATATGTGCATGGGATATCAGGGATGGCCTTCCTTCAACATCAAGACAAGCCCAACAGTTCTTTGATAGTCGCCATTACTCCTGATACTAACTCCTCTGTTCCCACATTCAATCTTGCAACTGTCGAACATCTTTAACTCTCTGTATTACACTATCGGAACCCAATATGTCTTGTATTATTTCAATAGTGTTATATCAGAGCTTTTACTCATCGAGACTTTTATTCTTAAAGACATTACTATAACCGATTTCTGATGTCCTTGGCCCATTTTGTTTAGCCCCTTTCTATTTTCCTCCATAGGACTGGGTGGGGTGGCCAAAGGATTAGCCTTAAGGTGCTAGGGCATTTTGTTCTTGCTTGGGGGTTGCTTTTCCTTTGTTAAGAGCTTAGCACCTTTGGTTCAATAAGTTCTTCTCGACCATGTGCCAACCTTAATATCAGAGCCCCCTTATCGACACTTTGTCAATTTCCAACTGTTATAAAGTGCCGACATCCTCAACCTCCGATATGCCTCACACCATGTGGCATTTCCTGAGAGGTGACACGTGTCACCCAGATTTCCCCCCTTATGTCCCTCAAAATGCCAAAACTGTCTGCCACGTGTTCTGTCGTACTGCCACGTCATGCTGACGTCGGATACCATTGTAGCTTATCGAGACGAATGATATGCCACCACGTGCCCTGTTATAGGAGAGAGAAAAGGGCTCACCCACCTTTGGTTTTGCAATGAAATCTTTTGTTAATTCTCTTTTGGCATTCCCGATGGCTTTTAACGCTATCAATGCTTCACCCATATCACAACATTTAAAAGGTTCACCACTTGGAAAGTTCCGATATTGCGATCACCGATATGCTTGACTACGATGTTGCGATGCGTCGATATCACTGGACCTTCGATATGCGATCGCCGATATTCCAATGCGCTGGTATGCCTGACCTTTCGATGTGCCGAAGCTTCGATATCTCAGGACCTTTGATGTTGTGATGCGTCGATTTCCTGGGCCTCCGATATGCGATCACCGATATGCATGCTTATTTGAACCTCCGATATGCAATCGCCGATATCTCTGGACCTCCGATATGTGATCACCGATATTCTTTCCTTCATGAAGCTTTAATCCTTGAAACTTCAGCAGACCATAACTTTTGATCCAGGAGTCCATTTTTGGACTCCACATATCGTTGGAAAACTTATTCAGAGCAATTTCCAATGTGGGGGGGTCTGATATAGGCTTTGAGTCCTACTTCTTAGAAGGTGACTACAAAATTCTCTCTGCATCTCTTTGGCCAGTTGAACAACAACTACCATGATGACCATTTTATGGCTTCTTCAGTAAGCTGCAACTACCATGGAGTTCCATCCAAACACCTAATCATCATGCTGACCCTTGTTTGACATCAATGCCAACACTTACATAACCGCCTATACACCATCAAATGTCCAACAATCTCTCCCTTTGTCATTGATTGCAACACCATAAGCTCCCCCTCAGGCTTGGCACGTTTACTCTGATGCGAATCTTCTCCTCCTTTGACATCAGTGGCAAAGAATACTTCACAAGCACTCCCCCTGAACCATTGCAGTCTACTCTCCCATGAATTCCACATGCTGAGTAGCGGCACCACCTACCAAAATGAAGTCATGTGGAGGGAGGAGTCACAACTCCTATCTACTACCCGAGATACTCAAATGGTTCCCTTTGCCAGTGGCTTGGTAAAGATATCTGCCAATTTTTCTTTAGTGGGTACATATACAAGTTTGAAAATGCAGCTTGTTCTCTCAAAAAATTATACTTGATAGGAATATGCTTAGTCTTTGAATGCATGATTGGATTTTTAGAGATGCTGATCACACTTGTGTTGTCACACATTATTGGAATGGGATCATACAACTCTACCTATATATCTTTCAAGGTTTGCTTCATCCATAGAATCTGTGGACAACAGGTAGCAGCAACAATATACTCTGCTTCAATAGTCGACAGAGAGATAGAGCCTCGTTTCTTGCTGACCCACGACACTAAAAATTCACCTAGGAAGAAAGCTGCACCAAAAGTACTCTTCCTGTCATCAAGACTTCTAGCCCAATCTGCATCTGTGTAGGCTTTCAAATTGAAATCCTACTTCAACTTGACACTCTAATGTCACCTTGTATAGCAATGCTTCTTTCATTAACATATTAAAGCCTATGCTTCTAAGCTTCAAGGGAGGTGGGAGATGAAAGGTATCCCTCGTTAATTATTATAATTTCAACTATACTAGTTCATTTTCCTTACAATCTTCTGGTGTATGAAAGGCCTGTTAGAGTCGGTCTAGTACCCCTCCACCAGAGATCAAAGCTCTTTGCATTTCATGATTAGGTGTTCCATCAGTGTGATCATGCATTCCGTTAGGCATGCCATAATCCCGGTGGAGGGAGTTTGTGTTTTTTATTCCCCTCTTGTTTGGCACTGCTGGTTCAGGTTTGTTTAAGTAAATAAAATCCTCAAAGGGTCATTCATCTTGCCTTAAGTTTCGAGGTCTTAGGTCTAGGGTTGAGTCCATTTTTGTCTTGAGAAGTCATAAAGGACCAACTGGCCAGAGGGATGTTCTTCATAAGCACCATTTCAACAATTTTCTCTATTGTACAGCTAAATTTTCACCTTGTTTTCAAAAACTCTGTTTTTGAAAAACAAAGGTCATTATCTCATTTCTTGTAAAAATTCTCAAAATTTCAAACTCTCCAAATGTCAAAGTGTAGCCTTGGTCTCCTTTGCCAAAGCACCTTAGAAGCTATCCCTGCAAAAATTTTCAGAAGAAATCATCATTTCAACCAATTTTTCAAAGAAAAGAAATCAAAAGTCAGAGCCAATTAATTCAAAAAAGTGTCAACACTCAAAACATTATAAAGTGGGTTTTGGGCAAGTAAAAACCTAAAGGAAGCCTATCAAAACACATCACTCTTCATTAGCAACTCATTTGCCTCTCACAAGCTAAGTGAATCCTTGCAAAGGCGATTTTAGGAGTTCTTGAGCAAGTTGAGCAGTTTCAGAGGCGCGCTACGCGTCAGGGAGGACGCACTACGCGTCAGGGGCGCGCTACGCGTCAGGGAGCCTTTCTCAGTGTTATTTTGCACGTGCGCTACACGTCAGAGGGGCGCTACGCGTTGGGCAAGGCGCGCTACGCGTTGGGGTTTCAGCTCAACAAACTGCCAGCAAGCCATCAAATCGATCTTTCTCTCAAGCACATTGCAGGTAGGCCTCTCCTTCATGGTTAGATTTGGTTTTGCAAGATGAAAGAGAAAATTAATATGTTCAAATTGCTATGAAAATGATAAATCAAAACCCTACATTCTTGTGGAAAATTTAAAGTCTCAATGTTGCTAGGGTTTCAAATTTCTCTTGCTGTCCAAGGTTGCCCATTTGTAATCCCTTTTTTCCCTCATTTTCATCACCTTTCTCTTTAAAATTTTCCCATGAAATTTCATAATTCTCCTCTCTAAATTCCTAAAACATATTTAATTCCTAAACCCTACTTCACTTTAAAATCCCACAATTTTGTGATTTCCCATGCTTGCCTTCCCTAAATTCCTTCTTTGTGTTTATTCTCCCTAATTCCCTTATGTTCCCCTATCCCTAACAATTCCTTTGTATTTATGTCCCCTTGGTAACAACATTTGAAAAAGTCAAACAATAGTTAATTGGGTGCCAAGTCAGCAATACATTTCAGCCATATTGCCTTCAAAACCATGTCAGAAACCGAATCAAATTATGAGCAGAGTTATGACAGTGATTCAACACCAGAGGTAGAAGTGCCAAGGAGGCATCACAAGGGTGGTAAGGGTGGTCGGCATGTCAGAGAGGAGCCCACTTCATTGGCTCATTTTCAAGCTTGTCCACTTGCAATGTCATGTTTTCAGTATCAATCATGCTTTGGATATTGTGAGAGGATCTCACAAATTCAACACCATAGAGAGCTGGTCTGCTTGTTTGTCCTACATTTGCACAATGGCCATGTGAACCTTGCAGGAGTGGATTTCACCTTATCACCTGAAATGGTTGCTCAAGCCACCGGGATACCAAATGTTGGGGAAGAGTGGACCAAGCGCAAGCTGCTAGACAAATTTCATTATCAACCATACATCAAACCCGGATGCATGAGGCACCTTACTGCTATTTTTCCTTTCAGATTCCTCAGGGATGAGTATGCACCCTTGATGAGGCTCATTATGCGCTATTTCACTTGTGAGGGAAGATTTTCACGTTTATATTCGTACCATATCTGTTTGTTGATGCATTTCACCCGGGTACGAATGATGAACATTCCATTTTTCATGTGCCGAAATATAGAGAAGATGGTGCCCGTAGTGCAAAGGAAGAACCCTGCACATCAACTCAAAAGTATATATCATTATGCACTGATCGAGATTGTAGTGATGCATCAGTTAGCACAGCAGGGTATTGCTTGGGAGGATTTCATTTCTCGCGACTTCTTCATGGTGCCACAACCACCTCCCGAGATTGTCCATGATGAGGGAGGGCCTTCACATCAGTTTGACATTCCTGAGCCAGAGCATGTCAGCGCTCCTCCATATGTTACATATCAGAGAGGCCACAGGGTCTTATTTGCATCTGCACGGCGAGTATTATCTCCACACCAGGTGGAAGGGGTCTCGCCTTCTTCATCAGCACAGCGAGTGTTATCTCCACATCAGGTGGAAGGGGCCTCGCTTTCGACAGCAACACAAGTACAAGAGAGAGGCAAGCAACCCAAGATTGATGAGGGGCCATCAGGTGATCCAGACATAGATATTGTTGACCTTGATATCAGCTCTCCTAGCTTAGAGTCAAAGGAGATCATTCAACAACTTAGGGCGGAAAATGACTTGTTGCAGCAAAAGTTGGAAATGGAAAATTGGACAATCACATACTTAGAGCAGCGCAACAAGCAGTTGGAGGATGAACACTCTTGATGAGTTGCGGAGGATCCGAGAAGACCGGAACTTGGCTCGGAAGAGACCCGGTGATTTGACACCTATTGAGCAAGGATCTATGCTCATTCGGGTGAACACTCATTTAGAGAAGTTGCTAGCCAAGGCAAACAGGGACAATGACATGCTCCGCCACATGAAGAATCATTATTGGGCCCGCATGCATGTGTGCAAAGCAAAAATGAAGGTACTCAAAGCATGCTTGGCCAAGGCACTAAAACGGAGGAAAAGGCTCGATCCGCTTCAGATTTTGGCTGAAGCCACCTTGAAGGAGCATGGTGTTCAATGATACACCTCCAGCTCAAAATTCAGGAAATTTGGAGCAATTTTGGTCAATTTTGAATTTTTTGTGCCAAAAACAGGTTTTTGCCCTCAACGCATAGCGCGCCCGCGTGCTACCCTTAAGTTGGGGAGGTCCATTTCAGGAAAACTCAGCATTTTTGGATTTGTCATGACAAATTACACTTGCTCAGTCACTGCCAAGAAATTTCATGAAGATTTGAGCCCCCAAAAGGTCAAAAAACATGCAAAAAATGACCTTCTGCCACTTTTTGGACACACAGGAAGCAGTCTTGGGGGTTTGCATTTTTGGAGGGGCAAATTGCCACCAAATTGAGAAATTCCACTTGGGCTGGAGAGTAGACATCCAGACCTTTCCAACAAGCCCACTTGTGCCTCATTTGGATGCTGGGAAGTGCCTCAAAAGTGGCCTGAAAGGCGCGCTACGCGTTGGGAAAATTTGCCAGTTTTGCACCTTCAGCTCAGGAAAACGCAACATTGACTAGTTTTGACTTTTTGGTTGGATTTTTCATCCTCTTTGATGTAATTGATGTAATTTCATGTCGACATGATACTTTTTTACCTATTCTAGAAGATTCATTCATAAAATGGCAAAAAATTAATGAATGAATTGGTTTCCTAGCTTATAGAGGCAAGTTGTTTTGATTGCCTAGATTGTAGTGCTCAGTTTAGAATTGGTTGAAACAGCTCCTAGGATGATGAGCTCAACCCCTAGAGGCAAGGGAATGGTTAGCTTGCCTATATTATGTATTTTCTTAGTCATTTTCATGGTTGGACTCTTGAGGGATAAGCTTAGACTGTTTTACACTTTGTATCTCTGCAATTTTGGCAAAGGAAAGACCAGGGTTTTGCAGCACTATTTGGGATTCCTGTGGTTATTTGTGTTGATGGTGTGTTTCTCTCATGTACTTTTAAGTTTGTTATGTATATCATTTTCCTACTCTTCTCTTCTGCAAATTAAGTAAATGAAGTGTTAAGGTAGAATTCATGGTTTCTATGCTCTGCCTTTAAGTTTGCTTAATATCTATGTTTTCATCTGTTTAAGGAGAACTCTCGACGGTTTCTTGCTCTCCTTAGCTCCTCACCGGTCATATCTACCCATTCATTTATTTCAAAGGCATCAAGACAATCTCCTACCTTGCCCCAAAAAGACCTCTGCAAGAACTGTGTCTCATCCCCGCACCCAAAATTGCCGTGCTCAGATTTCCAACAAAACCCTAAAAAATTAAAACCAAACTTTCCCCATCAGTTTACTAGCCTAAAATCAGTGTTCTTTATTAGGTCATCTCAGCCCTTTAAAGACCTTTTGCCGAGATAGACCCGGAGAGAGCCCTCTCCTGTCCCCGTAGGGCTAGCTACGAGGCTAAGTGGTTTGATGTTGCCTTGGATTTTGTCTTTTTCAGCCTGAGGCCAAATTCAAGCGCTAACAAGGCCCTCAAAACCTAATATAACCTATGGATTCAAAGTTATTTGTCAACCCTTGGGTTATACTCAGTCTACGCAAGGTAGCCCGCTTGGGCGTGTAAAGTAGCCGTAAAACGCGCGCAAATGGCCTTTCAGAGAATATTCCACGGGGCTCTCGATGCATGCCTCTAGAAAACTACCAAAACATAGGCTGGCTTATGAGCTTGCTATCGAGTCTTGTAAGCCCGAAGCAGAATTTTGTAAAGCAACCTCACAAGAATGTTATCTTTTGAGTTAGATTTATTTCTTAAACATTGAATTATGATATCTGAATACCCCATTGTATAAATACACATGATCTCCATTGAGCTAAGAATATTTAATCCTCAATAGAGTGCCAATGCTTCTAGTTGGTTATCAATAGCTTCTCTCAATTCCCAGACAAAATTTTATACCTTATTTCCTTCAAGATTAAAGACAAATTCCCAAACACCTGTAACCCTAAAGTAATTAAATAATTACTCAATTAATTAGTTATCTGATTATTTTTGTAATTTGTTTTCTTAATGTATTTAATATATTGTATAAAGGACTATGAGTTCCCATTCATGTTGAATGCGCCCAGTGATATATTATAATATTATTATTATTTTTATTATAAATATTTATTGATGAGACATGCATTTTTAAACTTTCATTTATGTTATCATATTTAAATATAGGGTTCAACTCTAATGTTTAATTATTTTTCTTGATATTCCAATATAAGTTGAGTGAATTGAATATTTTTATCCCTGATATCTAAACTTCCAAAACTCTAATTGACTTCCTACAATCCCTAAATGGTACTTGGATTTGGGGACTTGCCCTTCCCCCCTTCCCACTATTCCTCTTAGGCCCTGACTTCAATGCATTTAACACTTTTATAACAACGTCGTCTAGAATGCAAGGTCGTGGCTTGTTAAATTCATGAAGAAGATATAATAAATTCCAAAAGTCGTGGTGAATGTTACTAAATCGTGCACTATGGAGCTTCTATTGGGGGACCCAAGTGTAGTGAGATAGCTCATAGGGATTTGGCCCTCCTGTAAATCCATGAATCTTTGGTCGGATAAGAATTGGAGGCCTTTGATTAAAGGAAAAGTCTCAACCTCCTTTTGTGGAAGGGTTTTTTTAACCTTTTATTTTGAAGATAAATTTGATAGAGACTTGATATTCACAAGTGGCCCTTATTTTATGGGATCTCAAGACTTATATATATATATTTATATACAAATGGGGTCAAAATTTCAACCCTAAAAATTATGTTCCTTCTTCTGTTACCATCTAATTAAAACTCCTCTGCTTCCCCCTCCATTATTGGAATAAAGAAACATTAAAAAATATTAGCAATGCCCTAAGAGGGTATATAGATAGAGCAAAACCCAAGGATGGGATGTTTTCGTGTGCCTACATTTGTGTTGAAGTTGATTTGGAGAAAGGCCTTATAGAAGCATTAGATCTACCTTTAGATAATTGGACCTTCGTCCAAGAAGTTTAATATGACCATCTTACCTTATTTTGTTGGAAAATGTTCAAAACCTTCAAATTCTCTCTCGTAGAAGGAAGAAGGAGATAATTGGCAGACTGCCAAGAGAAGAAGAGGTCCCTCAAGGCTGCAAATTCCCCCTCAATCCCCTGAGAATCATATTGGTCCTAAGGTATCACTACCTCCTCATAATCCTTCAAGGGATTGCTTTTCAGTGAATTTGCAAGCTAGTTATAAAAGATACCTCAAAAATCAATTTAAATTCCTAAATGGACTAGAGAACATAGAGGAAACTTACTAAAATTTTGAATATCTTCACAAGAAAGAAGCTTTCCTAGGAGACCAAGAGGAGGAAGGTATGCCTGCACTTGAAGATGTCCCAATCCCATTGCAAGTTCCAAGGCAAAAATAACCAAAAGAATGAGAAGCCCTTCTCTCCCTAAAGACCTCCATCAGCCCTCGCTAATTTGTTCCATTAGATGAGGAGCTCTCTAGAAGAGATATTTCTGATGATACTCCTATGGAAAGGCCACATATAATAGTAGGAAGAAAATCAAAAAAATATATTTGATTTGAGCAAGTTGATGAGAATTTAGATCTAGGGACTCAAAAATCAATCAAAGAAACATTAACTAAATTCACTAGAAGTGCAAAGAAACTGATAGGCATGGTTCCTCCCTAAGGGGAGTGTACAATATCAACAAGTAAGTGATGAAGGTGGTCTCTTGTAACTTTAGAGGACTAGGGAATGAAAAAATATTATCATAAATTAAAATTCCGATTATAGAAGAAAATGCCTGATTCTTCTACTCTAGGAGACTAGAATGAAAGAAGAGGAAATTTGGATTAAAGGAAAAAGTGTATGGAGAGGCAGTGAATCCTCAACAACAAGCTCAAAAGGTGCTTCAAGAGAAGTCTACACTCTCTAGGACCCTTCAATATGTCAGAAGCTTCAAGAGTGGAAATATCCACATTGGGTAGCCCTCAACCTTTCCCATTTGCCTTCGCAAAAGGTGTGTTCTATTATTATTGTCTATATGTCAATTTCTTATTAAGATGAATTAATTTGTTGGAATTCTCTTCATAGTATAGGTGATCTATCTCGATCCTCCAGTCTCATTTTTGGTGTGATTTAAATACTATTTTGCATCCATGGGAGACTCAAAAGAGGTGAATCATAAGTTAGAGATCTTTCTAAAGAGAATATGGAAGATCAAATAATGCATTTGGACTTGATAGATATAAAACTAACAAAAATAAAACTCACTTGGAACAGTTGAAGGATTGGATTGCAAAACATGATGGCAAGGCTAGATAGGTTTCTTGTAAGTAGTGAATTTTCGGTTCAACATTTCTCTCTATCCTCCAAAGCATTGGCTTGGGGAAGTTTAGACCATAGGCCCATTGTTTTAGAACTTCATGAACTAATATATTATGGCCTTCTTCCATTTCAGTTCAATCCTCTTTGGCCCATTTAGAGGACCTCTTTGATATTATCTCCATGTCTTGTATCATTTGGGTTACTAGATCCCTTATCGATGTCTAGGAGTATAATATTAAAGTGGCTAAAGTAGCGCTAAAATCCTTGAGAAAATAAAATTATGAAGCTATAGAAAAGGATATAATGTCACTCAAATCAAATCTAGAAGAAATTGATAAAAAATTGGAGCAAAACCCTTTCTCCATGGAGATCAAAATGGAGGGAAAAAAGACATTTGAGCCTTACCATTCCTCCTTGAAAACAGAGGAAGAAATGTGGAGGTTTTAATCTAGGAGTCCATGGCTCAAGGAAGATAGCAAAAATACAATTTTTTGTTAGAAAATTTACTGCACAACATAAATAATTACCGAGAGGAATATATATAAGAAAATAACCAGCAACAACCATAAACACATAAACACAAATGTTTATTCGGGAAAACCCCAAATCCGGGGAAAAAGCCAACCTAATGAAATTTCATTATCCTTGGCCAAAACCCTAGCCAATCCGACCAAGTGAGCCTTCACCGCTCACCTCCAAGTCTTGCATTACAATGAAGTCCTTCCAGCCTTTTATAAGCTCCATTACATATAATACCACGGGCATAATACTATGGGTGAACAATACCATTTGCCCCAAAACCATCACTGTTTAACCCGGTCAACTTTGACTCTATCCTGAGTCAAGTTTACTTAACAATTCCCCCCTTAAACTTGACTTGGGGTTCCTTGACTAACTCGAGCCAAACCTGCTAAGTGAGACAATCCCGCTCACTCTAGCCCTTACCCCCCTTAGAGTTTTTACCCGGGGTATTGTTAACCCAACATCCCCCCCTATCACCTAGGTCTAACCAGACTTTACCGGTGATCACCGAGGGGTACACATGCCTTACCAGGGCTTACAGTAGTATGCCCATTTACATGCAATAATTTTGACTTCATTAATTATTATTATTATTTATTATTTATTTTATTTTATTTTTCATTTTTTTTTGCTGCTGCGATTCTGATCCATCCTCTCTCAATTTGATTTGCTCAAAAACTTCTATCAAACCGCTCCAACTGCGAGCCTGAGAACCTCGTAGATTCCAGCACCGGTGGCCTCACGTAGCAGAAAACGAACAATTTTCAAAGCTGCATGAACAATTTTCTTCTGCTTACCTTCTTTAAATAGCTGCATGAATCCCAAACACTTCGTTAGCATGTTCCAAACCGGTAAATATCGCAAATGCACTGCGATCCCTGGCAGTTACGACACTATCTTCCGCACATTCTCCTCGAGGTTCTTCCGCGTACGATTGTTCCACCATTATTTTTAGACCCATATCTGTAAAAAGCTGCATTGATCTCATCAGGCCATATAAACTCCTAGCATCAAAGAATCCCTTTGAAGCCAATATCTGGCTCTGATACCAATTGTTAGAAAATTTACTGCATAACATAAATAATTACTGATAGGAATATATATAAGAAAATAACCAGCAACAACCATAAACACAAATGTTTATCCGGGAAAACCCCAAATCTGGGGAAAAACCCAACCTAATGAAATTTCATTATCTTTGGCCAAAACCCTGGCCAATTCGACCAAGTGAGCCTTCACCTCTCACCTCCAAGTCTTGCATTACAATGAAGTCCTTCTAGCATTTTATAAGCTCCATTACATATAATACCATGGGCAGAATACTATGGGTGCACAATACCATGTGCCCCAAAACCATCACTGTTTAACCTGGTCAACTTTGACTCTACCCTGAGTCAAGTTTACCTAACATTTTTTTCTCTAGGAAAGAAAAATGAGGCTATAGAATAATAATGTTAAATAAATTTTGGTGGAAGGGAAAGAAATTTCCTCGTTTGATAATACCAAGGTCAAAAGCTTACAACAACTTATAAAACTTGTATTCTAAACAAATTCCCCCTCTTCTTCAAGTTGAGGAAGAAATGTTGGAAAACATCCCTCTTTTGTTGAGCCTCTATTTTGTCCATATTTTCATACCTTTTTGTGAATAACTCTATGCATGTACTAGGTGTTTATAGTCATTATTATTCTTTTTATGCACTATTGGGCTATTAGCTAGAGGCATTCAGAGGCAACAGTTATTGATTTATGAATTCTTCTTGTTTTGTTAATTTGAAGAGTATTTAATGTAAGAAAGTGTCATTAATGTAATAGGTTCTCTTTGTGGCAGGTGAACAGTTCATGTACGAGTAGTGTAGAAACTGAAATGTTCTCACCTCCATGGTTTTTGCCAGATATTGTTGGCCTTGATTATGCACTAAACAGGGCATAGTCTTCATGTGCTTATTACAACAGTCATCACCGATTCAATAAAAGATGCAGTTGGTCGACCTCGGCCTGACTTCTATTGGTGTTGTTTCCCTGATGGAGTACCAATCTATAATAATGTTACTGAGAATGTTATTTGTCATGGTGATCTGAAAGTCACAAAGGAAGGGCATAAGAGCTTTCCCAACGGACATACATCATGGGCATTTGCAAGCTTAGGATATGTCTCATTATATCTTGCCGCAAAGATTAATATGTTTGACCGTCGGGGACATGCTGTAAAACTTTGCATTGTTTTCTTTCCACTCTTAGCAGCTGCCCTCATAGGATCTGGCGAAGGTGTTAGTACAAATGACATGGTTGTTTCCTTGGCCAGTGGTTTATCTGGAGCCAGGGAAATAACTTTGCTAAAAGATTTAGAGGTCCAAAAGTTACAAGCATCTCTCGATGCAATCATGCAAGGCTTGGCGAAGTCGATATCATCAGATGTAATTTTTAAGGGATCAAGTTACAATAACAGAGGTAACAATTGCTCAGGTTTACAATTGGGATGTTCACCAACACAGAAAACAACAACAAGCAATGCGTGGAGCTAAAGTCAAACTACTTCTAGAAGCCACAGAGTTGTTAGTAGCATGATTAAAATACATACACTTAGAAAATGCGTCTTGCACCCATTCGAACTCAGTCAAAATTGAATTTTCTTATTTTGGTTCTAAATCAATTGTAATTCTAAACTTGTATGCCTATTAATTGTAGATCTGAGTAATTGGGGCAATGTTTTTGCTATAAGACAGAGGGTTGTGCACTGAAAAAGGGGATCCAGATCCGACATTGTATTTTGTAAATCACATTTCTTTGCAGAAGGGGAATTGGTTTCGTTGTGCAGGAAGGGAGGAGCATGTGTGCCCAGTGGGATGATCCCTGGAGGGGACCACTGGAGCCCAGCTCTACAATATTCAACAGTTATATAATAGGACTTTGAGATTAATATATTTTGGCATTCTATTTTTCATTTATGTTTCTTCTGAATCTTCTAGCATTGTGAGTTAGTTTTTGCATGGGCAATGAGCTAGGTGGTTGGGCCCACAAGCCAATTTGTTGCCCCAAACCTTTTAGGATTTCCTTTGCTGCATTTTGTTTTGCATGGTGTGAGTGTGATGTAATACAGTTCTGTAATTTCATTTCACAGTTTTGTTTTATGCTTTGATCATTCGACTGGTGATTTTATCTACAAGTCTTTCTCATAGCTTTGATCATTTTAGTTCAATTAATAATATTGTTATGTATTTTTATAAATACCAAGGCAGAGGATAAACATGGAATGTTTTACTGCATCTTTTATTTCGATTACAAGTTAAGTGTGATACTTACCCTGATCTCATTGTTGCATAACGAGGTTTACTTTCAGGATATAATGGTGAAGGAAACAATTGTTGAGTAAGAGTTCTGGTTAATTTAACTTAACATGTATTCATGATTTCCTTAAAATCATTATTTTAAATGTGAAACAGATTCCTGCACTTTGAAGAAAAACATTCATTTTTGAAATCTTAATAAACAAATGCCAGGATCAGCATAAGGTGAAGTTGTGAATCTTGTTTTATTGGCAAAGTAAAGTGCTCGCATAATTCTTAAAATGTCTTGAGGTTAATAGCTATGATTGATATTCCTTTCATCGTAATTAAATGTTGCACACATCATATATAATATTTCTGTATTGCAGAGGAATTATTTAATGATTTTATAAGATCAGGGTAAGTAGTAGAAAATATATTTATTCTATTTTTTCTTGTTGCACACTTTCCTTACAGCTAAATATTGAATTTTCTTTAAAGAAGCAGTGCATATATCATCTCGATTCTTTTCAAAGCATTCAATGATTTCCGTAGAATAGTTGGAATGAATTTGCTTTATGCTTAGTTTTATTTCATGTTTTTCATCTTTGCAACATAGCAATATTTTTTAAGAGGTTTTGCATTCCTTATTTCCTAAATTACATTATTTATTTCCTAACGACTTTCCAATTGGAATGGTGCCTACATTCCCTTGTCCCCTAGACAACTGAGGAAGACTTTTTGTAGTAGTCAACTCAATCCAGAAGAGGAGCCAGAAGTAGATTCCCAGTGTGTTTACTTTTCTTTGAAGAGTCTTGTTCATTTTTCCTGAATGATGCGTTTTTTGAATTTCTTGCAAGAGCTTGATTTTTATTTGACAGATCCCTGAGGTCGTATTTTGGCATTCATTGTGTTACACCTCTAAGCTTACCAACTCGGATTGACAATTTAAATGTTGGTGTAAATCTTGCATTTATACCGCTCGACATTTTGGCTTTGTTTCCGGGGAGACATTGAAGGATAAGGCCTCACGACTTGTCATGCTTTTCCCTTTCCTTTACAATTGAATTTTTAGATTAACAAGATTCCCCTTGCTTGTTGAAGCATACTAGATGGTATTTTCAGAGAGCTCACAACCAAGTTTTCCTTTACCACAAATGAGTGATTTCCTTTACTGCAAAGTGTGATGTCGAATTTTTTTCTTTTACTGCAATTGACTTTTTATGAGTGATTTCTTTTACTGCAAAGTGTGATGCTCGATTTACTACAATTGAATTTTTAAGAGTGATTTTATTTACTACAAAGTGTGATGCTGGGTTGCTTTCGTTTCTGCAATTGAGATTATTTAATTTTTGCAAGTGTGATTTTCTTAGTTTACAATATTGGCTTGTTCCTTTAACTATAATTGAATTTTTGAGTTAGTGTGTTTCTATTTTTCTTCTTTTCAGGTGCTAAAAGAACCCCCCGTTCTCAATCTAGGTGCTGAAAACATTTTCCAGCTAGCAAGGAAATGTTAGGAAGTGTGATGCTATTCCAAGAACTATCTCAAATTCTAGCAGAAGCTGGGGTCTCTGCTTCACATAAAGAACACATTTTGGCATCAATTAGAGATAGGTATATCCCTCTGGAAGAAAAGACTCATGAAGATCCAGAAGATCTTCCTAGGGAAACTGAGAAGCTATGGATCATGCTTGATGAGGAGAAGCCATCAAAAGCAGATATTAAAGAACATCCATCTGATCCGGCCTGAACTTTAGAGGATAAACAAAGAAATGTGGAGGATTCACATGATGCACCATATGTTGTCCATGAATCAAATGACCAAGAGTATATGGATCCCATAGAATCTTGGTTTCAAATGACTGTCAGTATCCATCCCTCCTTTATCATTCGACAATTTGTAGCATCACATCAGTTAATGCAGTTGGTTCCTCATGTTCTGGTATTTTTTCGAATATGCTTTTCAAATTTGAACATGAGTAAGATTATCCTCATGTTGCGCACATGGATGCATTGGGAGTACTCCTATACTTAAACGTGAGTCTTCCGCTTCTTAGGGTAGAGTAGGGTAGAAGAATAAAATCAATGCCATGAATAAATATGTTACAACAATGCTATTAGGGTTTTGACTTCCAAAGGATAGCCACTGAAACCACTTTTGATCCACATTGGTTGTTAACACACACATTTGTGACAAGTCTTGTTGAGTATGATTCACTCTAATATCTCATGATTTTGCAAAAGTAACCATGATTAGTCATTCTAATGAGTTGTCATCTTAGATATATATTTTCAGTTTCCCTTAGAAGTTACCATTGGAGAGCCTCCTATATGGACCACTCTTATAAAGATCATAATGAGCTATTCATGAGAACTCTAGCATTATTAACTAAAAAAAAAATCTTTCATACATTATCTGGGATCTCTTATCAAAACAAGTCTTTAGGGTAGAGGAACTAGCCAGTAATGATTAGTCATTAAAAACTTTTCACGTGATCCCGTACTCTTAAGGAGTAGATCTGCCTCCCCACTTATTAAGTAACCTTTGAATTTAATCACAATCGAACTTTACAAAGGATTGATTGGAGGATAAGAGGTCTCAGGATGAGCTGACCTACCACGATCATGAGATATAACATCTATGACATTACTGTGACTAGTCACCAAGCCTAAGTAATGGTTTTCAGCGGAAAGTTGGAAGACTGGAGGTATCATCACGAGTCGGCCTATTCGTCCATGTTAGTTCTTGTGAGTGGCAGTGCCATCAGCTGGTTACCAAGCCAGGACAGTGGCCTTCATATAATTTCTAAAAGTCAAGTAAGAAAACTCTGAATCTATATCTAATAAGTGGGATACAGACATTTCGCTGGGTTAAAAGACATCCCTGCTGAGGCTATAGACACCTGCAGGCAGTAGGACCATGTCTGTGGTATTAAAGTTAATTATAAACTATGATTTACTTGATTATCTTTCTCTTTCCCTAAGACTCATCCTTTTATTTCTTGGACAATGGTTTTAAGATTATTTGAGGATGATGCTTTGAGTTCTATCTTTCAAAAACTAGGAATATTTAATGATGTGGTACCCTTATTATAGGTAATTCTTTGTACTAGATTCAAAAGAAATTCAGTTTTGCATCTAGATGAAAACAAAATTTAGAGTGTTCAATGAAGAAGTTGTTGCTTGGTCCAAGAAGGTGTCATCTTGTTCTATTTCTATTTTCTGGTATCATGACTCACTTCAATTCTTTATGGTATTTAGAGTGATGAATTGCTTAGCAATGATTACTCACTAGGGGTTGATAGACAACAATGTGTGTTGATTGTGGTTGCCTCTAAAAGCACTAGATGGCCTAGGTACAAGATTGCTATAAGAGGTGCAAGAATCTTGTGGTATTCTTTTTGAAATTGCACCTTTTCAACATAAATTTGTTTTTTTATATCATGAATGTTAAGAAGACTCTGGGTAGAAAAAAGAACTCTGAAAAAGAAATCTATGACAAGTAGGGAGTTCATTTGAGACAGTACAACATGTATGTGAGTTCTATTATAAATGTGCAATACTCTTTTTCCATAATGTCTAGTACAAAACATTTCTTTCCTGTACCTGATCTTATTACATTGAAATTTTGTCATTCCTACACTCGATACTTTCATAAGGACTGTAACATGGTTTTAGTTGGCACTGTAATAGTGATGTTGCAAACTTGATAAATGTTTTAAAAATTATGACATACCCGATATCTTAATATTTCCTTGCTGGAGATTCTTTTTGACACTCTTAGGTAGCATAGTATGATCATTAATATTTAACCATTCCCCCTGCCTTCTTCCATGATTTTATAATTTTATGGTTTGGCTTGCATGAGGACATGCAAGAAGGTCAGCGTGGGGGAGTGTTGAGCCTCCATTTTGTCCATATTTTCATGTTTTTTGTTGAATAAATATTGCCTGTACTAGGTGTTTATAGTCATTATTATTCTTTTTATGCACTATTGGGCTATTAGCTAGAGGCATTCAGAGGTAACAATTATTGATTTATGAATTCTTCTTGTTTTGTTAATTTGATGAGTATTGAATGTAAAAAATGTCATTAATGTAATAAACTCTTTTTGTGGCAGGTGAATAGTTCATGTACCAACAGTACAAGAACTACAATGTTCTCACCTCCACGGTTTTTGGGCCTTGATTATGCACTAAACAGGGCGTTGTCTGCCTGTTCTTATTACAACAGTCATCACTGATTCAATAAAAGATGCAGTTGCTCGAGGTCGGCCTGACTTCTATTGGCATGTTTCCCTGATGGAGTACCAATCTATAATAATGTTACTGAGAGCGTTATATGTCATGGTGATCCGAAAGTCATAAAGGAAGGGCATAAGAGCTTTCCAAGCAGACATACATCATGGGCACTTGTACGCTTAGGATATATCTCATTATATCTTGCTGCAAAGATTAATATGTTTGATTGTCGAGGACATGCTGCAAAACTCTGCATTGTTTTCTTTCCACTCTTAGCAGTTTCCCTCATAGGATCTGGTGAAGGTGTTAGTACAAATGACACAATTGTTTCTGATCCAGAATATTTTGCTTATAGATGTGTTAAAGAATTACATGCATAAATTGTAGCTTAACATAGAAAACTTAATGTGCACATGAGAGAAGAGTAGAAACACATAAAGCATGAAAGAAGACAACAAGACTTGATAACGGAGTTCGTCCGACTTGGACTACATCTCCGGGCCCTGCTCGATCAATGGGGAGGCCTTCATTCATTAAATGGCATAAGAAAGAAGAGTACAAGCATCAGTTACAAAAAAGGAGTTTTATACCTCCATACTGAAAAATGGCCAAAAAATGTAGAACTATGATGGAGAAACGGACAACGCCATTGCGTTCATGGCATCAAGAAATGTTGAAACCATATAAAATCTGTCAAAATCTGACAAAGTGGAAATTCGGCCCTCCTACAAAATTCTACCTTGAATTGCGTGCACTTCCTCCTCCCACTGGGCACATTGATAAGATGTGTTTAAATAACAAATGGGTGGCGGATTTTTCAATGAAATAGTTATGGCGCGTTGGTGGAAGGTTCGGTTAATATGAAGGAGGTTGGGTGGTCAAACCCCACCTCCTCCTTTTTTTATACACCACAAACGAATTTAAAATATTGGTTGGGTCGGGCTGCCCAAGGCATACCTCCGCTGGCTCCATCATATTTATTTGGGCGATGGTTGCGTGTCTTGGGGTTGGGTCCATGCCCCAAGGGCCGACCCACTAAACTCTGTTACATATTGAATAGTGGTTATGGGTTGTGGGGTGGCGGGGTCATGGCCGCCCACCCCCGTTTGTTTGCCCTTGTAACCGTTTGATGGATCCGTGGGAGGGGCCGGGGGTCGTGGCCCGCCCCTCCACCAATATTTTATTTTTTTATATGGTATGGGTTGGGGTGGCGGGGTTGGTGGCCCGCCACCCCCTTTTTTTATATATATTTTTAATTTTTATAAACAAACTGTGCAATTTTGAAAATTCGGTTTTGGACCGAAGGAGTCATTTTAACTAGGCAACAATTTTGCCCAGAATCTGGCTGGAGTTGGCCGGATTTCGTCCACCGGAAAAAGTCCAAATTGTGCCTTCATTAATCCTGCCCAGTCATCAAAAAGTCAACCCAACTTTGACTGCCTCTATCTCCTTCATTTGGACTCGGATTGGAGTTTCGTTCGCACCATTGGAATCAGAATGACGAGCACTTCGATCTGATGTCAAGTTCATAATCTTTCCGCCACTTTGAATTTTGAGATTTTTCCATGCCACTTGTGTCTGGAGATCCACCTAGATCAATCCTTCCCATTGAGGAGCTTTTGGACCCCAAAAGCATTTACACTTAGCACACTGTTTGTGTCCTTTCAACCCACACTTTCGATCACCTGCACGCAAAACTAGTACATTTTTTTTTTTTGCAATTATGCACACCACACATGACTTAACAACCCTTCCTTGCCAAGAGTTTATAGCACACACTCCTTGGCCAAGGATTACATAAAAAGTAATCAATACCTCAACTACTAATAAAGAAAGGCCAAAATATCATCATTGCGTTTTGAAGTGATAGGAAACACACCATCACTTTTACATTTACTTGCAATGTATGATTTACAATGGTGGCCATAACAAGCTACTACCTTAGAAAAACCAACTTAATAAAGTAGACCACCGTGAATGGGGTGGATTCATTTGCTGAACATGTTCACCTTTCGGCTCCTCCAACGATGTTTCCAGAGCATGGAGCATCGGACACGCGGTCTGTTGGTGTCCCTCTTTGTTGCAATGGCTACAACGATTCTTCTTCCTCCAAACTTTTGGGGTTGCCTTGGGGCGCTTTTCCATAGTGTTCATTCGATAATTGTTTATGGGGCCCTCACTATCACTGGACTGTGAGGAGGGAATTTCATCGTCTGTCGTTGGCTGGTTTCTAGCTGTATTGGAGCTTTCTCCCATTTCCTTTCTGGCGTACCTGAGTCCTGCACGACGCAACAATTCCTCGACTTCGATGGGTTTACGATGTCTTGCCCTTTGATGCTGAGGCCCTTTCCCTAATACCCCATCTTCTTCAGTAGTTTGGATCCAATCCTTGTAGTATATGTTTTTCAAAAGTAGCAAATTCATCATCATTAAAATCATATGAAATCGAGGAATCGCTTTTTACCTCCAGCATGTAGAAGCCTCCTTAGCTCAGCATTCTTTGCTTGGATGCGGTGGTTGATCTCCTCAAGTTCTTGGAGCCTTACTGCGGGCAGTGCCCTTTTTGTTAAGTTTGTTGAAATCCTTGATTCATGGTCGAAATCAGACCCCAAATCTATAAGTCCTGCTGCTGCGATCCCAAGGGCTGCAAACTTCGTTTCATCACCGGAATTGGACCCCAAGTCAATGGGCCTACCTCGTGCAAATCCTGTAGCTGCGACCTTCTCATCTTCCTCTGACTTGGAATCTTGGTTTTGTTGCACGGTGGTGACGACCTTCTGCTTCCCCTTTCTGTCATTCCTTTCAGGTCTCAGCTCAGGGTGCAACTTCCAACAATTTTCTTCATCATGCCCCTCTTTCTCACAATGTGTACAAGAGGGATTTGCTCCCCTTCTCTTCGCTGCTGCGGCTCTCTTTGGGTGGTCATCCCGTTCAGGTGTTCCCCTGTTTTCCAGATGAATGAACTTTACACTAGTCGAGTCAATGGTAGTAGGTTCAAACAATAATAATGAATGTGTAATGTAACTATGTAATGATCCAATATACTTAGTTACTATTTCAGGTGAGTCAAGTGCAATGTCCAAATTAAGTGCTTGTTTTCTAAACTCCTTGGTAAAGCTTTGAACATCCTGACCTCTGCCTTGCCTTAAGTATTTCCAATCCATTAAGGCTTTTTTCTTATAACCCAAGGGATAGAATTGTTCTGGGCCCTGCTTGTTTCATCACTTCTCTACGCCATGAACGCAATGGCGCTGTCCGTTTCCCCAACAAAGTTCTATATTTTTTGGCCATTTTTCAGTATGGAGGTATAAAACTCCTTTTTTGTAACTGATGCTTGTACTCTTCTTTCTCATGCCATTTAATGAATGAAGGCCTCCCCATTGATCGAGCAGGGCCCGAAGACATATTCCAAGTTGGATGAACTCCGTTATCAAGTCTTGTTGTCTTCTTTCATGCCTTATGTGTTTCTCCTCTTCTCTCATGTGCACATTAAGTTTTCTATGTTAAGCTACAATTTATGCATGTAATTCTTTAACACATTTATAAGAAAAAGATTCTGGATCAAGCGGTATCAGAGCGACGAGCACTTCGATCTGATGTCAAGTTCATCATCTTTCAGCCACTTTGAATTTTGAGCTTTTTCCATGCCACTGGTGTCTGGAGATCCACCTGGATCAGTTTCCTTGGCTAGTGGTCTATCTGGAGCCAGGGAAATAACTTCACTAAATTATTTAGAGGCCCAACAACTACAAGCAGCTCTCGATGCAATCATGCAAGGCTTGGCGAAGTTGATAGCATCAGATGTAATTTTTAAGGGATCAAGTTACAATAACAGAGGTAGAAATTTCTTGGGTTTACAATTTCAATGTTCACCAGTGTAGAAAACAACGACAAGCAATGTGTGGAGCTAAAGTCAAACTACTTCTAGAAGCCACAAAGTTATTAGCAACATGATTAAAATACATACACTCAACAAATGCGTCCTTCACCCATTCGAACTCAGTCAAAATCGAATTTTCTTATTTTGGTTCTAAATCAATTGTAATTCTAAACTTATAGGCCTATTAATTGTAGATCTAAGTAATTGGGGCAGCGTTGTTGCTATAAGATAGAGGGTTGTGCACTAAAAAGGGGATCCAAATCCAACATTGTATTTTGTAAATCACATTTCTTTGTAGAACAGGGGAATTGGTTTCGTTGTGAAGGAAGGGAGGAACCTGTGTGCCCAGTGGGATGATCCCTCGAGGGGACCACTGGAGCCCAACTCTGCACTATTCAGCAATTATGTAATAGGAATTCGAGATTAATATATTCTGGCATTCTATTTTGCATTTATGTTTCTTCTAAATCTTCTGGCACTGTGATTTCGCTGCTGTAAGGGCAATGAGTTGGGTGGATGGGCCCACCATCCAGTTTGTTGCCCCAAACTTCTTAGGATTTCCTTTGCTGCATTTTGTTTTGCATGGTGTGAGGGTGATTTAATACAATTCTATAATTTCATTTCATAGTTTTGTTTTATGCTTTGATCATTCGACTGGTGATTTTATCTATAACTCTTTCTCATAGCTTTTATCATTTTAGTTCAATTAATAAATTTGTTATGTATTTTTATTAAGACCAAGGCAAAGGGTAAGAAACGAATGTTTTACATCATCTTTTATTTCCATTACAAGTTAAGTGTGATACTTGCCCTGATCTCATTGCCGGATAACGAGGTTTACTTTCGGGATATAATGGTGAAGGAAACAATTGTTGAGTAAGAGTTCTGGTTAATTTAACTTAACATGTATTCATGTTTTTCCTTAAAATCATTATTTTAAATGTGAAACTGATTCCTGCACTTTGAAGAAAAACATTCATTTTTGAAATCTTAATAAACAAATGCCAGGATCAGCATAAGGTGAAGTTGTGAATCTTGTTTTATTGGCAAAGTAAAGTGCTCGCAGAATTCTTAAAATGTCTTGACATTAATAGCTATGATTGATATTCCTTTCGTCATAATTAAATTTTGCACATATCATATAGAATATTTATGTATTGCAGAGGAAGTATTTAATGATTTTATAAGATCAGGGTAAGTAGCAAAAAATATATTTATCCTGTTTGTTCTTTTGCACACTTTCCTTATAGATAAATACTGAATTGTCTTTAAAGAAGCAGTGCATATATCATCTCGATTCTTTTCAAAGCATTCAATGATTTCCGTAGATTAGTTGGAATGAAGTTGCTTTATGCTTCTTAGTTTTATTTCATGCTTTTCATCTTTACAACATAGAAGTAATTTTTAAGAGTTTTTTCATTATTTATTTCCTGAATCACATTCTTTATTTCCTGAACGGTTTTCTAGTGGAAATGGGGCCTACATTCCCTTATCCCCTGGACAACTAAGAAAGACTTTCTACAGGAGTCAAATCAACCCCGAAGAGGACCCAGAAGTAGATTCCCAATGTGTTTATTTTGCTTTGAAGAATCTTGTTCCCTTTTCTTGAGTGATGACTTTTTTGAATTTCTTACAAGAGCTTGATTTTTATTTGACAAATCCATGAGGTCGTATTCTAGCATTCACTATGCTACGCCTCTAAGCTTACCAACCTGGATTGAAAATTTAAATGTTGGTGTAAATCTTGCATTTATACCGCTCGACATCTCCTAGTTACTCAAAAGGATAATAAGTTATTGCTGAAACCAATTACATAAGAGGAAATGTGGACAATCATAAAATCTTTCAACCCAGATAAATTTATTGGTCTAGATGGCTTTTCAGCTCACTTCTACTAGCACTATTGGCATATTTTCAAAGTCAACTTATGTAGGATTATCAATTATGTGTTCCACCACTCCTAGATAGGAGGGATCAACTCCACATTTCTTGCCTTGGCACTAAAAGAGGTCAAGCCCTCTTCCTTTTACATGTTTCAACCTATTTCTCTTTGTAATTTTCTTATAAAATTGTGTAAAAAATTATTGCATATTGCCTTAATATGTTATTGCCAAAGCTAATTTTAGAGAATCAAGGAGGTTTTGTAAGCAAAAAACAAATAGTGGATAACATTATTTTGGTGCAAGAATTTATTCACTAAAGCAAACGTATGAAAGAAAAAGGAACGATCATCAAATTATACATGGCTAATTCCTTCGACAGAGTAAGACGCTCCTTCTACTTGTTGTTTTAAAGAAATTGGGATTTGGTGGTAAATTTATTAGCTCGATAAAATTTGCATCGAGGACCATTGGATATCCCCATTAGTCAATGGTATATCTGTGGGCATCTTCAAGGTCACTTGTGGGATATGACACGGATGCCCCTTATTTCCTTTGTCATATATTATTATGGCAGAATCTTTGAGTAGAAAGATAGAAAACGAAAGGAGACTAGGGGCCTTATTAGGGATCAAATTCACAAGAGGGATAAAGATTTTAAGTCACTCTTAGTTTGCTGATGATACTTTGCTATTGGGAGGAGCCTCAATGGTCATTGCAAATCGTTTTAGATTAGTACTAGACAATTTTGTTGTAGCCTTAGGAGGGATAATTAATGGAACTAAAAGCTTTATCCACACATGGAATATCAGCCATAATGCACAAAAACTCTTGACTCTCTCATAGGATTTTTAGTTCTAGAGTCTTAGTCCCCATTCTCTTACTTGGGGATCCTCATTTCATTAAATCCCTCCCCTCATCCTTGTTGAGCTCTATTACTTGAAAAATTTAAATCAAAGTTTTCTCAATGAGGAGCACAACGCTTGAATCCAGTTGGAAGAGTTATCTTAATCAAATCTATCATTTCCACTCTTCCTCTTTATGAATTCACTTCTTTGTTGGCTTCTAAAAAAGTTAGAGATTCACTTCTCATGCAAATAAGAAAATTCCTTTGGCAAGGCAGGAAATCAAACTCCAAAAGATTTCATTTAATTAAATGGGAAGTAGTACACACACCAAAACCCATGGGGGCCTAGGCATCAAATACATGTCCCTTATGAGTTTAGCAATGGGTGGCACGCTGGCTTGGAGGCTTATTTCAGGGAAAAATAACTAGTGGAAGAAAGCCCTAGTGAATAATTATTTCCTAAACAAAAGGATAACTTCCCTAGCATTTCCAAATCATATCAAGGGATGTTCCCATATTTGGAGACTAATTTATTTTTTTATACCATTAATAAAATCAAGGCTTAATTTGAATCCTAGAAATGGACATGGTATTAACATATGGACTGCCTCCATTCTATCGAATTTTCCCCTTGAGTCTTGCAATCAATTTAATCCTCTCATAAATTGGCTTTCAGAACAACTCAAATTCACATTGTTTAATATATTGGCGTGGTCAAAAAGCAAAGGCTAGAATGGTTGGTATTTGGGAATGATCCCTCCTTTGTCTCCTCTAGTGTGGGATATGGAACTTGACTTGTTTATTTTTTCTCCCATTTCGTTATTATCAAAAGATCATAAAGGTTGGGGTCATTCCTTATACATGGTAAAGTCTAGATGTAGACCACTCCTCTTTCCAAATGGTATTCAACTCAAATCAACAATGTGTTATCGCCTATGGAACTCAAATTTTCTTCCCAAAATTAATGTTTTTTGTTGGATGTTAGCATACAAAAAGATTCCAACATCCAAAAATCTACAAAAAGAGGAATAGTAGGACCTTCAAGAAGTGCTTTGTGCAAAGAAGAAGAAGAAGAAACCATATCCCACTTATTCTTGGATTGTGAATCTTCTAAGTAGGTATGGGAATGTATCTCCCACCAAAGTTTATGGCCATCAAATATCATCCATTACTTTGATTCGTGGGGTAAGCATTATGCAGGTTCCTCGCAAGGAAACCCACTTTTAAAATAGATGTAGTGGGCTAGATCAAACAAAGTTATTTTTCAAAGTAAACTATCATCCCCTTCAAAGGTTGATATTAGAGCCTCCTCCTTTCTAACTGAATCAGTAAATTCTCACAATTCCTTCTCAACTTCCTCCTAGGAAGTGGATAAGATGGAAGAAACATGGATTCAAGGCTTCAATTTACAACAACAAATCAAACTGAGAGTCGAAAAAAGACAAAACACAAGAAAGCTTAAAATATCGAAGGAGGAATTTGTTGAATTGTTATTAGGAAAAAATCATTGAGTTATATTGTTTGACGATACCTCAAAATCGAATCAATGGTTGCAAGAGTGATGGGGTAATATATTACGTCAAAGGAAAAAGATAAATTTTATATTATTTAGGTTTGGGTTCAGCCTCAAACAAACAAGCAAGAGCCTACATCCTTTATCAAGGCCTACTCTCAAGGCCTACTCTAAGAACTATCTTAGTAAGCCACCATGTTAACTATAATAGGGGATTCTTCTCTCCTTATCTCTTATTTACAAAAAAGAAATCCTCTCTTGATAATTTGATTGAAGACTCCCCCTACAAGAATAAGACGTTTTCTTCATAAATTTGAACAATATGAAGCCTTTCATACTCTAAGACATAACAACATAGAGGCTAACTTGTTGGTGAATCATGGAGTCATATTAGCAAAAGGAGACTCGATGGTTAATAAAAATAAAACAAATGTTTGATTCCTTAGATTATTTGGAACATCATCATGCCCAAAGACACAAGGGACCTTTCAAAATATGAAAACAAGTGGAGTAATGGTTGGGTAGGTGGAGGTTCCTCTGAGCTCCCAGAACTCAACATCCTAGCAAAGGAGGAGAATGAACAAGAGGACAAGAAGGACTTCTCAACAACATAACCCAAAAAAATAGACAAGTTCTTAATGAATTGTAAATTTGTTCTTTTTCTTAGGAAATTATTGGAACTTTTTACTTATAGACCAATAGATAATTTTGAAATGTATAGAGAAGAACAATCCCAACTTTGGCTATTATGGTTTGTTTTAGACCCAAACTCTTTGCATCTATGGTTGATTATGCTCTTTGATGTATAGATGAAGTGTTGTAATGCCTTATGATGACTTTTAGTACAAAAAAATTCAGTTACAATTAAAAAAAAATCCAGCACAAGGTAGCACAAGGCTAAATTATTGACATCAAGTAAGGTACTAACTCATGTAGAGGGGCAAGAAAATTATTGTGTGATTTGGGAGTTGAATACAAATTATATCATCCATGGATAAAAAGGATGATTGTATTTTATACAGTGGAAGATATGAAGAAAAATAGCTATCGATATAATATAAAGGACTCACGGGTTCCATAAAAAGTATTATGCCACTTGCCATAATTCCAAGATTGTGATGGATGTTTGGTTGTGAGTTATTTGATGTATATATTGAATGTTATGCAAAGATAGGAGTGAGCCAAGAATGTTCTGAATTCGTATTGATTCTAAAGAAACTAAGCACATAGAAATTAGATGGATTGAAAAAGTTATAAGTTAAAGAGTGTAAAGTTTGGCTTAACAATGGATGGAGTGGAGAAAGACTATTTGATGTCGAGTCTTATTACTATTGGAAATCATCAAGTCAATGCTATGGATGCCTATGTAAAATCATTGATAGAGGAGATATTGATATGGAATTGGTGTACACATATGATATTTCGTGACCTTTTCTTGAAATGTTGTTTGTGATGTGTGGTGTAATTTGTTGAACCATCATGAATTTCTAGATCTTAAGGTGTTCTTGAATACAAATCATCAAGCATAGGGTTGATGTTGTGCTTAATCTTGATCGATCCACTATCCACTATCCATATGACCAAAAACGCATATAGTAGCCTCCCATGTATGTTATAAATACATGATATCAAATAAATATTTGAACAGATAATCTACAGGGTCATTGCTCTACCACCTAAAGTCCACCATATACCTTATACAAAATGCAAATTTGTATTGCATCTAATAACATTTATCTTCAACCAAATTCAATAATAAACATCACTACATAAGCTACAAATATTTATTTTTAAACAAATTCCATAATACACATCACTATATACAAAATACAAAATTTGTTGTTTGTTATTAATTGCTCTATTCTAAATTAAATTTTAAAACATCTTTACTCATCTTATTCTACAATCTTAATGAACCATAAACACCTTTTATCCCTCACAACCCTTTTATAAGTTAATAATTTAAATTGATAAGAACCCTGTGAAGCTAAATGCAAAAAAAAATGCTTTATTAAATGTTGATTGTGTTGGAGTTAAATGGGTAATTAGTAAAGAGTTATGAGAGAATATATTTTATAATCATTTTAGATTTCAGTGAGGGAGAGGGAGGACTATGTCAACTAAATTATTCAAATTAAAAAAATAAAAATAAAAAAATAAATATTTTTTATTGGTCCATAAGAAATGAGCATGTATGTTAATAAACATCCATTGAACTATTAGAGATAAAATGTGAATCACCTACACGTAGTGTATATGAAGCCAGGGACAATGTCTATGTGTATATGAGGCCAGGGACAACATCATAGACATTGTTGGAACACACTTGCAAATTATAAACCAACGTGTCTATGAGTGTAATAGCCTCCTAATAAAGAGAGATATTATGTTTCATGGGAGATCACCCTTACTTGTTTGAGTGCTTTACAACAATGTCTAACACCATATAAGGATAATGTGTGCCCATTATTAATGAAAATTATTCATACCATATGTTGATGTGTGCCAGCGATTTAAAGTTGAGCTACCTAGGAATCCAATACATTTTTTGGTCGTTGTATTAAAATAAATCAACTAGACTTTCCATTAGAGATCACCCTCACTTTTTTGAGTGCTTTACAACAATGTCTACCACCATATAAGGATAATGTGCCAACTATTAATGAAAATTATTCATACCATATGTTGATGTGTGCCAGCTATTTAAATTTGAGCTACCTAGGAATCCAATACATTTTTTTGGGTCTTTGTATTAGAATAAATCAACTAGACTTTCAATTAGAGGGATTGAGTGGTAAAACTACAAACACCCACTTTAGCTTGTCATTTTTATTTAGAGTGAGTGTCAAGTCACTTTCTAATCCAATTAAAGGCACAAGACAAAATCACTTTTAGTATAAAGTGGGAATGGCACATACTGTAAGATATCCCTACTTGAAATTATGTAACCCAACAACCCTTTTGTCTTGCATTGAATTATAATCCAACCCTTATAAACCACGTAAGGATAAGATAAAATCACTTTTAAGACAAAGTGGAAAGGGCATATATGGTAAGATATTCTTACTTTAGATAAAATCACCTTTAAAACAGAGTGGGAAGGAACATGTTGTAAGATATCCTTAATACCATGGTAAAAAATAGTTGTGGATTTTCAAAAGTACTCATGGAAATGAATGGTGGGAGGGATAATTAAGATTGTTTTAATTCGAGTATAAAATAAAAAATATAACTGTGTAGTGTGTTAGGATAGTTTTTAAATTTGTTTATAAATATAAGGATAAAGGTATTTTTAATTTTTTTAATTTTTAATGAGAATATACTTTTTAAATTATTTTTATATCGGCTCACAGTAAAGTAATGGGTAATTTGTAAAATTTTAGAAATTAGTTACAAAGTTTATTAAGGTTTTTGTAAAATTAAATATATCTATATTTTTTAATTTGAAAATTATTTTTTGAATTTTTAAAATTTGAATTTCTAATTTTCTAGTTTTGATTGGTGGATGATAGTTTAAAATCAAATTTTCAGAATTTATATATAAAATTAATTAATTAAAATAAATAAATAAAAAATAAAAATAGAAAATAGAAAATTCTAATTGCCAAATATTCTTATAAATTAATTATCAATTTTTTTTTCAAAATTTATGGATGTTTTTTTTTTTTTCCATATTTAATACTTTCTTTTCCAAATAAAAAGTTTTCATTATGTTTGGGGTTTTTAGTAACTATGGAAACTAAGTGATTTAAAAAAACAAAAACAATAGTGTTGCATTGATTTTTCCCTTTTTGATTTGTATTATTGAATGAACTTGGTTCAATCATTTTCCTCAATAGTGTCACCTATATTATATATTTTCACAATTCAATTTTAAATCATTATGCAATATAAAACATAAAATTTAAGCCAACACTGTAATAAATAATTTTTTCTCTTTTGTCTTCAAAATTTTAATCATTATTTAAAAATATAAACTCACACTTGAGCCTTTGTGTAACTAATTTTTTTTATTATTTTAATATGCTAGACATTGCAATTTTTTATATTAGATATTTTATTACATATGAATTCTTTGTCACATGATTAAGACAACACAAGATACTTCATATTAATTTGGTTTTTTCATCATAGAAATTCTACCATAAATTATTTATTTGCCACTAAATTAAGATGAGTATAAATTTAAAGTTAAATAAATAGATTGTTACGATCATTTTTTAATTATTTGTTTTATTCTCCGATTAGGGTGCGAGCTGGTGTGGTGGTCTTCGTGGGATCTAATCCAATGACAGGGTAATTATGAAGCAAAAATCAAGGTGATCAGATGACGACCCTCATTTATCTCCTTGCATGTGAAAGGTGGCGATGAACGTTGTTAAGGGTTTTGGGAGGTGTGGGTTTCGATTATCAAGCTCGGCTTTGAGGTTCTGTTTCAAAATTGTTGTGTCGTCGTCTGTTACGGGTAAGGGTTTCCTCTAAGCTCCAAGCGTGGTTGTGGACAGGTGGTTCCTACGCTTCCTCGTCTCCTTGTCAGCAAAAGACTAGTGCAGGTATGCTCTCTTAGTTAATTCTATTTTTTTCCTCTCAGGCCCAGTTCTCTGTCATTGCTTGAACATTATGATGTTTGTTTCTAAATTGAGAAGTTTGTGAAGTTTGGAGGGTTCCTGGATCATTTTTTAGGAGAGAATTGTTAAATGCAAACTATGACCCATGTTCCCTGCCAATTTGTCTGTGCTCTTTGGAATTTTGTTTTCTCTGATGGCTCTGTAGTTTGCAATTATTGTTGGGGTTTCATATAGTGTTCTGGGTTTATGGGATTTTAAGTAATTTGTTTCCTTAATGATAGACCAGTTGCTTTGGGCGGCCTGGGTTAATTTTAAGAAGAATTACCTTGCCCGACGGATAACCATGTTTTCAAAGGGATTATGGGTTCTGAAGGAAAACAAATATGGCCCTTTGGGTCATGGCTGGGACAAAGTTGAGGAGGATTATGGGTTCTCAAACTCAATTTCCCATTGTTATTATGTATCATGTTTGCTCATATTTTCAAGGTTAATTCATTTCTGGCATGGTAAATCTCTCATGCCTTTCAATCTCTCTATGGGTCTGGGATATGCTTGTTCGAGCTCCTGGATGGTTGGTATTTGGTTTTTTTGGTCTTGGTCTTAGGCACCCTTGTGTGGTCTACAAGTGTTAAATTATGGTATGTTTTATGCTTAGAGCAATTTACTTCTTTTTTTTATTATTATCCACAGATTAACAATCACATGTACAGTAAGTAAAGTACAGATAGAACATTAAACGATCGACAGAAAACAAACCAAGACACGAGACACCATATGTGGCGGCTAGCCAGGGACAAACCCCAATATGGGGAAACCCTTTGATCAAATCTTCTTTTATCTTCAATAATTCAGTAGAGAGAAATAGTACAAAAATCTGATTTATATCAGCAACAGCAAATCCTAGATCATCAGCATCAGCAACACTGGCATCACCGACATCATTATCATCAGCATCACCGACATCAGTATCATCGGCATCACCGACATCATCGGCATCGGCATCACCGGCATCAGCATCATTGGCATCACCGGCATCACCGGCATCAGCATCATCGACGTCAACATCATCGGCATCATCGACATCACCGTCATCAGCATCATCGGCATCACCGGCATCAACATCATCGACATCACCGGCATCAGCATCATCGACATCACCGGCATCAACGTATTTCCAAGGAGAGTTAGCTTCACCTACTATGCAGTTCTGAGAGAGAGTCTCAAACTTCCGATCTGCAATTGCAACCCTAAATTATGCGTCCTTCCTTCTACACGTGTGAGAGAAGAATCCCTTTCTGCGCAGTAGGAGAAGAGCCTCTTTTCTGCGCAGGAGAGAGATGTGATGAGATGTGTGTGTAAAAATGAGGAAAAGACCTCCTGTATTTATATACAAATGTTGATGATGAATAGATGTGTCTGTTGGGCTTCTGAGCCTACATGAGTTGCTGGTCGGCTTGATAATTATTCCATAATCAAAATAAATTCATATCTCCATAAATACTTATCGGAATCGGATGATCTTTAGATCAATCCTACACCTCTCGACGAGAGGAATCTAGGAAAAATATTATCAGCCATGAATAAAGTGACCCACATGGAGTTTGGCCCTAGTTGCCAATTTTAACAGCAAGCCACTCCTATGGCTCAACCCTCTTCTCAAAAAAGGAAAATTGGTCGGGGAGACCAGGCTAAGAGCCACAATAGAGGTCGAGGACATGGGGGCAAGCAAGCTCAACCTTCACCATCTAGGGGTAGAAGGAATCATGGTAATGTGGGGAAGTCTCGGGAAGCTGCTCAGGCATACCATTGCAGTATGCCTCCCCTTGTCCGTCAATTAATATCTAGTTGGGAAATGGAGCTAATGTAGCAAGTAAGAACATTGATTTGGACCTGGATGAATGACAATCTTTAGTCCAGGACCCTGTTCTCGTGGAAGATACACTCATTTCCAACAATTTTTTTATTTATACTAGCTTATGAAGAACATAGTGGAAAAAGCAATTATGTCCAGTTCTGTTGGGTCATCCAAAATAGATTCATACCTCTAGTAAATTCACAAGGAATTTCAATTGATCTAGCATCAAATCCAACTCCAAAATTTTCACCTCAGCCAGATTGAGAAGCACATCCCTCGCCTTCCTCAGACATAGTTGTTAAGCTCTAGTGCTAAAGATTCGACACCTATTGACTCCTTTGATGAGTAACTAGATGATTAGCATGGTCATGTTTTGTGAAAATTTTGTGTAGTTCATATGATGGCTTTACAGTCTTTCTATCTCAATTTTAGTTATATAGATATTAGGAGTAATATAGATATTCAAACTTATATTGCACTGCTAGACAGTTTGAGAACCTTTAAATTTTGGATGGCTTATAATATAGTTAGATGGCCAACAGACTAAGTTTCCTAGTGGGTGGGTTGAGGCCATCTAACACTTTTGGATGTGTATGTACACCTTGTCTGTGTTTTGAAAAGGAATAGAAATGATTTGCCAAGCTTACTAAATAAAAGTAAAAAAATTTGTTATCTATATATATATATATATAGAGAGAGAGAGAGAGAGAGAGAGAGAGAGAGAGATATTTTAAATTCTCCTCCTTATTTTGTCTCATAAGCTAAACATAGAATAAAAGGTGCACATGCACATTTCAATAAACTCTTAACTTTTGTAACAAATGATGATGTTGGGATAATGTTTCATCCAAAATTATTTATGCACCTATCTCTATTTTGCTCCAAGGGTATCTAGTCCATTAATTACATGTGTTACTTCCCTTCGTCGTATTCAAATGTGTTGCATTATTAGATTTATGAATTTTTTCATGCATTCAATAATTGTTATTGATTACTCTTTGCATAAGAGGCAGGTACGAAACAACAACGTTGCAAATTACACTTGTATTAAATTTGTTTTTTTCCTCTTCTCGATAATGGTTTTTTTTTTCGTGTTTATGATGAGCTTAATATGAATTTTCTTATTAAATTTATAATTTTAAATTAATGTTTAATAGATTTGTGGTTTTGATTTAGGGGATTACAATTATTATTAATGAGTTAGTAGTATTATCAAGTTAGTGGCTAAGAAATGTGGGTTCATTAGTGAGTAGTGGCATATGAGCTAGGTTATTTATGAATCCATTGTTGGGTGTGGAGATTGATTATCTGGGTTGTTCATTAGGCGAATGATCTGACAGTAGAAGTTATGTTAATTTAGGGTTTTTTTCCCTAGAAGGCAACCCTCGGTTTATATGAGGGAATTGTATTGTGGTTGTGTATGATTATTCTGAGAGAGAGAGAGAGAGAGAGAGAGAGAGAGAGAGAGGAGGTTGTGTGAGAGTGAAGAGGAAATTACAACAGATTTGTTGTAGGTTGTATCTCTTCATTTTGTTGGATAATATAAAAGGAAGGATTGGTTGTTTCTCTGTGGATGTAGCCCAAATTAGGTGAACCATGTATATTTGTGTCTCTCTTGTTTTATATGTTTCTTTATTTGTGTTTCTAAAATATTTTATGTGTTCCATTGCTCTTTAATATATAATTTTCTAACAATTAGTATCAGAGCCGAATGTTTATTTGACTGATAAACTCGCAGGAAAGAAGGGTTCCTGGTTCAAGTGGGAGCAATGGCAGAATATGATAGGTTTAGGGTCGAGAAATTTAACAGCCAAAACTACTAGTTGTGGAAGATGCCTATGGAAGATTATCTATATCAGAAATATATATACCTACCATTGAGTGGAAAATCAAAGAAACTAACGAGTATGACGGACGCAAAATGGGAGATTCTCGACAGAAAGGCATTAGGAACAATATGGTTGTGTCTCGTAACATCGGTGGCATTCAACATTTCAAAGGAAATGACAATAGAAGGTTTAATGACAACATTGGACAAACTATATGAAAAACCCTCTGCCTCAAATAAGGTATTTCTTATGAAACGTCTATTTAATATGAAGATGCCAAAAGGTGGATCTGTTGTTGATAATTTAAATGACTTTAACACGGTTTCCAATCAGTTAAGTTATGTAAGGGTAAATTTGGATGATGAAGTTAGGGCTTTGTTATTTCTATGTTCATTGCCAGAAACTTGGAATGGCTTAGTTATGGTTATTAATAACTTTGTCACTGGATCTAGTACTTTAACGTTTGGTGATATTGTTGGTGCCATCCTTAGTGAGGAAATGCGACAGCAAATATCTAGTGAGACATCAGGTAATTATTTGACTACCGAGACTAGGGGTAGAACACTGGAAAGAGGAAGGAGCCTAGGAAATCGCAGTAAGCCAAAAAAAGGCAGATCCCAATCTAGATCAAGGATAGTGTGTTGGAAATGTGGGAAGAAAGGACACATGAAGAAAGACTACAAATCTTGGAAAGGAAAAGAAGGAGATGGACAACAAGAGAACAATCATGAAGCGAATGTGACAGGTGATGTGTTGCAATATGCTTTGATTCTTTCATTATAAAATATTATTGATGCTTGGGTGGTTGATTCAGGGGCTTCATTCCATGCTACACCTGATAGGAAACATTTTCATGACTACGTTCAAGGAGATTTTGGACATGTTCGTTTGGGTGATGATAAACCCTGTAAAATCATTGGAATGGGTAAGGTTTTTATAAAGCAACAAAATGAAAACCAATGGTTATTAAAGGAGGTAAGGCATGTTCCAGATCTGAAGAAAAAATTAATATCAACAAGGCACTTAGGTGGTGAAGGCTGTGTAACTACATTCACAAATAAAACCTGGAAGGTCACTAAAGGAGCCCTGGTAATAGAAAAAGGAGAAAAGGTTGGTACATTGTATTTATGCAATGGTATTTCTTATTTTATTAATGCTTTGACCTCCACAAGAGAAGATATGACAGTGTGGCATTATAGGTTCGGGCACATGAGTGAGAAAGGGATGTAGATTCTTCACTCAAGAAATTTGTTGTCCGGTTTGAAGAATGCTGATTTGGATTTCTATGAAAATTGTGTTTACGGAAAACAGAAGAGAGTCTGATTTATTAGAGTAGGGAAGGAAAAGAAGAGCGAAAATTTAGAGCTTGTGAATACAGATGTATGGGGACCTTCTCAGGTGTCATCTCTCGGTGTATTTCATTGTTATGTTACTTTTATTGATGATGAAACTAGGAAAACCTGGATTTATTGTATTCAGAATAAATCTGATGTGTTTGATACTTTCAAGAAATGGAAATATTTGGTTGAGAATAATACTGGAAATAACTTGAAGTTTGTCAGATCAGACAATCGAGGTTAATACTGCAGTAAGGATTTTGATAACTATTGTTCACAACATGGTATTCGTAGAGAGAAGATAGTTCGAGGAACACCATAAGAAAATGGTGTGTCAGAAAGGATGAATATGACGATCAGGGAGAATGCAAGGTGCATGAGATTGCATGCAAGATTTCCCTTAAAATTTTGGTTAGATGTTGTAGATATTGTTGTTTATCTAATAAATAGAGGGCCTTCAAGTTCCTTAGATGGTGGTATTCCAGAGGAGGCATGGATAGGTAAAAAGGTAAATTACTCATTTTTAAAGACTTTCGATTATGAAGCCTTTGTCAACATTAATAAAGAAAATAGAACAAATCTTAAGGCAAAATCAAAGAAATGTACCTTTATTAGATATGGTGTTAATGATTTTGGTTATCGCTTATATGATTATGAAAAACACCAAATCATTAGGAGCATAGATGTCAATGAAAAGGTCTTGTATAAGGATCAGATGCAAGAAAAGAAATAAGAAAAATAAAACAAAAATATGTAGTGCTTGATGAGATCAAAGAAAAAATTAAAGGTGCCTGAAAATCATAGTGATCAACAGCCACAACAACAACAACAATAGGCACCTCAAACACCTGAAAGTGGTGTTAGGAGATCTACTAGGATAAGTAGACCCCCTTAACGATACTCTCCTTCATTATATTATGTATTGTTGATCGATTATGGTGAACCAGAAATCCTATGAAGAAGCAATGTAGATAGAAACCACGAAGAAGTGGGAGAAATCCATGGAAGAAGAGATAGACTCCTTGATGCATAACCAAACTTGGGGCTCAGTCAAGTTTCCTGCAGATAAACCAACATTGCAAAATAAATGGGTTTACAGGTTGAACGAAGAAGATGGAGGAAAACAGAGGAATAAGGCTAGACTTGTGGTGAAGGGGTTTGCACAAAAGAAAGGTATAGAATTTGATGAATTTTTTTCTCCTGTTGTTAAAATAACTTCAATAAAAACTATGTTAAGTCTAGTGGCAACAGAAGATTTGCATCTTGAGCAACTAGATGTAAAGACAAACTTTCTCCATGGGTATTTGGAGGAATAAATATATATGCAACATCCACAAGGGTATGAGGTCAAAGGGAGTGATAAATTCATGTGTAGGTTGAAAAAGAGCTTGTATGGCCTAAAACAGGTTCCAAGGAAATGGTATCTAAAATTTGACAAGTTTATGTCTGAACAAGTTTATACTAGATGTCACTCTGACCATTGTGTTTATCTTAAAAAGAAAAATGATGGTACCTATATTATATTGTTATTGTATGTATATGACATGCTTGTTTCAGGGTCTAACATGTAGGAAATAAATGTTCTCAAAAGAAAATTAGCAAATTCATTTGCAATGAAGGATTTGGTTGCTGGAAAACAAATCTTTGGTATGAAAATAGCTAGAGACAGGAAAAATCGAAAATTAACATTGTGTGAGAATGAGTACATATAAAAGGTGTTGGAAAGATTTAATATGCATAATGCAAAACCAGTTAGTACACCTTTGGCTAGCCATTTCAAACTAAGTAAGGAGATGTGTCCCAAGACCCATGAAGAGATGGATTATATGTCTAAAGTTTCATATGCATCAACAGTTGGAAGGTTAATGTATGCAATGGTTTGCACAAGGCTTGATATTGCACATGCAGTGGGAGTTGTAAGTAGGTACATGAACAATCCAGGAAAAGAACATTGGATGGCAGTGAAGTGGATTCTCAAATATTTGAGAGGTGACACAAGTCAAGCATTATGGTTTGGTGGTTCAAACATTTCTCTACGAGGACATGTTGATTCAAATATGGCAGGTGATAGAGATAACAGGAGAAGAAACACAGGGTATGTGTTTACTTTATGTGGAACAACTGTCAGTTGGGTTTCAAAATTACAAAACATTGTTTCACTTTCAACAATGGAAGCAGAGTATGTTATTGTTACAGAGGCTAGTAAAGAAATGATTCGATTACAAAGGTTTATGGATGAGTTTTGTAAAAAGCAGGAGATGGAAAGGTTATACAGTGATAGCCAGAGTGTCTTTCATATTGCAAAGAAATCATCTTTTCATTTCAAGACTAAACATATACATCTCAAGTACCATTTCATACGATCAGTGTTGGAAGATGGACAATCGAAGTTGGAAAAGATACACACTAGCCAAAATCCTCTAGATATGTTAAAAAAAGTTGTTACAAGGGAGAAACTGAGATTTTGATCAATTTCAATTGGCCTTCAAGTATGATAATGAGGATGAGAAACAACCAAGTCCAAAGTGGAATCATTGTACAACAAATGAAGCAGCGGTGGAGTTGTTATAACCAGTCTCCAATTGGGAGATTGTTGGGTGTGGAGCCTGATTATCTTCCTGACTTAAAGGTTTTGTTTCAATCGTGTCTGGATCCCAGATCCTAAACGGAGAGGCAATGATGCCCATATGATAGCCGCCAAGGGGTCTAGGGGGGGTGACGATTACTTTTAAAGAGCCCCTCCTTGGTGGGAATTCAGGGGCAGTGCCCCCAAAGCTAAAAATTAGATCAAAAAATGCCTTGTAAAATATTGTAATTTCATAGTCAATATAGGTCGTTCATTAGGTGAATGATCTAATGGTAGAAGTTATGTTAATTTAGGTTTTTTTTCCCCTGGAAGGCAACCCTCATTTTATATGAGGGAATTGTATTGTGATTGTGTATGAGTATTCTGAGAGAGAAAGAGAGAGGAGATTGTGTGAGAGCGAAGAGGAAATTACAATTGATTTATTGTAGGTTGTATCTCTTCATTTTGTTGGACAATATAAAAGGAAGGATTGTTGTTTCTCCTTGGATGTAACCCAAATTAGGTGAATCGTGTATATTTGTATCTCTCTTATTTTATGTGTTTCTGTATTTGTGTTTCTGAAATATTTTATGTGTTTCATTGCTCTGTAATTTATAATTTTCTAACACCCATAATCTAACAAGCATAACCTACCCACTTCATTAACTTGCATAACCCACTAACCTATCCAATCCATTAAACCAATTTAACTACTTAAAATACCAACCAGTTGAGCCATGTAACTTACATAACCCACAAACCTACCCAATCCAACCCACTAACATACATTATGTGATTACTCAAAATTATAACCTATAACATGCCTTATAACATAACCCATTAACCTAACCCACCTATTAACACGACCACCCTATCTACCCCACTAACCTACCCATACATAAACCGTGAAATCTAACCCACCTGACCTTCTTAACACTATTTAACCTACAAAATCTACCCCACAAGCATGTATAATCTACCTTATTAACCTATCTAACCTACCTAACCTAGGCCACTATTTCAAATTACTTTGGTAACCTATATAATACACTAAACTACCTAGCAAACATAAACCTTAATTTACCTAAACTTTTAATCCACTTTCTCAAATTACTTTGGCAACCTATATAATACACTAAACTACTTAAAAAACATAAACCTTAATTTACCTAACCTTTTAATCCACTAACTCACTAGCCCACATAACTTATCCTAACCCACTAACTTAACCAACACATATAACACACATAAACCTCTTAACCTATCTTACATCTCGTTGGATGCTAAGGGAATTTTGAAACAATAATTGGACACTTGAAAGGACTGAGTTGACTTTGGGGAACTATGGAGATACTAGCAAGATGCCAATGAGAGTCAATAAGACCATAGAAGGACACTAACAAGACACAAAAACTAATATAATTATGCCAAAATTGATGCAGGGAGACACAAAAAAGGATGCCCTTGTGGGACATAGAAAAGACCTTTGTGTGTCCTTTATCCTAATTTTGACATAGAAGGATACAAAAAGACTACTGTAGTAGGAAGGGATTTAAGGGGAAAGTGCATCATAAGGTTTGTCTAGTAATGAGAAAGGAGGGAACATTATATAACTAGTCACCCTAACAACAAAAATAAATGCCAGATTTCCTATGTTTATGTGTACTATCTCTGACATTAAGAGCCCCTCGAACTCAACAATGATGATATGAACCAATTACCACAAATATTTTGTTGGGTGTGTTTTATATTCTTTGCATGACTAGCGCCACATGTGATTTGTATGTATCAGGTGCAGCGGGGGGTCATGGTGGAGTGGAGCCTCTAAGAAAGCCAAAAATTAAAAAAAAATTAAAAATAAAAATGTGTGGTTTTTGCATTCGTTTTTGTCAGTTTTCGACATGTTGTTTTCACCTTTGGAAATTTGTGGCACATGATGATTCAGTTGATTCTTTTCTAATTTTGGTTAAAGAATTAGGGATATAAACTACTTTGGATTAATGAATTAGGGGTTTTGAATGCCGCAGGATAATATATATCATATTCTAAACAATGGAGTTGATTGAAAATAAAAAATTAGAGGTGTAGTTCTAAACAATTTGTTGGTTTTCCCAACTTCGTTTTCCAAGGTAAATCTATGCATAATATGTGATTGTTATTGTTTTATTTTTCTACTTCCTAAAAATTTATGTATGCATTATGTTCTAGTGAAAATTTTAAAACTCATATATTTAACGTATTGCTACTAGTTGGGGTTCAACTCCCAAGGACCACAATGATTTCTCACCCAATTATAAGCACCCCTTATTATTTCCTCATGCTACTAGAATTATGACTATTTTCTGAATAATGGATCTTTTAATTATGATTCCATTTAATTATTATGAGAACTTTATAAGTGTGTGTACACAAACATATATAGACACACACATCCATACACACATGTGCATATATGTATATGTAGACTGGAGGCCTTGATCTTAGTATAAAAGACATTTTTAATATCTAGCCAACCTAACTTTGAGTTTTACTAATTATTCCTATCTTAGTTCACACAAAGAAGGTAGATAAAAGAGCAATTATTTATGGGTTTAGGCTTATGAGATGTGGATAGCTTTGAATTGTTTCTTTCGGATCCATCACAACATATTATTTGAGTTGACATTTCGAACCAACAAGTGTAACTCATCAACAGGACGAAGATGAAAATTATGATTAAGTTACACTATATAAATAGGTGAGAGATGCCAAGAAAGGTCAAAAAGTCAAAACAATAATCAAAAGAAAAATTATTTATTGTTTTGACTTTTTGACCTTTCTTGGCGTCTCTCACCTATTTATATAGCATGACCTAATCTTTGTCTTGATGGTAAGCCACACTTATTGGCTCAAAATATCAACTCAAATAATAAATTATAATGGATTTGAAAAAATTAATTTAATGAATGATTCATATTAAAAACCTAAAAAAAAATGAATTAATATTTAAACTCATCAAAATGAATAAACCTTTAAATTCATTACTAGATGAGTAAACCTTTAAATTCATTACTACCCTCCAAACTAGTTTACTTTAAAAAAACACAAATTCAATAATTTTTGATGTGACTATACCTGGAATCCATGTATAAACTCATATATAAATATTGATTATAAAAAATTATAAAAATAAATCATTTTAACACACAGTTTTCACTGAAAAAATATTTTATGATATCAAGATTATTCATTATAATGACACCTAAACTTTTATATAATTACACCTACCACCCTTATATCATCTCAACCATAAATTCCACAATTTAAACTATATTAATCATAAAATATACCAAATTTTAAATATCATTTAAAAAAAACAAAAAAATAAAAACATAACCCATCCTATCACAATTTAAACTATACTAATCCTAGAATCTACCAAATTGTATACATCATTTAAGAAAAGAAAATCCTTACAGATAACCTATATTATCATCATCTCTTTGATTCTCAAATATCTCAAGCAGTATAATTTATTCAAAAATAAAATAAGCATTCATAAAATTATTATCTTACAACTGACCAATATCATGAACTTGAAAAATCAATCTCATACCCATATATTTAGAATATTTTATAAATGAAATATAATATATCATTTTTCATTTCCAACTAAGGTTAATGGTTCAGCTTTGATCTTTCAAATCACAATATTTATACGCGTGCGAATTCTAACATATTTATTTTTACTTTGTTCGAACATTTTTAAATATCCACTACCTTTCTAATTAAACTACAAAATCCGATCTTCATCCCTTTTCTAATTAAACTTTTTTTTGGGTTATTATTTAATTTTTTTCTTTATTTTAATTTTATAGTGATTATTAATTTTATTTCTTTATGTAATTTTATGGTTAAAATAGTGTTGAATATGAAGATAGTCTACTTAGGACATTAGATTAGGTTTTTAGATAGCATTTCTTTTTGTTTTTATATATTGAAAATTATGTATAATATAATATTATTTTTTACATTTTCTTTTCAAAATTTTAGAAGAGAAAAAGGAATCAAAATTTTTACATGCTATGTTTTTGTTGAAATATGACAACAAGAATATTCCAATTTAATTTGTTCTTGAATTAAATTGTGAATTAAAATTGAATTTAGTCTTAATAGCTACATGGAAATAATTAATTAATTTATTTTGAATTAATTAGTTGGAGAAATTCAAGTTAGAAGTCTTTCTGAAGTCATGCAAGAGTTATCTCTTAAATTAAGGAGATAAGATTGATTTATATTTGAGTTGTAATTAGTTAACTTAGTTTACTGAGTTAAATCCAATTAAATTAGTTCCAAACTGTTTGAGGAACTAAAAGTGAGTTAATAGTTAGTTGATGCATGCATGCACTCAACTAGTGCTACTCCAGTTAATTGAAGATTCCCTCATCAGAAACTCATGCATGTCCATTCTGAGAAAGACCCAGTGGAGATTAATGTCAAGGACAATGTACTATCAGTTGCATGTTTTTTCTCATGGAGAAAACTCATGCATGCAGTCAAGGATTTAATCCTTGAGGATTGCACAGTTTTGGAAGAGGTTTTCCACTTGGTTGAAGGAGAATCATGCACAAGGAACAACGCAAGGAAATAGGAGCTTGGAGGGAAGAGAGGAAGGCTAGAGAGAAGCCAAGATTGCCTGTGAGCATCTGTGAGGATTGTACTGAGAGATGGCTAGCTGTGGGAGCTAAGACTCTGTATAATTCCTATGTATTTCCACCTGTATGAAAATACAATAGGGTGGGGTTTTTAGCTGAGGCTTTCCCCAAAAGTATTTTCATGCGTATTGTGCCATTGATTCTTCTTCTTCTGGTTATATTGTTCAGCTTGATCTTTAAGCTTCCGCAAATTGATAGTAGAAGTAGGTTATAGTATTATGCTTTGATTTATATTGCATTATCGGATTAACCTACACAGATTTTCTACAGTTTTGATGGTGCTTTTAAGCATAACTTTGGGGCCGCTGATGTAGGAGGAGTGATTTTTGACCCAAGAGGAACATTTAGTGTTCTCTTTTTCATGGAGTTTTTTAGTAGTTTCAAACAATCTAGTTGAAGTTTACATCATGTTTCAAAGGATTTCTATTTCCATCTTCTTATCACATCCCAAATTTTACTATAATCTTCGATTCTAAGAACATAATTTGTTACTTTTAGGTTCACTCTTCCCCCTTTGATGCCTACCTCAACTATATCAATCGACTTTCCCTTCAATGCATTTGTAATTTTGCTTCACATTTCCTCCTAGCCACTGCCTGGTTCCCTTCACCCATGTCTCTCTTGTGTGCTTTTCCTCCCCATGGGGTATTGACCTTGGCATATTGGTTGTAAGTAGAGATTCATCACACATACCATTCTAGGACCAACGAGGGGAAGATTTTGACCTAGACAACACTAAGAAATGTGGCCTCCATCTATGAATTTTGAGGTTGGAGTCTCAAGTGAAATTTCTATTCAACATTAGCAATCCAACCAAAGGATGCATAATGAAGTTGATACCCTTTGATCCTTGATTGAAGAACTATGGACCACGCAAACTAGTGAACAACAAGGGCTATTGTCTTCAATGTTCTTTGATATTGCTTCATCCCCACCAGGAAATCAATTTGAGATTGCTTTTTGATATTATTGACTTAAAAGGTCGAGAAGTTGGAAATGTGACAAATATTTTGAAAATTAGATCAAATGTGAGAATAACAAGGACAATCTAAGAGAAAGTGCATTTCATTTTCAACCTTCTTAGTGTTACAAAGGTGATAGACTCTTCCATTCCATGGTGTTTTGGAAATTGACCAGCTCCTAGTTTCACTATGAATCCCATGAGAAATTGTTTTTATTTTAGAAATGTTTATTTTCTTCTTAACATTAGTAAATACAAAGAGATCCTTTTTATTTCCAAATTGGGGTTGAACACCTCTTTACAATTTCTTAGTTTCATTTTTCCCTCCAACTCTTTATCACCCCATAATTTCTCCCTAAATTTTGATGCAATAATATTTTTTATATTATCCTTATTTTGTAAAATGATCTCCTCTTTTATCCCCCAATGGTTTAGCCATGACTAGGGATCCTTATACCATCCTTGCTTGAGCCAAAGGTGGGGGTTTTGGCTAGAGTTAGAATTAATTTTAGGAAACCTCTTAGCTTCCATGTTGTTTAACCTCTTCTTATATATAAGATACCTATTCATAGCCATGATTTCAATGGGGGGGAGGGTCGCTCCAAACAAGGGGATATGATAGGGATTATTTCCTTTAATCTTTAGATTGTAGATTATAAATTGCTTTTGGATCTATTATATCTTCCTCCACTAATCTTTGGAGATACTATAACCCCAAACCTCACATCTATATGAAATAACAAGAATGACAAGAGTCCCAAAGAGGAGCTTTTTTAATCCCATATTCAAATATATGTTGACTTACAATCATTTTCAAGCCCATGATAAACTTTCCATCCTCCATTTACCCTCTTCTGAATGTCATAATTCCAATTGAGCTTGTATTGGAACTTCCTCCAAGTTGTTGTTGTCATATATGAAAGTATCAAATATGATCTTTCTGGATTTAATTGTCACGACTTTAATTTTGTCATTACTAATAGTCAAACCCATATTGGAGTAGAATTCTTGGAAGATTCTTAGTTTCTAGCCAAGATTGTAATGGTTCATTTCTGAAAGAACGATATCATTAGCATAAAAGAAAGGAGTTATGACTATACCAATGAGCATGGGGCCAACACAATCTGCAGCTTACAAACACTCTTCTTGCATATAAATGTACCTTCCAAAAAGGGCAAGGGATAAGAGACACTCGTGCTTGACTTCTATATTGCATTTGATTTCTTCCAACCAACCCTCAACAGTTTTAAACCTGGAAATAAAATTTTCATATATCCTTTTCACAACAACCCTCAACTTGAAAGGAACCATTATCTCTTATAGCCTCTCCCACAATTTTGTCCTAGGAATGGTGTCAAAATATTTTCTAAAGTCAACGAAACAATAGAAGACATAAATTTCATTATTATGACATTCCTCTGCAATGATCCTGAGAGTAACAAGGTGGTCCATAGTTGAATGATATCTCTTGGCCTTTAGCTCTTTTACCATGGGATTCTAGTCATAGGCTAATCTCGTTTTCCAAAATAATTATGTACTTCTTCACTGAAATATGGCTATAATAATAGTCCTAGAATTAGAGGGAATGATTTTATCCCCACTTTTAGAGATAGGCACAATGAGGCTCTACGTCCAATGCCTAGGGAAGCCTTACTTCATTACCAAATTGAAGAGCTTATATATGTGGGGGATGAGTATAGGCCCTCCCATATTAAAAATTTCAGCTTGGTAGCCTTCAATATCCTAAGATTTCCCACTAGTGATTTGCTTAACCCAATCACAATGTCTTCCAGAGAAATTTATCATCTTCTATAGGGGAATCCAAAATGGTGTCCATGGAATTAGGGGACTCATAAAGATTTTTAAGGTAGGAATTCCATCTCTCCAAGGGAATCAAAGTATCCTATTCAGTTTTATGAATTATTATTTTCCTCTAAAAATATAGGTGCAATAGATGCTCTTGATTTCTATTTATATAGTACATTTTATTCCTTTTAATAATATATTTGTATGTATTTATCATATCAAGCTTTAAATATTCGTTAGGAGCATCCTTAATTTCTTTTCTAGCAATTTTACAATTATTATCACACCAAGGGTTGGTAGTTCTATTGTTATTTTATATGGAACCTCAATAAAGAACTTGTTAATGGATGTAGAGAGGGTTGAAGTAAAGTTATTATAGAGGTTTTCAATGTTATCCTTATAATTTAAGAGGTGTAAATCCCTACTTAAATCCTTTAAGAAGGTATCAATTTTACTTTTTTCGAAAAGCAAGTGCATTTGATTCTCACAAATACTTCTACACATGGTCAAGTTTAGAGTTAAGGTTAAAGGTCTATGACTAGAGTCAAGATCATGGTCATTTAAGAGGTCAAAATTTACAATTTGTTTGGAAATGGAGTATTGCATATCATATAATCCATAACACTAGCGTTAATCCCATCAATACAAGTCATATGGCTGGATTTTGGTCACTTGATTACACCATTACAAATGATAAGGACTTGAGAACTACAGAGCTTGACTAACTTAGTACCAAATAAAATCTCGCTCATATCTTCAGTTTTTTTTGTGTCTATTAGTTGAAACAAGCTCCTCACCTAACCAAAGAAAATTAGGGTTAGAAGCATTGCTTAGAAGAATAGCTTGGTTAGTTGTGGTTCTAACATTAAAGTCTCCTAACAAGAGGATATTACATTTATTCTTTAGACCATGAATATCTTATTCTAGGGTATTATACAGACAATTTTTATCTAGATTGTTTTTCTTATAAAAATGTACAGTTGATAGATGAGAAATAACAAATTGCAATATAAATCCTCTCAGCATTAATGTCATATATTTTGATCCAAATGTAGTATTTGAGAGGGTTTATCTTATGAATTCGAGTGTGAGGAGAAAGATTCTTTTTTATTTAACAAGTTATTCCTGTAATTCCTATGTGAGATGATTTATTATTCCATGTCGGCCACAATATGAATCCATCTATGTGAGGGACCTTAGAATCATGATGCTTCCGAGTTCGATTAAAAAAATAATATCAATTTCACTCAATATCTGACTTAACATTGGACCTTTATGCCATGGAAACCTACAAGAATTAAAAAAATTATTCGAAGTATTCTAAATTCCTATTTATTGTTCTCACTTGTTCTCTACCCTTCATAATAGCTTTCATATTTCTAATGATTGCCCATTTTCCTTATTCTACAGCTTTGTTTACCTTTTGAACTTCCTTCTGTAACTCAACTTGGTCTGCTAGAATGAAGCCCTCATTTATAAAGATTCATGTCCCTTTTAAGCTTGGATATTTACTAAGTCTGCCAAATTTATGGTCAGTACATCTTACCCTAATACAAATCATTTTTTCTTTATGCTCGAGTATCTTTCTCAATATTCTTGCTTATATGAGATAAAATGTTTCAATTTGTGAATTATATTTTAGTTTTTCTTTTAATATTGCTAGTGCATTCTCATCTTTTTGCAATTTTACACCAACAATTATAAGATTCAATACTTTTATTATACTCACCATCCAACTCAATTAACATGTTTATTTCCTTTTTAATAGATTTGATGTCTAATTTAATTTATTTATGCACCTCCCCATGAGGGTACCCATTAGCCACGCGACATGTTGTGGGAAATGAAGGGAATGAAGAGTAATGAGGGGTTGCAGGTTTCCCCCACCTAGCAACTTGCATACTCACCCTACCACCATAAGGATCAATACAAGCTTAGTAAGTTTTTGTATACATAGACTGCAAGCATGCTAGCGATCGGGAAGGTACATCAGCGAGATGGTTTACAAATTCACAGACCTAGAGCATCAATTATGGCAGCAAATGGGTAAGGACAAAATTATAATGTTGAGAAGTGGGGGGGAGGCCACAATGCAGTTGATAGAAGGAGCTTGGATCCACTTACAGTCCATCAACCATGGTAGCATTCCTTCAGGACTTATATCTCTAGGTTTTCGGTGCAGTCATATGGAGAACATGCAGAAAGAGGCCATAGTTTTCACGGTGCATCTCAATAATTCAAGGCTTGTTGCATTCTTGTGTGTCAGTCCTCTTCATGGATATTTTTTATTCAGGTTCGACCTCTTCATTATTTTTTTGTGTAATTGTTTTCAGGATTTGCATCATTTTATGTTTTCTTTATTATCCTCTGCATGCTATTCCAATTTCTAGTCCTTTATCCCCTTCCTTGACCCTATTTTCTTGGGGGAATTCCTCTTATCAGATTATCTATGAGTTTTCCTCTCTTCCCTGCTAGTTTTTGGACCTATCGCCCACTCCCTCTTTTTTTCATGCCCCAAATTTCCTACTTTACCCTCTTTGTTATCATTTGTACCCATCTTTCATCCCTCGACCTATTTCTTATGCATGCTTCCTATCTTCTCACCTTATCCCTCCCTCCACGACATCCCCTGCGGCAACTCCCTTCTCCATAATTGTTCAACATCAATTGGTTGGACCCTCACACTATAGCTGAAGAGGCAAACCCTCCCTCTTCTCCCCACTCTAGGCCCTTACCCTAAGAAGCACTTGCGTTCAATCCTCCGCCAAAGTTGTCATTGAATGATATAAATATACCAAACCTAAATTTGTCCATAGGGAAATATTAGATGTAGAAGAGAAATTCAAGTAGGCTTGCAGGTTTATTTCAAACACCCACATGGAGCAGGAGGCTATAGATTGGATCCTCGATATCAACAATTCCCTAATGTGTATTTGTTTGGATATAAACTCAAAATGTCCCAAGGATAAGCTCAATTGGTCGAGTCTCGTCATTAAAGCACCTCACTATTGAAAGGTCACGGGGTCAATTCTCCTCGATGCTCTTGGGGTTAGGCTCCATTAGTGAGATGACATGAAGTGATCCCTTTGGGTGGATATGCCCATAGCAATGTTCCCATGAATGTAACAAACATCGATCTCTGAAGTCCATGAACCACATAAAACAAAACAAATTAAAAAAATAATATTCACACACACACACACACATATATATTATATAAATAATCATAATAAAGGATAAAAGCTTTTAAATATAATTATGCAAGTGATGTGAAGTGTAGGAAAAAAATCCCATTCCCCTTTCAATGCTTTATACCCATGGCAAGTGAAAAGCGTTAGAAGGGAGGGGGCATATGCTTCATGCCATTATTCGTTTTTTAACGTAATTTGTTAGTTTACCTAAATTTTTATTTTTATTTTTTAATTGGTTATTGTTGGGCTAATTTATTAACATAAATTAACACAAGTATTTAATTATCAATCTGGGTTTGTAAAACTTGGAGGCAAATCCACAGTATATGGACATCAGATATAATCAAGTTTAGAAGATAAAATTTGAAGATTTAAAGAAGTACATATTACAAATATAAACCTATTTTAACAATTTCTAATTCATTTATGTAATATATGAGGGAAGAGGCTCCTAACTTAGGAGAACCAAGTTGTCCTTCCCTACAATATTACTTTCATGAAGATAAATCTAAGAGCACTAATTAACAATGGTTTATGATGCAGAAGATGTAAAAGAAGAGGCTCCTAACTAAGGAGGTCCAAATTGTTCTTCTTCACTATCCTACTATATCACAATCACCATTGCTTCAAACCAGAAATGCAGAAATAACTTCAAATAAGAAATGGAGAATGAAATTCAGTTTTAGTTCAAGATCAAATAAAAGGGGAATTTAACTTAAATTCCTGTGTGTCCCTTCATATGTAGATTAGAATTAAACCAATATTCATTCAGAAATCATCACGCATCTAAATACATTTGAAACAATAACTAATCTATGAAAACTATGAAAATTGAACCAAGAAGTGCACTTAGCTTGGTGTGGGGGCCCTCCACCCTTGCCTTGCACACTTGAAGAAATCTCAGCTACAGCAACTTCAGTAAATCAACTAAGCATAAACAACAAATTGAAATGAAACAGGTTCTTCAAATTAGCTTCCAACTCCAAAGTGTCTTAGCATAAAATTATACAAAAGCTACATACATAAGCCATTAAAGTCTTGGCTTTAAATAGAGATTTTGTGAAACAAACTGATCTATATTATCTCTAACACTCATATCTACTCATATCCACCTATCTAGGTCGAACTCATCCAATTCATCCCAAGAAATATGGTCAATCCCATAAAATCTCAAAACTGCCCTATTTCCTAGGGATTTTCTGGTGACTAGTCATGTTTGACCAGCCTTGACCGGGCCTAATAAAGCTTGTTTTGACCGAACCAAGTGGAGTTAGCTCAATCCTAGTTCCCAAGCTTTCCATTCATGCATCCAACTCGAGCCCAAGTGTCCTGCAAACATGTCATCCACATAGCTATTACGAGAATTTCTGATTCAGTCCAAAATTGCACTTGAAACTCAATTTTCATAAAAACTTCTAGAAATTGAAAAATTAAAATTAAACACCTGAATATGCATAAAATACATCAAAATGAGATGGATGTGATGGAAAATGGATGGAAAATATAAGGATTAAGTAAGTTTCCTTAAGCAAAAATAGACCAAAACTGAGGGCCAACATCTCCCCCTTGTTGATCTTCAAGCATGTCCTCATGCTTGCTTCTTCCTTTTGACCTTTTACTTCTATATGCTGACTGATCTACTGATGTACCTGTGGCTTTGTCCCTTGAAGATGAAACTTTCTCTTGATCTACCTGTAAAAAGATATCTATGCCTTCATGTACTTCTTCTCTTTTCTTGTAGATGACATTCTTTACCTATCAGTGGAAAAATTATGGCTTGGGCTATGTATTCTGGAGTGATGGGAACAAGAATGTCTCCGATGTGTGATGAGGTTTCACCATCAACATACAAATTCAAAAACTTTACACTATTCCTCCTCTGATGATAAAATGCCAATATATCATTCTGGATGAGCAGCTTCAGAGAAGACAACAAATAAAACTTGAATTTTGCAATACATTCTGACACAGGATTCATGTCCCTCTCAAATTAGCAATATCAACAATTTTACTCAAAGGATCCAATATCCAGTTGCCCTTACATCTCACTAAAAGAAGCAAATTTTTTATGTCTAGGCATTCACTTTCAATTTAGCCACTGGTTTACCCACGCAATCTGCAAAATATGGGTCAAAAGAACCATAAAAATATCCCAAATAGAAATGAATTTGAGAAAACTGCTCGCGTAGAGCCTAATTAGGCTCATTCTGAAGAAAACCCATGTTTTCGTTTTTCAAATTTCATTTTATTTTGCTTAGAAAAAGCAACAAAAATAGTGGCCTTTAAAAATTGAAATGCATTTCTAGGACTGAATAAAATTTCATGATCATCAAATTTGAAATCAATTTCTCTTCAAATGCTTCTCCAATATCCCGCTTACCTCTTTTCTGATGCCCTTTTCAAACAATTAAATAAATCTATTTCAGCCTCTGTCTCATTCTTTGCAGCAATATTGTCTCTGCTTCAATACCATGTTCTATTCATGCAACCAAACATTCTCCTTTATGCACCTCTGTAAAAAAAACTGAGCTCTGTTTTGAAATAGAAATATATGAAGAAAACAAAAATCATGTTACAATTTTTGTTTTTCTTAACATAATCTCAGAAGTTTAAATTTAGGCTCTATGTATATTCCAATATGCAATACTTCTCTGCCCAATAACCAATATACAATTCTGCTTAATAACCAATCTTCAACATATCCAATCGACATATGACTCTTCATTGCCCAAGGACCAATATAAAACACTACATCAACATATGACAATTAATGTAATTTTGGCTCTGCATATTGAAATGTAAACCCAAATCTTCAAACATAAGCGCACACTTTGTTTTTAAAGACCCATTCCTTCATTATCGAACTGAAACTCGACTGTTTGATCATAAAAACACATGGACAGGTGTAGTTTTCGGCTCAGCAAACTACATGTTTTCAAAACTTCACTCAAACTTTTCATTCATTACTTCGGCATACAGTCAAACCATAATAAACATTTTATTTCATGGAGAACCGAGATCTGTCAGATGATTTATTTTGATTGTCTCCATCTCACAGTTAACAACTCATTCATTAACCTGAAGCTAGTTCCTCATGCATTATTTGTGCAAGCAAACTCACTGTGCAATTAATCTGAAGCCATGTCATCGTGCAAACAATCAATTTCAGTATGCAAACACTGTGTTTTAGATGCAAACTTGGTGATTTTATAAAGTATACCTGACTGCTGTTGAAGAAGTGGCGTGATCCCTCTATATCGTGGCCCAATTACTGCGTTTTCCACTGTTAAACTTCATTTAAACACCCTACGACTTTACTGATGGAAGAGTCTCAATGAATGACGGCAGTGACACATCTTAGCGGTGGTAGAAGCATTATCTTATAACTGATGTTTTCATTAAAAAAAAATATCCCGAGATTTCCTAAAAAATATCTATTGCATTAATGAAAACGAAATAAGCATGAGGAAATTGTGAGATCACCTGATATTTGATTAACAACAAGAAAACTTGTAGAAATTTCTGGGAAATGGTTGTTTTCCCGTGTTAAACAATACAATTTCAATTAAAACACTTCTCTCGGTATTTCAAAATCTACAGGTGGCAGCATGTGGCAGCGTGTATCTATTGTGACAAATCCTTAACTGAAGTGGAATTTTCCATAGTATGACACCTCTTAAATAAAATCTGGAGTTTAAATATCCTTGTAATCCTCTAACTGTTGATGGGATTGACTCTTTCCTGCCACTTGTGAAATGCTTGGAATTTTTCAGAGAGAACAGTCAGCTTGGCGTAGAGAAAATATCGGTCTCTAACTTCATCATTTAAATCAATTTATTTCCCTTTATTTCTTCACAAAGTCTTTTAATTTCTTCGCCCAATTCCACGTTATTCTCCATAGCACAGTGATTCCTCCACACAGGGTTTCTTTCTGCATTTGTTAGGCAATCTTCTTCATTGTTATTTCTACTTTGGTCGTACGCAATTTTCTTTTTTTTCCACAGCTCAGAGTCTCACAATTTTTACTACGGATATCCTTCTACAGCCCATAGTATCCCCTACGGCTAATCAGCACTGCTCCACAACTCACATCATTTCATAACTGCGTAATTTTTTAAGTTTCAGAACTGTAGACTTCTCTTTGAAAATTTGACCGTTTTGATTTGACCCTCTGATGCCGATGCTGCTGTAATTTGAAATTTTGTTTCATAGGGCCTTAACTCATTCTTTTGTATGCCCATCATATGATTATTATGATAACCTTTACACCCCATAGTATTGCTCTTATGCGATATTATAAGCCTGTCAAAATAAATCCTTTCGATTTCATTTATTTGATTTCTCTTTATAATGCACATGTTCCAAATGTATTCATTGCAATAGATATATCTCTTAATTTTAAAATGACCACTTAGGTCATGTTTAAAATTATCTCCAGAGTACTAATGTTTGCTTTATTTGTGCAGGTTCAACTTTTTGCATCCTTTTTAATCCCTTTTGCTTGGAGGAAAAATACTTAGGGTTAGGGTTATGAAATGAATATGGAATGTAGAAAATAAATATAGGTAAATAGAGAATGATATTTAGGGTTATGAAATGTTAGGGTTATGGAATGAATATAAGATGTACATATGTACATTGGATTAGGTATAGGGTAAATGTAGAATGTAAATGTAGGATGGACATAGGCTAATGGGTATAGAATAATGGATATAGGATGAGGGTAATGTAATGAATATAAAATATGCATTCAGGTATTAATCTCAATTTTAACAAGCTCTAAAAATTTCTACAAAAATTTGAATTTACAAGAGCAAAATTGTGCACTTACTATACTTGTACTTCCCTGATAGTATTGGATGAATGTTGCTGTTCTTTAACAATATTGGATGAAGTTGTCTTGTTCGAATATCATAGATAGATAGAAACATAGAGCTTATTTATGCTTCTTGTTCTACGTTCTTCATTGATTCTGGTCCATTGATTGTTGATGTCGTTCAGGTCCCTCTGCAATTGATTCATAATAACTCAGGTCCCTTCTGTCATGTACATTTTTATGCAATATATACATGTTTTTTCTAACATTTCAGGTCCCAACTGCTATTGATTTCAAAAATATTTCAAGTCCCAACTGCCAACAATACAAGTTCCATCGTCAATTTAGCTGCACAACTAAGTTTCTTTTGCGACCTTCCCCCTTGCTGATGGGAAGACTTGTCCTCAAGTCTTGTTTATTTTGGAGGATGATTCCTGCAAACTCAAATTGAAGAAATGGTAAAACAAAATAGAGAATTCATATTGGCCAAACAAGTTGGTTTTCCGATATGAATTCGAGTTTGTATTGTGCCACTTTCGTGGATTTTCACAACCAAACTCCTTTATTATTTTTTATCTTTTTCTATTTTTTCTTTTCTTTTCTGGATGGAGGTGGGGTGTAATGGAGTAGGGAAGTATGAAAAGCTTATGGAAATAGGTTATATTGAAGTCATGAGATAGTAGTAAATGGATGGATAATAGATTGCGGAGCATACAATATGGATGATGGATGAAATCATGAACAATATGGCTTATGAAAGGCTTCTTTGTGACTTGATATGGTACAGAACTTGACTACTTCTTCTGATGATTAGCTTCATGTCTTTTTGCCTTGATCTCGATCATGTTGTAGGGTTTGTTGATGTTGGTGGTCAGCATCTAAGAGAAAGCTTCAAGAGTTTGAGTTTCATTGAATGAACTCAACATCAGGTGAATTTTCACTTTGCTTTGACTTGAACATTTGTATTCATATTCTGGAATATGAATTTGACTTTGAAAATTACTTCATCCATGGAGTTCACTCCTTCATTCTTCCTATGACCTGCAAAAACATAGCACTTGCCTGCAATACAATATTAGATGATGGAGGAAGAGAGGTGTACAGTCTCTCTTCTTCCAATATATATGTAAATCATTATAAACATTGCTTAGAAAACAAGTCCAAATATGATAGACAAACATAATGCATTTATTTACTCTTTGAGGAATGGTGGCCAGCCTAGACCTCCTAGCGGTATTTTGTTTACAAAATATTTGTTTTATATCCAATTAGAGTGATTCCAAATCCAAGTTGAAGTGAATTCATATGGCTACCTTCTGTATAAACATGTTTTCAAAATGATTTAAAATGATATGTTAAAAATTATAAGGAGTGCTATGTTTGATAGAGCTGCTTGTTAATTTTTAACTAGACCAACAGTCACTATTTGAAGTGTAACTTCTTTGATAAAGATCGGATCAATGTGATTCCACTTGGAGATTAAAGTAGATTCATTTTTGTATTTCCAGTAGAAACAGGTTTTAAAAATTCTTAGGCTTGATACCACAAACTTGGTTATGAACAGACCTAGGAGACAGAGTTTTGTTATGATGGTTTGAAGACATGCAGTCATTAAATATGGCATATCTTCTTCGTTTGACCTCCAAATGGGATGATTCAAATTGTGTCTTAAACTAGACTTGAATATATATCTCCCATATAAACAGGTTTTGAAAAGAATATTATTTGGTATGTCAAATATGCCAATGAACAATCAAGACCTAGAATTGTCACCATGCAGATTTTTCGACAAATAGTGAGTATTTCAAGAATAAATTTTTCATGTGATACCTGATTGAAGTGATTCAAATTGATTTGGAAACTAGATTCCAAGGGCTATCTTCCCTATGAATTTCAGATACAAATGTTTCCATTAGACACCTCAAATAGAGGCTATACTAATTCTGTCCTCAACATTTCACTTGAGACCTAGTTTTGATTTTGATCACATTTTTAGTTGTGATATAAATTGAAAACTTCAAAATGGATTCCAAAACTAGATTTCAAGAGATATGTAAAAAAACATGATTTCAAAATGATCCTATATGGTTACCCAAAATAGGCTTGTTCTTACTGCATTTTTCCATGTAGTCTTTTCAAATGAATATTGAACAATGATTTAAAGAAATATTCATGACAGTTTGAAACAAAATTATTATGGAAGTCTTATTGTGAATTCATTCTACTTGTTTATTTATTCTATTCTATCCTATTCTATTTTAGAAAAATAATTCATTCTCTCAAGTATAAGAGAATTTCCAGTGCATCCATTTTCGTAACAAGATCATAAGTAAACTCATATCCAAATTTGAAAAATATACTTTAATGAATGTTTGGACATGAAAATTTATCTGATCATAAAGATTTGATGAGAAAGAATGTTGAAGAATGGAGTAGTGTTGTGACCTAATGACTAGTTGAAACCAAGTTTTAAGATGATCTTTGTTTGCTTGGTTCTCATTAATTGTCATAGCACAAAACTCTTCTTGTGGTACTTGTTCAAAATCTTGTATGCACAAGGGATCGTGTGATATACTTGCTAGAAATTCTTCAATTTCTGGCTCTAATGTTTGATCTTCATTGCTTGTGATCCATGACTCATTCACCTCCTCACAAAGATAGCTAGAAGAAAGTTCTAGATTCTCTTCCTGTGGATCATCTTCAATGATGTTTTGTTGCTCTTCTATCCTTTGACATAAAGATTCAACCCTAGTGAGCATTCTAAATTGAGGACAAGGACTTGAGAATAGTTTTGTGGTGGCATACCCTCCTTCTCTAAATGATTTCTTTAACATCATTTTTTAGATCTTGTCTTGCCAATGGATTTTGTAGTTATTTTTTATTTTATGTTTTTACTGGGGGGTTTGTTTTGGGAATCTACTTTTAGGATCTCTATTTCTAGGCATAAAGAAACATAAGAGAAATGTATACCAACTAAATTTTTTAGTGTTTTTGTTTATCTTCTATTTGACTATGCTAATAATTGCCTCCCCGGCAACGGCGCCAAAATGTTGGGCTAATTTATTAACATAAATTAACACAAGTATTTAATTATCAATCCGGGTTTGTAAAACTTGGAGGCAAATCCACAGTATATGGACATCAGATATAATCAAGTTTAGAAGATAAAATTTGAATATTTAAAGAAATACATATTACAAATATAAACCCATTTTAACAATTTCTAATTCATTTATGTAATATATGAGGGAAGAGGCTCCTAACTTAGGAGAACCAGGTTGTCCTTCCCTACAATACTACTTTCATGAAGATAAATCTAAGAGCACTAATTAACAATGGTTTATGATGCAGAAGATGTAAAAGAAGAGGCTCCTAACTAAGGAGGTCCAGATTGTCCTTCTTCACAATCCTACTATATCACAATCACCATTGCTTCAAACCAGAAATGCAGAAATAACTTCAAATAAGAAACGGAGAATGAAATTCAGTTTTAGTTCAAGATTAAATAGAAAGGGAATTTAACTTAAATTCCTTCATATGTAGATTAGAATTAAACCAATATTCATTCAGCAATCATCACACATCTAAATACATTTGAAACAAGAACTAATCTATGAAAACTATGAAAATTGAACCAAGAAGTGCACTTAGCTTGGTGTGGGGGCCCTCCACCCTTGCCTTGCACACTTGAAGAAATCTCAGCTACAACAACTTCAGTAAATCAACCAAGCATAAACAACAAATTGAAATGAAACAGGTTCTTCAAATTAGCTTCCAACTCCAAGGTATCTCAGCATACAATTATACAAAAGTTACATACATAAGCCATCAAAGTCTTGGCTTTAAATAGAGGTTTTGTGGACCAAACTGATCTATACTATTTCTAACACTCATATCTACTCATATCCACCTATCTAGGTCGAACTCATCTAATTCATCCCAAGAAATATGGTCAATCCCATAAAATCTCAAAACTGCCCTATTTCCTAGGGATTTTCTGGTGACTAGTCATGTTTGACTTGCCTTGACCGGGCCTAATAAAGCTTGTTTTGACCAAACCAAGTGGAATTAGCTCAATCCTAGTTCCCAAGCTTTCCATTCATGCATCCAACTCGAGCCCAAGTGTCCTGCAAACATGTCATCCACATAGTTATTACGGGAATTTCTGATTCAGTCCAAAATTGCACTTAAAACTCAATTTTCATAAAAACTTCTGGAAATTGAAAAATTAAAATTAAACACCTGAATAGGCATAAAATACATCAAAATGAGATGGATGTGATGGAAAATATAAGGATTAAGTAAGTTTCCTTAAGCAAAAATAGACCAAAACTGAGGGCCAATAGTTATTATATATATATATATATATTTCAAATTTTTATTTTCAAAATTATTTTATTATAATTTTTTAAATTGTTTTTATATATTAATTTAATTTAAATTAATTTAATTTTGGGCGAATTGTGATCACTCTGCAACATAGTTTGTTTCAACAATGAACTTTGACCTATGTCATCCCTCTCCCCAAACCAATGACGCCCCTTTGGGGGGTGGAGGTCCCTCATTCAAATCAGTAGTGGCCAATTGCTCCTCGCAGCATCTATCGTGCAAGCAAGCTTCACATGAACCCAACAAATGACCAATACATCAGCAGTCGTCGGTCCTAGTCAAAGGTCATCCTTTAGCACAACTAGATCAAACACCCAACAACGAGAAGAAGCCCAATCCCTATAGAAAATCTTGGTATAACTTTGGAAAGGATGCAAGAATCTATAATCATCTACAAGTTTATAGGACCCTAGTCCTCAAAGAAGTCTCTCCTCAGCTAGCTGTGAAAGAACCAAGTTGTTAAAGGGGAAGCAGAGCTCAAGCTTGGCTTCCACGATTTCTTCACTGTAATCTTCAATAATATTGAGGATTGAGGTCACATTTTGCAAGGAGGGCCTTATTTCATGAACTCGACAGATCTCTTCATTAAACCCTAGACCCAGAGGTTAAATCCATAAAAGGAAGACTTCTCTTATCTCCTAGTCTGGATTAGGCTATACTCCCTACCACAAGAATATTGGGATCTAGAGATCCTAACTCAAATAGGAAATAAGATTGGGAAGGCTTTAACGTTGTTTAACATAATTAAGGCTGGAAGATACACATCGTATGCAAGACTATGTATCTACATTGACCTAACTAAGCCCTTGCCCGCCACTATTCATTTAAGTTGTGAGGACATTATCTAGGATCTACCCATTGACTATGAGAAAATCCCATTTAGATGCAGGCACTACCATGCCTACGTCCATATATTCAAAGATTTCTTGGAATGACCCTCTTCAACAAATAATCTTGCTACATTAATAACCCAAACCTCCTAAGAAGATGGGTTCGCCACAGTAGCATGTAGAAAGTGGAATACTTCAAGGCGAGGTAAGAATTTCGCTTCACAATGCAACAACACCAAAAATAGGTTAACTATTTTAGAAAATTCATACAAGGGAATTACCGTGGGCTAGAAAGCCCAACCACATGACACTACTAAGTTCCAACCCTCTTAAGAAGATCAAGCTAGTAAGCTCGTAGATCAAGCATTTCTTACATGAACCTCGCAACCAAAATGCATGATCCAAAATGAAGAGTTCTCGTCACTCATGGATGAGGAAGAACTACTAAATTCAGAGCTTCAAGACATGGATCTGCAACAGATAGCTAAAGAGTGAGTCATCAAATACCCAACAACCATCCTTGATGATCAAGTCTAGCTCATATCCAAAGTGTATATGTGGCATCAAGACTTGCTTCTCCAAAAGGAAAACACATCAAGTACACCTATGTCCCCCTATTCTTCTTTATCGTTGCAAGGTATCAAAATAAATTCCCCTCAATATCTTCCCCTATCCATCAGAGAGCCAAAGAAAAAAGACAGGAAGTGTAATATCCAACTCTTGAAAGATCTTGGCGAATTCCTAGTAAACTTAAGAAGAGTTGCTATCATGACCTCCCTTTTCCCTCTCTTCTCCAAAACCTAAATGATGAAAATCACATCCTAGAATTTAAGAGGATTGAATGACAAATCTAAACATCATAACTTGAAAAATCAAATCTCCACAGATAAGCTAGATATTTTACTTATTCAAGAAATGAAGTGCACCCACCAACATCTCACCGAGTAAGTCAAAACCTTCTAGAGGAACTGTGAATTCACTTCTTAATGTTCCACAAGTGTATCATGCAGTTTAGCCATTCATTGGAATCCATCCACCGTCTCTCTCATAAACTTATTTTCACTTCCCATGACTCTATTAACCCATTTTCAGCCCATAGGCTCATCTCAATCCGGCATCATCTCTAATGTGTATGGTCCAACTCTTGCTTAGGAAAAATGATCTTTCCTCTCAAATATTTATACAATATCCCTCTTATTTCACCCTAATCCTTGGATCCTGGGTGGGGATTTTAATTTGATCTAATCCTTTCTCAAAGAAAGAGGGCATAATAAATTTGGACGAGGAGGCCATTGCCTTCAACTCATTCATAGATAACAAAAAAATGATGGATATTCAACCTTCTAATGGGGTATATACGTGGAACAATAGAATAAGAGGTTCGCAACAGATAGCATCAAGACTTCATTGATTCCTCATTTCTGAACCATTCTTTGCATCAAAGATTTTCTTGGAGGCCACCATCCTCCCAAGATTTGGCTCTAATCATTAGCCCACCATGCTTTAGTTGGCCTACTCCTCCTTTCCACACAAAAAACCCTTCAGATTTGAAGCCTTCTGGCTTCGTCACCCAGACTTCCTCTCTAAGATGAAGAACTGGTGCTAAGAATCTGCAGTCATCTTAGCTTGAGTGATGTATCACATTCAACAAATACTAAAGTTCATCAAGAAAAAATTGAAAGCCTAGAACATTGTGAACTTTGGAAATATCCATGAACAGAAACAAAAACTGGAGGAAGAAATGAAAAACATCTAGCAAACCATAATCACTTAAGGCAAATTAGAAGTGTTGTAGGAAAAAGAGTTCTCTATAAAAATCCATCTGGAGGAACGATTAGCTCAAGAATAAATCCTTTACAAGAATAAATCCATGGTTCAACGGCTCAAAGAAGGAGAGCGCAACACTCATTTTTTTCACAAATCCATGCTCAACTAAAGGCATCAAAACTGCATTATTCACATCTTTGACTAAAACAAACAGATCATGAAATATCACAAGGCCATGGAGGAAGTCCTCTCCCAACACTTCAACTCCCTCCTGATCAAACCAATCCCAAATAGAAGAGAAGTGATCTGGAAAATCACTCAACACATTCCAAAACTAGTCAAAGAGGAACAAAATGCCTTGCTTATAAAAGCCATCACTTTTCAAGAGCTGGAAGAAGTAGTAATGAATATGTCAAGAAGCAAGGCTTCATGGTCAGATGGTTTCACAGTAGATTTTTTTCAAGCATGTTGGAAAATCCTTGGAAGGGACGTATGGAAAGTAGTGGAATAATCTAAATGGATCGCATCTCTTCTCTTTGCCTTTGACGCTACATTCCTCACTCTTATGCCCAAATCAGCCACATCCTCCTCCAATATTGACTTCATACCCATTTCCCTATGTAACCTCATCTATAAAATCATCTCTAAAATTACCACCAACCGGTTGAAACCTCTTCTTCCCAACCTCATTTCCTCGAAGCAAACTGGTTATGTCGAGTGTCAGCAGATTCTTTATAGCATCATCCTGGTGCAAGAACATCTACATTCCCTTCGCTCTTCCAAGCGTCCTGGAATGGTAATCAAACTTGACATGTTCAAATCCTTTGAAAAAGTGAGTTGGAATTTTATTTACCATGTTCTTTGTGCCTATGGATTTCATTATTAATGGATATGATGGATTATGGCTCTTATTTCGAAAGCATTCTTTTCAATTCTCATCAATGGCTCCCCCTCCCCCACTTTCATGTTGAATTTCCAAGACCCTGGAGTCTAGGATAGAATCTTAAATCTCTAACACTACCAAACCAAGAATCTCAACAAAGCTACTTTGCACAGCATAACAATATAATGTAGTAAATCAACCATGTGCACAATAAGAACAATAACAATGGTATATGTAACCCAACTTTGTTATATTATCAACATATAATACAACAGTCTATGGCTCTCATACAAGGGATAATGGCCCTCAAATATCCACAAGTACAAGAATACAATATACAATGACAATCTCACTGCTCTAGTGCACAATCACATCATTTATGTCGCATCTTGTCCTATCGGTACTTTGCTTCCAATCTAATCTCTAGCTACTCCTTATTCCATCAAGAGATAACACATAGAGACTCCAATAGGTTGTCCACCTATCACTGATGCAAGTCACTTATGCTACAATGAACATGGGTTGATCCAATCTGCTCCACTAGGTTGGCCAATACCTGAGCTATCAATCTGCCTTCTTAATAGCCTCTTTTTTCCATCAAAGGGCTGCACATTAGGCTCCAATCATCACCCACCTTTAACTTCCAAGATCCCTTTGTGACAACTGATCAAGGGATACACTTGAGCATTGTCACGTTTCCCTCCAATAAATCTTCAAGTTCCCAATCCAAGTTCTGAAACTTCACTATAGAATCTGCCCACTGGTTAGGGAATCTAACCACCCTAGTTAGCCCTCTTCAATTGGCTTCCATAAGCTACAAATTCTCCACACTTGGACACCATCCAACTAGCAATCAACTCAACATAACCTCATCAACAAATACATACCTTCATGGGCTGAACATTGTTATAACTCTGTGGTCTGGTTAGGGCACAATGGAACTCCATGTCAGCCCTCCTAATCTACCACCTAAGCTCCTCCATAATTGTGGCCTTCTCTCCTTGATGAGCTGCTCCTATATGTTGGATGTAGTGCTACTTTACAACACTCTATTCATGCTTTTGGCCCTCTCCAAATAGTAGAATAGAACTCAACCCTCTACTCAGATTCTTGTACCAATCTACAGCGTCAAACAAGGATATTTCCACACAAAATTGACATAAAAAACAACCCAGAAATACCACAGTTACTCGGCCTTGTCTCCTGCTCAGAATTCAAACCTACAAGGAGAAGAATACCTCACAAATCATGCCCATATTTTCCCTCAAGCCTGTGACTGTCCTCCTGTATCAACTCAACCTTGTCACAGATTTCAAACTCACCCAAACAAAGATCCAAACATATTCATCCTTCTTCTCTTGAGCTCGGCCTATTTCAGAGAGTAATCTTATGATTTGATGCACATTTGGATGAGTAAAAGAACGTCCATACACCTTATATTTATATAAAAAAGAAGGGCTCCACGAATTCTCCAATAGATATGAATTTTGGACATAACCATCTCAAGCCTACATGACTTGTATGTCCAAAAACCAATCATTACCTTCAAAAATTCATAACTCGTCATAGAAAACTCAGAATTTGATGATTTTTATTGTGTTGGATTCTCCTCAACATCCTCTATCATTTAAATTCATCACATGTCTAAAATGCCTCATGGTTTTGGCCCAAACATCAATGGGTGAAAAACCCCAACCTTGGGTTCCAAGCCCACAAATGACTTTTGTGGCGCTCCAACCTCCAAACGCCAAACCCTAGGGCTTGGACTAACTCCCAAGCTATCAAAATTCAACATTTCACCTCCTCTAGGGGTATCAAACAAGGAGATCCCATTTCTCTCTACATTTTCGTCCTGGTGGTTGAAGGGCTAAGACACTCCATAAGGAATGCGCTCTCAGCCAATTGCCTCCGAGGTCTTCTGCTTGGCTCTCCCAATCACCACTATGCTCATCAGCAATTTATAGGTGAAACCCTTTTAATGGGCCAGCCTTCTATATGTTAATATTTATTAGTGTTATATTATTCTTTGATTTGATAATTTCATTTCATAATTTACATTTAGAATTCACGCCATAACATCATAACATTATCCAGATTTACAACATTATTCAACAAACATGTGCAATTATATAGAAAGAACAACATCATCATCAATACAATGGAACATAAAGGAACAATAGAAGAAAAGCATTTACACATAGAGACACCAAGATTGGTTAGAGACTAGGGCAAAACCCACTATGGGGAAAACCCTTTCAAATTCTTCTTCTTATTGGATTTTCATTGAATTACTTAACAACGGAAATTACAATGATCCATATCAGCAACCATAAATCTATCCAGCAAAATCAACTATAAAATATCCATGATATCAATCAAACAATGCAAATAATCTAAAAACTATGATTCAGGAACCTGTAATCAACTGTAAATGTTTGTAATCAGCTTCTGAATTATGTGGTCAATAGGCAAAACCTTCGGTCAACTGAAAAATTCAACCTTTAGGTTCTAGTCACATGGAAGATGTGTCATGCATGTGGTTGAAAGGCCTCATTGCAGCCAAAATTTCTCCATGATATGCTTGTGGTTGAGATCCAAACCCTAAAAACAGAGATGTGAGTTTCAGAGCCTGCAATTTAGGTTGTATTTATAGCCTTCCAAGGACGTCCAATTTTCTTTAGGGTCGACCCAATCAAATATGCACATGTGGGCTTTAATTAAAAAATAAACTTTCCCTTGTCCAAATTGAGTGCTTCAATAGTCAAAATTGGTCCTCACGGAAGGAGGAATCTTGTCCCATGGTTGGAATTTGTCACTGAGTTTCCAAATTAACACTCCCTATCTGCTAGGGAAAATTTCCAACTGTATCATGTAATCATTGCAACAATCTTGTCATCAAATCATATCCAATCTCAAGTATCTCGTCATCAAATGTCATCACTTCTCATCTTTGCTCATCTCTTGATTGTCTCTACTCATATTTTGAACATTAATGAATCTAATATAAGAATAATTTGATATTGGAGGGGAGCCTAAGATACCACTCTCTATCCATCAGGGAGCTCAATGCTACCACCCAGGAAACACCAGATAGCTTATCCTCAAGGAGATCTGTTCAACCTGGAACCATATTAGGGAGCACATCTCAACCTGGAATCTCATGGGGGATTAAAACATATTCAAAGCCATATTGAGAAATAGGTGATATAGTGGAGCACATCTCAACCCATATTATTTGTCAACTGGTCTTCCCAACAATGACACCCAATAGTAATGTAGTAGAACACCTGCATCATAATCTGAGCTTAGGTGAGATGCCCGACTTACCAAAGGTAAGGATCACACACCCTTAAGCCTCCTCAACCTGTTGGCCAAACAGGGAGGGACAATCCTGATAAGCCTAGTTTATGGGTATGATGCCAACTGGGATATACTCTGCATAGACCAAGATAGAGGGAGATACCTGACTTGTCAAAACAGACAGGGATCACACACGCCCTATGGGTAACAGATAGCGGAGCAATATTTACAACCCTATTTTCTAGAGTTCCCTCATCCCTAGGAGCCATCCATCTCAATTCATCACCCTGGAAGCTCAAACAGGGGGGAACTCAGTTCAGTGTTTTTTATCAGTCCTGCTCTTTGTAGATCAAAAGCATATCATCATGCTCATCTCTGGTATCGACTTAATCATCATGTGGCAATAGCAGAAGTCTCATGTTCATGCAGGACATTAAATAAAATATTATGTTAGAACAAAATTATATATATCACAAAAGGGTACCTCATTCATCCTCCCTCTCATGGAGGTAGCAACCACAAGCCTAAGCTTGTCTCGTACGGAAATGTTGTCTCAATATATGAAGATATCTCAATCCAAGAAGGCCAAATGGAATTACGTGGTAGTAGTAGGTACTCACTCCCACTCAAAGGCTATCATATGATGGTCCATCTCAATGATCAGGATCTAATTGTAACCTAAGAAGCCATCCAAGAGAGACATAATATCATACCCAGTCATAGAATCAATCAACTGATCGATGGAAGGGAGAGGATAATCATCCTTAGGGATCACATAATTTAGGTCATGAAAATATATGTGAGCTAAACCATGTCATTCTTCTTTATGATTGACATTACGTTAGCTAGCCACTCAAGATAGCGTATGGGCTTGAGAAAACCTACCTCAGTAAGATTTTGGATCTCCTAGTACACTATGGTATTAGCCTCGGGTTAGTGGCATCTAAACTTTTGCTTTATAGGTTTGGTGTTGGCCTTGAGCAAGAGGTTATACACCAGAACCTAGCTATATATGGTATTCTTTGCCAATCTAATCCCACTCAATATTATCACAATGTATCCTTGTCATATCCAGAACTTGCTCAAATAGCTCTCCAAAGGGATTCTTCATCCTGCCTCATAACTAGCATGCTAGCAATATCATACTCAACCTCAGTCATGCTTAAAGCTACGGACTTCTCATCCAAAATATCACGGCATATATCATACTAAGGCAGCACAAAAATGTGCTTATATCATCAATCATGATCTTGGTTAGCATCAATACATCCATGCAATCACATATCATAGAAATAATATCTCGGACCAAAAATTGATCATCCCATGCAAATATCTCGAAGTGTGCTTGGCAGTAAATCAATGTATATGAAACGACTCAATCATGAATTGTCTTAGATTCTATGCAAAACATATATATATGGACGAGTGCTCACATAGAACATCAATGCTTCAATCAACTATCGGTTTCCAAATCAGGTTCAATAATATCTCTACATAACTTCTTGAAATTCAATTGAAGTGTCCAAGGATTTGCATTTCCACTTTCCAAAAAATCTTCAATAGCTTCATTATATAGATTTTCTTTTGCAAACTTCAAAAAGTGATTCATCATGCCATGATTCATTATTTAGAGCTTCAGAAGCCAACTCCCTCTTAATTTGATCATTAGAGCCTCATTACCTATCAAGAGTAAACCATCAACATATAAAACCAAAATCAAAGTCATACCTTGGAACCCTCCTGAAGTAGAGGTTCGGATCAACACATCTTCCTGACTTCACCAGATAATTGTCAATGTGGACATATAGGCTCAGGGAGCTTGATATATTTAATTCTTTCTACAAACATAACACTTGACCAAACCAATATGCTCAGCCTTACACAAATCAATATTGTGCAATCAAATAAAATAAGTCGGCTTATCAAGCCTTAGATGCCAAATTAAAGCTAATATCAAAGTCATAAAAGTTTCTGCCAATATTCCTGTGACAAACTCTTCAGACCAAATGTCAGGTAGATCTCACATCCAAATACCAAGTTATGACTTCATCTATTGTCATGTCAACAAATTGTTATTAATAAATATCAACCCATCCTTATGAATCATTTCTTCCACTAAATAAGAATGCATATATCAAGTATAAGCCATATAAGTTTCATGCATATATAAAAAATGAGTCATATAAGTTCCATCCATTCATTGTGAGATTACTTCATACTAAATCGCAATTTTTTATACTTCAACCATTGTTCCCAATCCAATGAAATTAATATAGAGAATCAACGCAAAAATTAATCACTAAAATTCATTATGCCCACATAGCATTGTCATCAAGGCAAATCATCAGACATCAAATAAAAAATCATATCAAAACTATAACTTGTTATCATTGTGAATTCAAACAATCCATAAGCCAAAACATATCTATGAACCATAAAGCATCAAGTCAAATTTTTAAAGCATCGTCAATCATCCAAGCCAATATGCTTACTAAGTCAATCCAACAAGCCAAATCTTGTCAATCCCTTGCAATTGTTATCAAATATTGTCATACACTAGCTTCAATGGTTAAATCATAATGACATATTGATATGCATATTCTAGTCACCTGCAAACACAAATTTAGTTAACACATTCGCATTCTCTCTAGCAAGTCAAATATTCAAACTTCCCTAGTCTGCTTGATATCTGTAGGATTGTCATATTCCAGGTGTGCTTGTGCATGAGGCTTCATATTTTGTGACCTATAGGCATAACCTCACCCATAGGCTTTCTCTCGTGCAGTTGAGAGGCTATAACTACACTCTTAAGCTTTCTTTCATGTGGTTTGGCTTAGAGTAAGGAAAACCATGGGAAAAACCTCTCTTCTCAAACCATAACTTGTTGCAAACCAATAATATCGTATATTTGTTTATCTATGTACAGAAGTATTACTTCAACAATAAATAATTTTTTATACATATAATTCAAATGATAATAGGTGTAGGGATCTTATTGAGAGTTTATCCCTCTTAATGAGAAGCCACTTCAGTCATCATTATTCAAGAAATCATCCTATCTATAATACTACCATGCATCAGCAGAATTGTTATATCATGGAATCAAACTATATCAATTTCTAGAACATATATTTGTCATATTCATAACATGTTAGCATCAACTACTTCATCATGACATCAAATTTTCATCAAGGGTTAGAATCTTATGATTAGGGAATATGACAGGTGTATCATCATACTTCATAGTTTATAATCACTACATCACAACCATCAAGTTAGGGCATCCAATTTTACCATATGTCATAATTACGAAGGTCAAATGGAAGATCATGAATATTAGTCTTATTGTTACACTTTCTATCATCAAGGTTACCATGCTTATTACAAGCAATATCAATAGTATCAAGCTACCATATATAAGAATCAATGTGATAGACTTCTTTATGAGATTAGGAGAACCATCATGTCTAAAATGATAGATGTTAGCAAAATATCAAATATACCAATATTTCAAAAATCAATGTTTCTATGACTTAATAGAATATAAGATATTTGTCCAATACCAAGTGCACCATCTCATGATGAGTACCATGAATCAAAACTACTTTCATATATATGAGTCATTTATGAAGGTGAAATCCCCATCATACCTTAGGGTTTACCTTTCCATCCAACATTGTAGCAGAAACATAACATTGAAACCATACACCATACATACCTTGTAGTATTCAGATACCTATGGACCTTCTTATTTGACATGGGAAGTTGTAGCATTTTTTCAACTTTTCATCAAGTGCCTCTTTACCTTTTCCAACACTGGTTCTTCTCTTCCTACTCTATCCATGATCCTTAAGAAGGATCCACTCATCACAATTCATCAGAAGGTTAGAAGCATCCAAATACTCAAATATACATGCAAGAAGTATAAGTAGTAATCAAAGCAATAATTAGATCAATAATTCTAAACAAAAGTAAATACATAAAGGAGCACCATAAGTTGAAAAGTAATTATCTTCAATGAGAGGTGATCATCTCCCTCTTGAACTAGCCTTCAAGATCCATCACTGCCTATTGTCCATATGACAATGTTGCCTTCAACTTTATCAAAAACCAGGCCTAATAGAGACTATCCCATATGGGGCTTCATCAAATTTGTCACAAGTGATTATACGTCTTCACATTAGTCATGTTAGGGTTTATAAATTACATATATCAAATATTTTCCATAAACCAGGCTTTCTCCCAAACCCCGACCTCATAATATCCATCAAACCATAATAACTAAATTTCTCATGGTTTCCTTCAAACCCTAGAATTCTTTTAGGTCTCCTCCATCTTATCATGCTTCCATCAAAGGTGTCTTCATAGGGGTGATTTTCAATGAGTTTTCTTCATCCCAGCTCTGATACCATGTTAATATTTCTTAGGGATATATTGTTCTTTTCTTTGATAATTGCATTTCATCATTTACATATAGAATTCACCCCATAACATCATAACATTATACAGATTTACAACATTATTCAGCAACATATGCAATTATATAGAAATAAAAAAAGCATCATCAATGTAGCGGAACATAAAGGAACAATAGAGACACATAGAGACACCAAGATTGGTCGGAGACTAGGGAAAAACCCATCATGGGGAAAACCCTTTCAAATATTCTTCTTATTAGATTGTCATTGAGTGATTCAACAAGAGAAAGTACAATGATCCATATCAACAACCATAAACCTATCTAGCAAAATCAACTAGAAAATATCCATGAGATGAATCCAACAATCCCAATAATCTAAAAACCCTAATTTAGGAACTTGTAGTCAACTATCACTATCTGTAGTTAATTGTTGAACTTTGTGGTCAACGGGCGAAAACTTTGGTCAACTGGAAAATTCAACCTTTAGGTTCCAGTTGCAGGGAAATGTGTCATGCATGCAGCTGAAAGGCTTCGGTCAAAATTTCTCCATGACATTCCTACGACTATAGTTGAAATTTCTCCATGACATGCTTGCAACTAAGACACAAAACCCTAAAAAAGAGATGTGAGCTTGGAACCCTGCAATTTCATAATTGTGCCAACCAATCTCTACAAACTTGCCTCAAACCTCTGCGAGCCAAATCAAAGAAGAGAATAGAATAATGTCTCATGATCATTTCTAAATGAGGTTGAGGTCACTTCTATTTATATCCTTCCAAGGATGTCCAATTTCCTTTAGGGTCGACCTGATCAAATATGCACATGTGGGCTTTAATTCAAAAACACATTTTCCCTCATCCAAATTGAGTGCTTAAATAGTCATAAATTAGTTCTCTCGAAAAGAGGAATGTCATCCCATGGTTGGAATTTGTCACTGAGCTTCCAAATTAACAATATCCAATAAGCTCTAGAATTCAAAACCATCCTTGAGACCATTACAACTACCTCTAGCACTTAAATAAATGCGGTCAAATCGTACATATTCTTCTTCCACACCCCAACAGCCATTCAAATGCACATCTCCCACCTTCTTGGTTTTAAATGGAGTTCCCTTCTGTCCAAATATATCGGTGCCCCCCTCACCTACAGTCCCCTTTCTTATGCAGTGTGGGAAGATCTCCTTCTAAAATTTGAAGCAAAGTTATCCAGTTGGATCTTTAGAGCCCTGAATATTGTTGGGTGGTTCACCCTTCTGAAATTAGTCTTAAAATATTTGCCTACATACCTCCTCTCAGCCTTGGCTGCCCTAAATTCTATTCTCTCAAAAATCCACAACCTTCAACGATATTTCCTCTAGGGGGTACCAATTTGGAGGAAAAATAAACCCTTATCCATTGGGACCAATTATGCCTCCCCAAATTAGCAAGTAGGTTGGACCTTAAGGATCTAGAAATTCTGAGCAAAGCATTAAGTGAAAAAACTTGGTGGCAATGGATAAAGTGTCCTTGAGCACTATGGAGTAAAATTCGGACCAACAATTATACCCCGTGAATCTCTCCCTCTCAACTTGTCATATTGTCAGTGTTGGACACCTAATCCTAAATGGGTTAGTGTGGAAGCCGAAAAGACTAAGCAGTCCAAGAGACCTTGGGATCTGAAACCCAAGAGTCACATATTTGTACTATAAATGTATATCTATTGTTAATAAAAAATGTACTCACTGATTTATCTTTCATATCTCTTGTGCTATCCATGTGTGTTTAACATGGTATCAGAGCCGCTTGTTTTTCTGTGGCCTGTTATGTGCATGTCAGTCCTGCACCTCTGCCCATAATCCTGTGTCTGAGCTGCCTTGAATAGCGCTGATGTGGTCTTCATTATCTCTGTCACTATATACGTTTTTTGCTAATGCGCTACTCCTGACTGACATCTCTGTCCACTGCTCTCTGTCTGCCTGAAGGTCTGTCCATGAACGTTTGCTGCCTCTGCCATATGCATTTTAAAACCTGTCGCCTTAGACCAACTTGGAAAGCTGTGTAGATCCGTTGATGGTATATACGTTACCTCGGTCCCTCGGCCTTCCTCCTCGTGTGTAACAGCTTTACTGCCATAATATGCTCTTCTGCCACGTTCCCTGCTAGACAGTTTTTCATGTATGGAGATCAATCATATCTTGCTGCAGAGATCTTATCCGCTTCAGTGAATGTGCCATTACCTGGTTCGCTCTCTTTGTTTGGGAAATTTACTGAACTGTTGTATAGCGTAGAAGGTGGAGCTGCGCCTTTGTGCATGGTAACGCCGTTCCCATCGCCCTATCAAAGTAAATACGAAGCAAACCTCTATCTCTGGCACTCCCTCCATTGAGATTCGTTGAAAATTTGTTTCGGGATTAGACGCGTGCACCTTCCGAGCAGAATGATATTGTTGTTGTCGAGTGAAATTTTTGAGAGCAAATCGCAGAGAACTCTCAAAATTCCAGCGGTGGATACCAATTTTATTTAAAATGTGTACAAATGTGGTCAATACGCGGTAGAATGTTCGCGGTGGCGTTTACCATATGGGTGACACGGGTCCAATAAATCTTTGACGGCACTAAAAACTGGACGAAGCAAAATTTCGTGACTTGAGAGTCGCAAATGTAATCTCCAATCAGTATTATTATATCTGAGAATGGGGGCTCCAGCATTGGCGTTTTAATTTGCTTACAGCTACATTCCATCTCCAGGCAGGTCGTGTATCCAATCTCAGCAAGGAGCTTGATTTATTCTCAATGGTTGGGCCGAAATTAAAGATCCAAGGATGTGCAAATAAGGAGCCTGTTTCAGATTTATTTATGCTCAGAATTTCAAGGTATCATGGCCGCATTGATTAGGAAGTCGTAGAGATTAAAGAGTCGGAGCATTGAGGTATGGTTTCTCATTGTACCCAAGGTTGTTTTGTGCATTTTTCAGAGAATATTAAGGCTGAACAGAGAGCAGCCTCATCAGCACAACACAGGAAAGTGGCCTCTGCTTTTTCACAGACATCACACTGGACCTTCATCTTCATCTATTTCTGCACAACACCCTGATATCTGTTTGCTATAGCTAGACCCTGGTTATAAATTCCTATTGTAAGCCTCAATTATCATGTGTGTTTAACAATATAAAAGTCGGCTTCCGAGTTTTTCGACAATATCAAGCCGGCGAAGTTCGTGGAAAATTTGAAGAGGAGTCTGAAGGCGACTCCAACAGATTCCCAAGATGTGAAGGATGTGGCACCATTGGATGTTCCATAGATTTTGGCAAGTCTTGTTAAGCAATCTGGCCCATTACTTGATCAACTTGGTGTAAGAAAAGATGCGTGTGACAAAGTCTTGGATGTTTTATGCAACCATAAACGGAGGGATCAACTTGACTTGAATGGTGCCTTGTCAACGGATGCCATAATAACCACTAAAGAGAGTGAGAAGAGCACTGACGAACTTGATCTTAGGATAGCCAGTGTGTTGCAAAGCACAGGTTATCGCTATCAGGCAGGACCATGGAATGAGAGTGGAACACACAATTTGGAAGAAGGAAGGCACAATGTTGCAATAGTTACAACTGCAAGTTTACCTTGGATGACTGGAACAACTATTAATCCTCTTTTTCGTGCGGCATATTTGGCCAGAAGTGCGAAGCAGAATGTTACATTGCTTGTACCTTGGCTTTGCAAAGAAGATCAAGAACTGGTTTACCCCAACAAATTGACTTTCGATTCCCCAGGGGAGCAGGAAACTTATATTCGCAATTGGCTGGAATCGAGAATTGGCTTCAAATCCAATTTCAAGTTGTCTTTTTATCCTGGCAAGTTTTCTAAAGAACGACGGAGTATAATAGTTGTCGGTGACACTTCACAATTTATTCCGGACAAGGAAGCTGATATTGCAGTGTGGTATCGTTGCGCGTGTGCCATTCACATTTCATCTTCAATAAACCAACTGGAGTTTACAAACATTGGATTGATGGTTTGCGCAGAGACTGTTGTATTTGGACTCTCTCTATCACTCTTGGTCACTGTATTCATGCATGATATGTGTCTTTAAGATGTGTTGATAACTCCTGTCTCATTTCAATCATAACAGTTCTAAATTTCCAGCGATAAGGAAAAGATTCTTGACATAGTATTGTGAGTGGGTGCTGCTTATTCATTTGTTCATAGTTATGATCAGTTTTTAAAAGGTGTAATTTTGACAATGGAGAATATGGCTAAAATTACTGAAGTGTTAGAATTCTTGAAAACTTTGATGCATTCTACTGATCATGATACAGTGAAAATCAGCAAGAACACTCTCTGTGATATCAAAACCTATCTGCAGTATACACAAGAAAAGGTAGAATTTTTGGAGCTTGAATCTCAGCTTCAGCAAGAAGAATTAAAACAAAGGAGTCATCATTCTGAACCTGTTTTTGTTCAGAACAGTGAAATAAACTCCCATAAGCAGCAAGTTCATTCAGATCCAATGCCCAATAAAGTAGCAGTTGTACATGCAGATGCAGAAACTCAATCTGCACTTCCCAAGCCCATCATCAGACCTTGGGAACAGCTTGTCCACAACAAGCACAGAAATGGTCTTGGATATGACAAGGACTTGTCCTTTCATATTCCAGACTATGCCAAGCCCATTCAGTTTCAGAGTGCTGGATTCATTCATAACAGTTCACTTGCTCCTCATGACAGTTCACCTCCAGCTGTTCCAGATTCTGCCCCTCTTCCACAGCAACAACAACAACAACAGATTGAGAAATGCCAACACTGTGATCGAGTTGGCCATCTGAAAGATCACTGTTTTGATCTTCATCCATGTGAGCACTGTCATAAAACCAGCCATTCTTCACACAGATGCTTCAAAAACAAAGGTCCTGCAAGAACAAAGATTCATCTTGGATGGATCGCTTCTTGGCAATGGGCATCAACAGCCAAGAAGATATTCCAAACACATGTCAGAACTTGTTCCAGAGTATTGAACAGTCTTGCAGTTGAGTTTTCTCCATCTTCTCACCTTGTATCTGACAGGGGGGGAAATGATGGTCATCTACAAGCTTCAAAGTCACATCAAGCGAGCCTGAGCCACAACCTGCCACACCAGTTTCAGAGTTGTAGCCAGAGACAAAGATGCCCGTGAACAGATTGAGAACACTTCCTCTAGCAGAAGACACCAGCTTCTTGCCAGTTTTGGAAGAGTTCCAGGAATTGCATTAAGCATTCCAGAGTTGTTGGTCATCCTTAAACCATCACAGATTGAGAACACTTCCTCTAGCAGAAGACTCCAGCTTCTTGCCAGTTTTGGAAGAGTTCCAGGAATTGCATTAAGCATTCCAGAGTTGTTGGTCATCCTTAAACCATCACAAGTTGAGACTTCCCTTTTCAGGTTGAAGTTTTACCTTTTATGCGGGGTGAGACCTCCCTTTTATGGTTGAAGGTTTCCCTCTTTAAAACAATAGGATCACTTCCTCTAGCAGAAAACTTCAGTTTCTCGCCAGTTTGGAAGAGTTCCGGGAACTGCACTAAGCGTTCCAGTGTTGGTGATCATCCTTAAACCACCGCCCTTTTTTACCAACATTTCATAGAGCACATTCAGCCTAGTGTTGCCATGCATTTTTTGCACATTTTGTATTACAGCTCTCTTCTTGGACTCATACATAACCCTTCGGATTAAGGGGGGGAATGTTGGACACCTAATCCTAAATGGGTTAGTGTGGAAGCTGAAAAGACTAAGCAGTCCAAGAGACCTTGGGATCTGAAACCCAAGAGTCACATATTTGTACTATAAATGTATATCTATTGTTAATAAAAAATGTACTCACTGATTTATCTTTCATATCTCTTGTGTTGTCCATGTGTGTTTAACAGTCAGAAGGCACTTGGGGCTCCTACATATGGAATGCAGATTGGAATAGAATACCACTCATCACGGACCACAGCTTCTGGGAAATTAGAATCAGAGAAACTGCTTTGTTTTGGGATGATTCTTGGAATCAATGGACAAAATTGTCCACTCTCCCCAATACCCTACCTATCAGAATGATTTTCAGCAAAGAGGGTCCTCCATATTGGCACAGTATTGGGAAGCCTCGGCTCCTACTTCTGTTATTTTTTATCATTGATCTATGTTTTCAATTAATTTAGCCTAATACACTTATTTTATTAGAAATATTTCAATAATCAATAATATTTACAATCAACAATAATTGAAGATAGAACAGTAAATGCAAATGACAATAAGAGGCAATCAACACATCAACAAGAGACACCACATTTAGTCAACTACCAGGGGAAAACCCCACAAGAGGGGAAACCCTTTGTAATTCTTCTTCTATCAGATTGCCATAAATGTTCAACAGAGAGTACAATGAATCCATACAAAATATCCAGCAATATCAACCAAACAATATCATAAATATGATCCCAGCAACAATATTGATTAGATTTAGCTTTCCCAATCTACGGTCAACTGTCAAACTGAAAACCTAGATCCCAACCGCATGGAGGAAGAGCTGTGCATGCGGTTGATATGCTCCAATAGCAGGAATAATCCTGTGTGCTTGTGATTATGACCGAAAATTGCATGTGTCAACCCTGTGGCTGGAAACCAAAAACCCTAATCATGCGTGCGAGCTTTTGACCCTATAATTTTAGACCTGTATGAACCAAACTAAGTGAACTAAAATTCAGACTTGTATGAATCAATCCAATGAAAAGAGAGAAAGATAAGATGCTTGATGATGATTTCTAAATGAGCTTGCGATCACTTGTATTTATAGGCTTCCAAGGGTGTCCAATTTCCTTTTAGGGCTCACCTTTCCTTTTGTGACATTATGGGCTTCAATTCAAAAATACACTTTCCTTTTTCCAAATTGAATGTTTCAAAAGTCAAAACCAGTCCTCTCAAAAAGAGGAATCTAGTCCCATGATTGGAATTTGTCATTGAGCTGCCAATTTAACACTCCCTCTCAGCTAGGGATAAATTCCAATTGCATCATGTGATCATAACAAGTATCACGTCATCATCTCATGTCTCATCTCTTCTCAACTCTATCTACTAAATCATTATCGAATCTAAATAAGAAGAATCATCGGGGAGCATCAGTTACCACCCTCTAAATACAATGGGAAAGGTCTTATGGGACACTCTCACCTCATGTCATCTCGTGGGGGATCATATGTCTTCCACCCTATGTCAATCAATAGGCATGATACAATATCTCATACATCCTATTGCTTCCTGGTCTTCCCAACAATGACCCTCAAGATTCATGTATTAGAACACCTTACATCATAATCTTGGGTGAGATAGTCGACTTACTAAAGATAAGGATCACACAACCCCAAGCCCTCTCAACCCGTTAGCTAGACGGGGAGTTATAACCCCAACAAGCCCATCTTGTGGGTATGATGCAAACTGGGGTATACTCTGCTAGACCAAGATAGGGGAGCAACATCTTCCACTCTATGGGTGACAAATAGGGATGATACCCTATTTTCCATAGATCCCTCAACCCCAAGAGCCTTACATCTCAATTTTATACCTTGGGAGCTCAGACAGGGGAGAAGATTTGGTGCAGTATCCTTGATGAGTGATGCCCCTTATAATGAGGGGTCACATCCATCAGTCCAAGTTTCTCTCTAAAGACCAAGAACTTCCCTTTCGGAAAAGTCTTGGTGAGAATATCTGCAATCTGCTCATCTATCGATATGTGATGGATTTTGATGGCTTCTATTTGCACCATGTCTTGAATATAATGATATCAGATCTCTATGTGCTTTGACTTGTCATGAAATGTGGGATTCTCTACCAGACGGATCCCCCTCTTTTTTTCACAATATATCACGATCTGGTTTAACCTTTGCAAGACCAGTCTCGCAAACCCCGACAGCCTCCCATGGGGGAAGAAAAGAAAGACGAGGGAGCAAGAAATCCTATCAAAATATTGCTTGAGGAGGCCCTCGAGAAACAAAGGAATGCAATGATGGATAACTTTGCTCAGATCCTTCAACGGTTTCCTACCGGCAGCGCATCCACATCCAGGAGGCACCACTCCTTTTAAGGTACAAGAAAACTTTGACATTCCCATATTTGAAGGCTAACTAGATACATATGTTGTAGATAAATGGTTAAATCTATTAGAATGATATTTTTTTCATGATTTTTCCAACCGGGAAAAGATTACTTTTTCTCTTCTCAAAGTCACCTCTCACATCAAGGATTGGTGGGAAACTTACTGTGAGCAGAAGGATGAAAGTATGCCCTCACTGTTTTCATCCGCACCCACTTGGAATTCGTTCGGGGACACCATCAAGGAGCAGTACTACCCTATCGAGAGCTATGAGGATAAATACATAAAGTGTACCAAGCTGCGGCAGGGAAGGGACCAAGACGTGTCAAAGTTTCCCAATTTTTTTCATACCCTTCACACGAATTTGGGTATCAAGTATTTTGAGAAACATGTGGTACTCAAGTACCGCGACTACCTACACAGGTACATCCAAAATGAGATGGAGTTCCTGGACATCTCGCTCGGCATGGCATATCGATACGTTGTCAAGATCGAGCAAAAGCACTTTGGATCTGCGAATACGAAGCAAGGGAAAGGTGCCCCCAAACTGCAAAATAAAGGACAAAGCCAAGGCAGGGCAGCCCAAGATAACCCGCCAAATATGCAAGCAAAGAGCAACACCGTAAATTTGAAGAAGGAAACAGAAAAGTGGTGTGAGTTCCATAAGATCTCCACTCATAAAACAAGCGAGTGTCGGGCCAAGCAGTCACTGGTGCCTGAGCTGAAGGCTTCTGAATCAGATGCATATTCAGACTCTGTCAGAACCCAACAAGGGGAATGACAAAGGGAAGTAGATTATCGATGCGGAGCCCAACACTATTGTTGCCACCATGAAGATCTAGAAGGAGGAACCTGAAGATCCAAACGAGGAGGAGCTCCTCTTCCACTCCCATATGTGGGTAAAGGGTTCCCCGCTATAGCTTATTGTCTACAGCAGGATCCAAAAGGAACTCATTTCAGCAGAGGTCATGAAGTGGTTGGGCTTACCGACCACAACACACCCACAACCGTACACCATTGGGTGGCTTCACCAAGGACGGGATCTTCGCGTTAGACAACAATGTTTCCTTCCATACAGCATCAAGCCCTTCACGGATGAGGTATTATGTGATGTTGCTCCCCTTGATGTTTGTGATGTATTATTAGGCCAACCATACTTGTGGAAGCGACATGTTGTGTATGAGTCAAGGCCTCGCGTTGTTATTGTTACCTTGAGAAATAAGTTGTACAGGATACCGGAGGTAGCACCACCTATCACCATCTCTTTAGTTACTACAAAACAATGCAGTAAGCTCATTTCCAAAATCGGGAAATTTGTTTTCTTGATGATAAACCCTCAGGGAAAGAAGAAGACAATGGCCACGAGGGCCTTTTCGAATGGTTGTTTATGCCTTTCGGGTTGACGAATGCTCCTGCAACCTTCATGAGGTTGATGGATGATATCTTGTGACCATTCACCAACTCATTTCTAGTGGTATACTTGGATGACATCTTGATCTTCAGCCAGAGTTCGGAAGAGCACCTCCATCACATCCGACAGGTTCTCCAAACGCATCACATCCGACAGGTTCTCCAAACGCTACGGCAACACAAGTTTTGTGCCAATTTGGAGAAATGAACTTTTGGCACGACCCGGGTTCATTATCTAGGGCACATTATTAATGAACGAGGGGTGCATGTGGATCCATCCAAGATCCAATTCATTCGGGATTGGCCAGCCCCAACCACTCTAACAGAGCTCCGAAACTTTCTGGGTCTTCCAATTTCTACCACAGGTTCGTGTTGGGGTTCTCTCATATCACTTGGCCCTTGAGTCAAGTCACCAAAGGAGGAGTGAAAGAAATATTCTTTTGGTTTGAATCTTAACATAAGGCGTTCACAGATTTGAGACATCGCCTCTTCTTTTCACCAGTTCTCACATTACCAGACTTGCAACAACCATTTCAGATCTAGACTGATGCCTCTGACTATGCTATTGGGGTAGTCCTTACTCAACAGGGGCATTAGTGGCATATCACAGTGAGATACTTTCAGACACAGTCCGAAAGTATCCCACTTATGACAAAGAGATGTATTCCATTGTGCAGGCCTACCGACAATGGAAGCATTACATTTTGGGGAAGGAAACGGTCATCCACACAGACCACCAACCCCTGCAGTTCATACAGACACAAGGGAAGTTGCAAAATGATTGCCATCATAAGTGGTAAACATACCTGCAACAGTTCCACTTGAATATCAAGTACAAGAAGGGCAGCACTAATAATGTTGCATACTATCTCAACCGACCCCCAATCATGGCATTAACTACCGTGCTCAACTCTTGTGGGAACGAGACTTTTGATTGGCCACTTCTCTACAAAAGTGACATAGAATTCGGCCACACATACTAGATGCTCTTGGAGGGTCAGCAAGTGCCAAATTTTCACCTTGATGATGCACTGTTATGCCACCTGGGACACCATTGTGTTCCTTCAAGAGAGCGTGCCAAGATGATTTAGGAAGTGCACTATAGTCGGGTCCCTGGACATTTCGGGGTTAAGAAAACAGTGGAAGTAATGCAGAAGTATTTCTACTGGCCGAATCTTCGACAGGATGTCGGGAAGTACATTAAATCCTACATTGTCTGCATCATTTCCAAACCAACCATCAAGAAGAAAGGCCTATATACTTCGCTGCCTACCCCTAGTCGACCTTGGGAATCCATCTCCATGGATTACATGTCAGACCTTCCTTCTACTAAGCATGGCAACGACTGTGTTTTTATGGTCATTGACAGATTCTCGAAGATGGCCATTATGGCGGCCTGCAAGAAGAATATCACAGCAGAATCCACTTCTAAACTCTTCTTATAACGAGTGTGGGAACACTTTGGGATCCCACAGTCTATCATCTCAGATTGGGACAATAGGTACTTCAGTACTTTTTGGTCTGGTCTTTGGTCAATGCTGGACACCAAGCTCACTAAGTCCACAGTGTTTCATCCCCAAACTCATGGCCAGACAAATTTCATCAACAGGATGACCGTACACATTCTGCGAATGTACAACTCAAAGCGTCCACGCACATGGGATGAGAGCCTTCCCTATATCCAGCATAGTTATAACCGGTCTCTCTACAGTTCGACTAGCCATAACCCTTTTTAGGTGGGCTTGGGATTCTAGGCACTATGTCCCAATTGATGTGGCCATACCATTTGTAGCTACTCAAGTATATTCAGCTCATGTCTAGTCTAAAGCCAACAAGGCAAACAAATTCATTGAGCACATTCAACACATCAGCCAATAGGTCCATGGGCTAAGTACAAGCATCGACATGATCAACATTGGGTGCCACACAAGTTCTAGATGAGCAACAAATTTTGCTTACATTTGCAGAAGGAGTGCCTCGTTGGGCCCTACCGCAAGCTTCGACAGCTCCGATATGGGCCATACACCATCACCAAGGTAGTAGGGGACAATGCCTTCGATCTCAGTATTCCACCATTCCTTGGTTTACACCCAATGTTCAATGTGGACTGCCTTCAGCCCTACTTTCCACCATTATTAGACACATCCGACATTGCAGAACAACTCACACCAATAGGTTTAAACCTAGACTACATGGAACAAGCCACAACTGATTGGATCATGGACACACAAATCAATAACACCCGACAGCAAAGGATCCAACTATATTGATTTGTCAAATCAGGCCAACTCCTTCACCAGGGACTAAGTTCAACAGAAGTTTATGCATCTCATGGAGGAACTCAACACAATGGTTACCATTGTTTCCTAAGGGGGAACAATGATCCAGATGGATATTGGTGGCCACCCACTTATTCCACTTGGACCCCCACCATTGTTTATTTTAGTTTTTCATTTTCCTTAATTGTCGCACAATTTACTATTTTTGGCATTTTTTTGGGTCCTAAACTTCCGGAGTCGTTTTGAGGCCCTAAACGACGTTTTTTGGGAAAACCACAGGTGGAAAATACTTATTTTTAACTTAGTATTCATTGTCATCAGTTGTAATCCTCAGATATATCTTTCTAACGAGGTATCGTGTGTGTCAAACAGAGATCGTATGCCAAACTTACGACCCCGGGAAGTTGATGTACCAACTTACCCCAACAGGGCCCATAGTTTGGTCTTTCATCTCCTAGGGTTAAGGTTTTTTATGTTTATGGTTTTCCATTGTTTCTAAATAGTAAATAGGCCTTCGAGCCTCATTGTAAAAGAGTTCATAGGCACGTAGCCGCCACATCTCTTCTCAGAGATAAGCTACCATCGCCCGAGTTAGTCTTATTTCCATTATGTTTGTAAGAATATTTCAGTGTTTGATATTAATGAAATGAAGTGTTATTTTTGCTTCATCTCTATATTTATTGTTATATCTGTAATTTGTTGTGTTCCTGTTTAAATATGGATCATCGTCCCATGCAAATATCTCAAAATGTGTTTGGCAGCAACCCAATGTGCATGGAGAGACTTGGTCATGAATTCACTCAACATGTTCACTACATAGAATATGTCTGGATGAGTGTTTGCTAAGAACATTAGAGCCCCAATCAATTGTCTATAATTAGATGGATTTTCCAAATTGGGTCCTGCAACTTCTCCACATAGCTTCTTAAAATTCATTTCCATCAGTGTGGATAAGGACTTGCATTCTGTTACTCCAAATCTCTCCAACAACTTCATGACATATTTTCCTTGTGAAGGGAAGATCTCAGTGAGCCTTTGCCACACCTCAAGGCCTAGGAAGTAGTGCATAACTCCAAGGTCCTTTATCTCGAATCTAGAGGCTAGCTCCCTCTTACACTCGATCATCAGGGGCTCAATACCTGTCATAAATAAATTGTCCCAAAATCAATGGCATACCTTGGACCACTTTGAAGTAAAGTTTGGGATCAGCATTACTTCTTGTGAATCCAAGCTTCATCAGGTAACTATCTATGTGGGTGCACCATGCTCTGAGGGTTGGCTTCAAAGCATATAATGCTTTCTTCAACCTATAAACATTTTTCTTTTGATCCTCTACTTCAAATCCTTCTGGTTGCTCAACGTACACTTATTCTTGTAACATACCATGAAGGAATGTTGTCTTCATGTCCATCTGATGAAGTGTCCATCCTTGACTTGTAGTAAAAGAAACTATTGAACGAATGGTGATGCATCGAGCCACACGAGAAAAAATATCATCGTAACATTCTCCCTATATCTAGGAGAATCCTTGGGCCCTGAACCTTGCCTTGTATTTCTCAATGCTTCCATCGACTCCTTGCTTGATCTTTAATAAACATTTTGAAGTCACAACAGATTTACCTTTTGGTCTTGGCACCCATACGTCATTATTCATAATTGACTCATATTAATAAGTCATGGAAACCTTCCATACTTGTTCTTTCACTGCTTATTCAAAGGTGTGATTCTTAGCTTGAATCATATTTATCATAGCTACAACACATCCCTGGTACATGCATGGATTCTTGCTTTCTCTAAATTATCTCCTGACAGGAATGTGTCTCTCGACATCCTGTAATGTATCACGAAGCCAAATTGGCCTCTTCTTGGCAGGGAGGTCACAGGTGGGAGGATCTAAGGGGTCCATGGGTCCCATAGGATCATTAACAATGTCTCCGCCTAAAATATCCATATCATCATTCTTTTTCTCAAGCAGAGGAGGTCGAGGAAGGCCCCTTTCTTTCCCAAGTGTAGCATATTCATCGAACGTTACATCCATGTTGATTTCAACCTTCCTTTGAACAGGAATATATATTCTAAATGCTTTATAATCTTCACAATGTCCAACAAATGTACATTTTCTTCTTGTTGCTTCCATCTTGTTCCTTTTGTCCTTTAGCACATGAAAACATATGGGGCAATCAAATATATGGAGGTGACTAACATCAGGCTTAACACCTATGAATACTTCTTTGGGAGTTTTGTTGTCCAATGCTTGATGAGGCACCTTATTTTGAACATATACAACCGCATTAGTAGCTTCTCCCTAAATAAACTTTGGCAGCTTTTGGTCATGGAGCATGACACGGTGGATTCTACAATAAACCTATTCTTTCTTTCAGCCACACCATTTTGTTCGAGATTATGGGTAAAAATAATCTCTTTCTTGATGCCTTCCTTCTTGCAAAAATTTATGAATTCATTGGAAATGTACTCTCCACCATTGTTAGATCTAAAGATCTTAATTTTATTCCCTGTTTGATTTTCGACCAAAGTTTTGAACTCCTTGAATATTTTGAAGGCTTCATCCTTGTGCTTCAAGTAATATATCCATCAATTCCTTGAGAAATCATCAATGAAGGTAATGTAGTAGAGATGGCCACCAAGAGAGTGTATGGGCATCAAACCACATATGTCAGAATGAATGAGTTGGAGGATGTCATTTGTCTTGTTCTTACTAGAGGGGAATGGTCCCCTTGTCTTCTTTCCACTGGCGAATCTAGGACATACTCCATCATGTTAGGCTTGAACATCGGGAATTCCTTAGACCAATTTCTTCAATTTCGGAAGGGCTTCATAGTGTAAATGGGCTAATCTTTAGTGCCATATATTTTTTTGATTATTAGTATCATGGACCAATGCTAGAAGAGGTATTCCATTGACTCTATAGAGTCCTTCAAATCTAGATCCCAATGTGAATGCATCTCTTGTAGGGGTTCCCACTCGCCAAGTGAGTATTTTTCCCTTGATGAAGGCAACTCTCATCCCTTTGTCTTCTAAATCAGATATAGATGCCAAATTCTTCTTCAATCTTGGCGCATATATCACATCATGAAGTAAAAAAAATTCCCCAAAGTCTAAATGAAATTTAACAAACCCAAAGCCTTTCACAAGATGGGTGGAGTTGTGTACATAATAATTTTCAAAATTGACTCCCTCTCCACCAAATTAGAGAGAACTTCCTTATACCAACAAAAATGATGAGAGTCCCACTATCAAACAACCAACTATACCAAGTATCTGGAGGAGAGGAACTAGAAATTGCATAAATAAAGATATATTAAGATTTATTTGCAGCATTACTCTCATACCTATTATTTCTTGACTTCTTTTGAGGATAGTGGTCTTCTTCATGATCACTTAGATCATCTCTTATTCTCCTTTCATCTCTTCCATTATGATCATTCCTTCAATCATCTCTTCTTATTTGATTATTAAACCTGTTATTGTTGCTTCTAGTGTTGTAGTGTGGATCATTGTTCTTCTCAGGGCAATCTTAAGCATAGTGACCTTTCTTGTGACAATCGTAACATTCAATGTGTGATGCTTCTCTTTCATTCATTCTTTTAGAATTGCAAGGATGGGGCTTCCTTGAATTTGATGGGCCTCCTTTTCCCTTCTTTTTCCTGTTATAAGTGACGAATGCAGTGGGTTCTCCTTCTTAATGCTTTTGTATCCTACCTCTAGAAACCATCCTTGATTATTCTTGAGTTATTTTTCCAACAAGCTCATCAAATGATGGGACCACATTGTTATTGTTTATAGATGTAATGAAGGTATCCAAAATAGGAGGGAGACCTTTAAGGGTCACAATCACCAATTCCTTGTCATGCATGGTTTCTGCAACTCTCTACAATTGATATTTAAGACGAGATATCCTTGTAATGTAGGATTGCATAGACTATCTGTTATTCATTTTCATATCTTTGACTTGATCTTTGAAGGAGATGATTTCATTCAAATTGTTTACTTCATACATGTCAGCTAGCTTATCATAAATATCCTTAGACTTCTTCAAATTTCCAACATATGCAATTAAATGACCTTGTAAACCATCAACTATAATTTGTTATGCTTTTAACTCACCTTTCTTGTACTTGTTCTTGGCAACAATGGAAGCATTTTCTGCAGGCTCCTATACCTTTCCTTGAATGTATTCCAAACCATCATTGTTATCAGTTATGATTTCCAACCAGATTTTCCAAGAAGTAAAGTTAAATGAGTCACTCAGCTTCTCATTTTCCTTGAAGAAATAGGAATACATCTTGACCTTATTACATAGGCACCTTCAACTTTTCAAAGATGATTTCTCTAGATCTTGTCTCCTTTGGGCTTGTCCTTCACCTTAGCTCTTAAACCATGTAAATAATTATCACTATTCTATGATGTTTCAATTAATTTATCCCAATACACTTATTTTATTATCAATATTTCATTAATCAATAGTATTTCCAATAAAAAATAATTGAAGATAGAACAATAAGTACAAATGACAATAGGAGACAATCAGCACATCAACAAGAGACACTAGATTTGGTCAAAGACCAGGGAAAAATCCCACAAGGGGGAAAACCATTTGTAATTATTCTTTTATTAAATTATCATAAAATGTTCAGCAAAGAGTAAAATGAACCCATACAAAATATTCAACAATATCAACCAAACAATATCAAAAATATGATCCCAACAACAATAATAATCAGATTTAGCTTTCCCAATTTGTGGTCAACTATCAAACTAAAACCCTAAATCCCAAACGCATGGAGGAATAGCTGTGTGTGCGGTTGAGATGCTCCAACTGCATAGATGAGCCTATGTTCCTGTGGTTATGACCAAAATTACCTATGTCAACCCCGCGGCTGGAAACCAAAAACCCTAATCACACGTGCGAGCTTCAAACCCTACAATTTCTAACCTATAGGAACCAAACTTCCAACCTTTACGAACCAATCCAATGAAGAGAGAGAAGAAGAATATGCTTGATCATGATTTCCAAATGATCCTGAGGTCACTTGTATTTATAGGATTCCAAGGGTCTCCAATTTCTTGTTAGGGACGACCTATCCTTTTGTGACATTGTGGGCTTCAATTCAAAAATACACTTTCCCTTGTCCAAATTGAGGTTTTCAAAAGTCAAAATTGGTCCTCTCAAAAAAATGAATCTAGTCCCATGGCTGGAATTTGTCACTGAGCTGCCAAATTAACAACTTCACTGTGGCGTGCTTGGAAAATTTAATCTCCATCCTATGCTATTGACCACAGGGATGAACAACAACTCCTTCAACAAATACTCACCTCCATGCATGAAGACCCAAACATTTTGAGATGGGCATATGGTCCCTCTTGAGTCTAAAATCTTAAATAATTGTTGGGTAATTTAGTTGTTAATTAAATTATGTCATTAAATCATTAAACCAAGGTATGTGTACTTGTGAAGTGTATGTGCACTATATGTGCTAAGAGGATTACTTTTGATTAAGTGGTCTAAGTCTGAGGCAAAATGTAAAATCCAACTACTTAAGATTCATTCTTGTTAAATGAACGCACATGTTCTTTCTTTGAAGACTTTTGAAGGAAACTATGCTAAGTGAAGAATCAACATAAGTATCGTAAGAACTGAATTGAAATTCTATTCTAAAGAGAAGAATGAAATATCAAAACTTATGTTATTAAACAAAATTGAAAGTTTATTTTAATGAATGAATTTGAAATATGATAGTAATGAGAAGAATTGAAATTCTATGCTAATGGGAAGAATTGAAATGCTACATTAAAAAGAAAAATTGAAACATTATGCTAATGAACAGAATGGAAATCTATGCTAATCATCAATTTGAAATCCAAATAGGATACTAATGAGAAGAATTGAAATTCTATGCTAATGGGAAGAATTGAAATGCTACATTAAAAAGAAAAATTGAAACATTATGTTAATGAACAGAATGGAAATCTATGCTAATCATCAATTTAAAATCTAAAACTAAACTCAACCTGAAAAGGAAATGCAAGTCTTACTAAGATTACTAGTGTTCACCATTTCAACTAGAACTAATCTAAAATAACATAAAATCTGGGACTAAGCTATAATTTCAAGTAAACAACTAAGGAAGGAAATATTTTTAGTGTTTTTGTCTTTTAAATGAGTGCTCAACCTACTGAATAACAGAGAAATAAACCAAGTATGAAACCAATGCTTAATGGAGTGAAATTAAGTAATGAAGTTAATTCAACAATTGAAGCAAAATGAAACTAATGCTTGGTAAAAGAAATGAAATGGAAATAATACAACCTCACAAAATCTTCATGGGGCCTTCATATCGAACTTGAGTGCAGTTGAAACTCAAATCAACAGGTTAACTCACGAATGCATTCGCAGTATGGTGCAAACAAAGTGATTATATTAAAAACAGTGTCTTAAATTTGAGTAACAATTACAGACTATACACGAACTTAGTATCGTCTTTGCTTGCGAAGTAATTTATAATATCCTAATCTAACATCTTCAAATACATTCGAGTCGATAAACTAATTTTTTTAATGACATATAAATGTTCAAATGACAATTATCACCAGTAGATTTTAAATGTGCCTCAATAGGGATTTTCACCAAACCGTGGTGATATAAAGCCCTATCAATGTATCTAAAATCTCATTTTATGCTAAAGGCCATTTTCTTCAAACTCCACACCAAATAGTAGGGAAGCTTTAATTATTTTCCTTTAACAAATTTCATTAACAACCTTGCATGGTAGAGAAGAAGAGTTATGTACCTACCTACACAAGTAAGGAACTTCTAGAGTACAAGCAATAGGTTCCTCCATTTGCACTTCAGCAATGTTACTAGAATTCCCTTCTTAAAGGCTGATGTGTCCAGGTTTGGATCATGTAGAAATGTTTTCCAATGCTCATCTTTAAGTCTCTAGCTTTTGAACCAGCTTTCACCATGGCGAGTAAGTTTTGTAGCCTATGTTATGAAAGGCTCTGTAATTTTCAACTTTATGTCGCTTATCTCTACCTCCACATCGTCGAATGCTCTAGAAAACACCCTAGTTATTTTAATTTCATAGACATTGAATTTATCAAATAATTTTAACCACCCTGCCTTCTGCAATTGATCCTTAACCTATGGATAAGCACTAAGGAAATTCTTTCCATTTGGATCAAAGTGAAAAATGACACCCATTGTGCAGAGAATTTGAACCATGAAATGCGTCTTTTCAATAGAGATGGATGGAGATGGGTGGATAAATTACTGTGGAATGAAACAGTATGATGGTTGGAGTAGGATAAAATGTCAAGGTGGTGGTCAATTCCCAATAGAACTATGGTTTATACATTTATGATTTGCCACGATTTAAAAATATCTGATCTTGTAGGACTATTAGGAGTTCAAATGATTCAGGGAGGATTTTGACATGATGGATTAGGATATGAGTATGAGTATTTGGATAGGACTGTAAATAAGGTCATAACTTCACTCATCATTATAAAGAAAGTATCATTATCATTCAATAGACTCAGATTTATTGTTCCTTTAATGAAAAATAATTTAACATCATATTGCATACTTTACAGTTCATACTATTTAGCATTGATGTCTTGTCTTTTCTGCAAGTTTGAATGCTTTTGGAGACTTGAAATGTTCATGGTTTTGCAAGTTCATCACTAGCTGAAAAATTTGAAATGAGCTGCAGAACATTGCAAATTTTGTAGCTATTTCCCCAATTTAACCATTACTTGAAATTTGTTGCCGTTGATGTGGTTGATCTTTATTGATGTCGATGACAGCTGATGATCATCTCTGACAATGTTGATGATGTTGCTAGTTGTAGAAGAGTATTCAAATTTATTTCAAAGAAAAATTGGGATAAAAGAAAAAGGGAAATGTAAAAATCTAAGCTATCAAGGACCCCTTAGTTTTCAGCTAATATTTTCTGCATAGAAATACTAGCAATGCTAGTTTTCGTACCTATGCTTTTATTTATTTTTATTTTCTTCTCCTCTTTTTTCTATTATTTTCTTTTTTTTTAAAGAGAAATAAATTATAACTCTTTTAGTGATAAGGAAGAAGAATATTCCCTTCTCACTAACTTCATATCAAAATCATTTTGCAAATATTTGACAAATTCTTCTCTTTTCAAGGGTTTATGATATAATTTTAACCTATGTTCGTTAATAAGGAAGGTAATCTTTTCTTCATCAACAGTATTAATTCTAACTGCTCCATTATCAAATTCAGTATCTATGTCATAGGGACCAAGCCAATGTGTCTAAATTTTTCCTTGAAAATCCTTGATCTTAGAATAAAAAAGAAGGGCCCAGTCACCTGGATTGAATTTCTTGACTTTGATGAATTTGTCGTGTCACGTGGTTCTTTCTTGTTGGATTATGTTTGTTCTTTGTATGGAATCTTTTTGAATCACATCTGGCTCATTTATTTGCGTTAATCTTTTCTTTTAGCTTTAAATAGAACAAACCCTAACTTTTCTCTTCTTCTAAAAGTCTCCACTTGGAACTCAATTGGAAGCAAGAGTTGTTTCTCATAGACAAGCTCATAGGGAGTATATCTAATAGTTTTTATCCATGTGTTATTATTGAAAATAACAACAAGAAATGCTAAATATAGAAGTGCTAAATTTAGTACTGCTATAAATAGCATTTCGGGATACCTTCCTATTTTAGTTAGTCCCTGAACTAAAATAGAGAAGTAAAATTCGAATTTGATCTTAGCAGTTGTTTGTAAAATAATTAATTATCTCACCTTGAGTTAATTAGTTGTAGAAAATCAAACATGAAGTCTATGTGGGGACATGCAATAGTTTCTCCATTGATTGAGGAATTTATCCATCAATTAAAGAGATAAGGATGAGTTGGGTTGTAATTAGTTGGCTCAGTTAACTGAGTCAAGTCCAGTTAGATTAATTCAAACAGTTTGTTGAATTAATTGTGAGTTCAATTATTTAATGCATGCATGCATGTAACTGCTGCACTTCAGATAACTGAATATTCTCTCATAAATAACTCATGCATGTCAATTCAGACAAAGACCCAGTTGAGGTAAGATGGAGGGACAATGTACTATCAGTTGCAGGAATATTCCATTGTGAATATCTCTTGCATGCAGAAGGAATTCATTCCTTGGAGATTGTGCAGTTACTTCTTCAGTTTAGTGAGTGTGTGATGAGGCCAATCACACGAGTGGCATCATTGGACCCCAAGAAAAACTATGCAAGGAAATAGGAGGCTTGGAGGGCTGAGGAAAGGCATAACTTGTGTCTACTCAGTCTGTGAGTTGTATTGTTTAATTACAGAGAAAGCAAGATAGCTTAGAGCTGATTCTTTTTGTAAGTTGAACATATTTCCACTTGTATGATAATACAAATATTGGGGTTTTAGGTTGAGGCTTTCCCCGGGTTATTCTTCTATGTTCATGTGTGATTGATTTCTCATTCTCAGTTATATGTGTTTTAAATTTATCGTGCTCAAATTGATTAAGCTTCTGCAAAGTTTGTTGTAGAAGTAGATATTATATTTTGCTTTAGTATATTTCATAATCTGTTGATCTACAATGGGAAATTTCTACATGGTATCAGAGCAAAGGTGATCAAAGCAAAGAACAATATACAAGAAGGGAGAAGTTCGAAGTTTGAAGTTCCTGAATATAGAAATCGAGTTCTTATCACATCTCAATTTCACTAATGGCGTTCAACGGTTTAAGACTCGAGTATGCCCTTTATGGAAGCTCGAATTATATAGCCTGGAAGGATCGCATGGAAGTAGTATTAGAGAATAACGGTCTAAAGGACTTCATTGATCAAGAAGTCCCCAAGCTGACTGATGCTATAGAATTGGTGGAATGGAAGAAATGCTGGCTAGAGCAAGGAGAATCCTTCTAGAGGGAGTTCGAAACCACATATTCTCAAGTCTCCATGGGAAGGAGACATCGTTTTCGATGTGGAAAACATTGAAAGATCTCTATTAGAACAACAGTGATCAGAGGAAGCTGGCACTGAAAGACAAGCTTCGGAAAATCAAGTGTGAAAAGGACGACACAATCTGTACATATCTAAACAAGCTCACCACCTACAGGGATGAGCTTAGAAGTGTAGGGATCACGACTATTAATGATGACATGGTGAGTCTTGCACTCCTCGGTCTTCCTAAGAGCTGGCATAGCTACCAAGACTCGGTTAATGGAAGAGAAAAACTGCCAGATTGGGAAAGACTTTGGTCGGATCTGATGCAGGAGGAGATAAGAAGAAGCACCGGAGATGGATCCTCATCAAAGCAAGATGATGAGGAAAATCTAGCCTTAGTGAGTAAGGCAAGGAAAGGGAAAGGGAAGGCGTCCCATCCCAAATCCAGTTCTTCCCATGATGGGAAGAAGTTTGATAAATTGAAAGTGCGATGCTTTCATTGTCATGAAGTGGGCCATTATGCTACAATTGTCCACAGAAGAAATCCAAGAAGGGATCCTCGAAGGGATCTGATGGTGAGGCACTGGCCTCACAGTTTGAATTGGATTTCTCTCTCATCGCGTGCATGGTTTCATCCATGGTGGGATGTGTGTGGCACCTAGACAGTGGATCTTCTTTCCACATGTCAGGTGACAAGAATATTTTCGATACCTTGGAGGAGAAGGATCTCCAGATACGGATCGAGATGGGAAATGATGGAAAGTACCGTGTTTCAGGTGAAGGTACAGTTGTGTTTCAGAGGGAGCATGGAGCTCCCCTCACCCTCACTGCTGTAAAGTATGTACCAGGTCTGAACAAGAATCTTATGTCCATTGCTATGCTAGAAGATAAAGGCTACGATGTAGTCTTTAGTAAAGGAAAGGTATTCATGAGGCATATCGGCACTGGACAGACCAAGCGAATTAGGATTCGAGTAAAGAATCTCTATAAGCTTGAGGTAGATGACTATGTTGCATTGAGTTCCAAAGCAGAGATGGTGCAGAGCCAAGATGTTGGCGAGCTATGGCATAGAATAGTGGGCCACTTGCACCATGGAGACCTGAAGATCATGCAGCAGATTTATACCAGACTTCCCAAGGGAAAACTGGAGCAGAAAAATCATGCAAAGGTTGTACCTTGGGTAAGTATGCGAAATCTTCCTTTCTAGATCAAGACAGTAGAGCTGGAGCAATCCTGGAGTGAGTTCACTCAAATGTTTGTGGACCATTCTCTACAGCCTCCACCGCTAAACAAAGGTACTATGTTATCTTTATTGATGATTTTTCTCGTAGATGCTGGATCTACTTTATGCAAAAGAAGAATCAGACCTTCTTGAGGTTTTGTGAGTTTAAAGCCTTGGCAGAGAAAGAATCTGGAAAGAAAATAAAAGCCTTGTGTAGTGACAATGGTGGAGAGTATGTCTCCCAATAGTTTAAAGGCTTCTGCACTACAGAAGGAATTAAACGGGAATTGACAGAACCCCATAACCCATAGCAGAATTGGGTGGCCAAAAGGAAGAACAGATCGATTGTGGGAGCATCTCGAGCAATGTTGCATGACCAAAGCCTACCACTGCATTTGTGGGCTGAGGCATGCAATACAGCAGTATACTTACAGAACAGAAGCTCGCACTGTATACTGGGAATGAAGACACCTATGGAGGTCTTTTCCGGGAAGCGACCAGATGTAAGCCACTTCCAAATCTTTGGATCATCAGTTTACTGTCATGTGACTAAAGATGCCTGGAATAAACTAGATCCAACAGCTGAGTTGGGAATACTTGTGGGGTACACGGATACACCCCACAACTATCGGGTGTACCTGCCTCCCAGTCAGAGGATAGTGGTACACAAGGATCTGAAGTTCGACGAGCAAAAAGCCATGTGAGCATCACTTGAGAGGGAGCTCAAGTTGCATGCAGAGGAGGAACTTTCAATTCCTAAGGAGGAGGAGCCTCATATTGATGCGGAGTAGCCGCATGTAGAGGATCCGGGAGTGGAGACATCCACTCATGTTGAGACTTCCAGAGATGGGCGGAAACGCTCAAGGGAAGCTGACAGGTTGACATTGGATGCGCGGGAGAATGTGGGACATCCATCTTCTCAGCGCAGATAGAGGAGGTTGCCTGAGCGGTACACTGGTTACATGGCCCTAGTTGGGAAGTGTCTAGATACCAAACCTTCTTCATTCGAGGAGGAAGTGCAGCAACCAGTCTGGGTTGATGCAATGGTAGAGGAGTACGACTCTATCATTCGGAATAGTGTGTGGGATGTTGTCCCAAGACCTCAGGGCAAGTCAATGGTGAGTTCCAAATGGCTTTACAAGGTAAAGCAAACAGCTAATCGCAGTGTTGAGAAACATAAGGCAAGGTTTGTTACTCGAGGTTTCTCACAGGTCGAGGGGATCGACTATGATGAAACCTTTGCTCCTATAGCAAGGTACTCATCTATCATATCGATGTTGGCACTATCAGCTCAGATGGGTTGGAAGATCCATCAGATAGACGTGAAGATAACATTCCTCAATGGGAAGATTAAGGAGGAGATGTACATTGAGCAGCCAGAGGGTGTCAAGACCTTCGATCGTGAGTTGCATGTGTGCCGACTTAAGAGGGCTTTGTATGGGTTGAAGCAAGCACCCCATGCCTGGTACACCAGGATCGACATCTATTTCACTGGGTTGGGCTTCACCAAGAGTGAAGCAGATGCGAACCTTTACCACATCATGGTAGAAGGTAAACCATTGATCATTGTTCTTTATGTCAATGATCTGATTTTGACAGGTGATGATCAGCTGATACAGTCTTGCAAGGAGGACCTTGCAAGAGAGTTTGAAATAAAAGACATGGGTCTTATGCACTACGTTTTAGGCATGGAGGTGTGGCAGAAAGATGGCGAAGTATTTGTGTATCAAGGCAAGTATGCCAATGAGATACTCAGGCGCTTTCACATGGAGAAGTGCAAGCCCATGCAAAGTCCTCTAGCTGGGAACTAGAGGAAGGCAGATGCTACTTCAGGTGAGGTAGTAGCTGCTACTGTTTATCGGTAGCTAGTGGGTTCACTTATGTATCTGGTGAACACACGACCCGACTTATGCTTTGCGGTGAACCAGTTGAGTCAAGCTATGGTTCAGCCTACCAAGCTGTTTTGGAAGGTAGTGAAGCATGTGTTGAGATACCTCAGAGGCACATCTCAGTTTGGATTGTGGTACAGATGGATAGAGGGAGTGAAGCTTCAAGGCTTCACAGATGCGGATTGGGCAGGGAGTCCATCAGACCCGAAGAGCACTTCTGGGGGAATCTTCAACCTTGGTTCAGTTGTAGTTTCCTGGTACAGCATGAAATAGAGATTAGTTGCACGTAGCTTAGCAGAGGCTGAATACATGGCTGATAGTCAGGCTGCATGTGAGGCCATTTTGATGCGGAAGATTCTAGTGGGATTGTTTGGTCAGAGGATGGATCCAACCATGATCTACTACGATAATCAGAGTTATATCAAACTCTCTGAGAATCTAGCTTTTCATGACAGGTCCAAGCACATTGATATTTGGTATCACCATCTTCGAGATTGTGTGGTCAAGAGGATCATGTTGTTGCTGTATGTTTCGACCGAGGAACAGGATGCAGATATTTTGACAAAGGCATTGTCAAAATGCAAGTTCAAGTTCCACAGAGACAAGATGGGGGTTACTGATAATCCCTTTCTTGTTGAGAGGGAGTGTTTAAAATAGCAACAAGAAATGTTAAATATAGAAGTGCTAAATTTAGTACTGCTATAAATAGCATTTCAGGATACCTTCCTATTTTAGTTAGTCCCTGAACTAATATAGAGAAGTAAAATTCGAATTTTATCTTAGCAGCTATTTGTAAAATAATTAATTAATTCACCTTGAGTTAATTAGTTGTAGAAAATCAAACATGAAGTCTATGTGGGGACATGCAACAGTTTCTCCATTGATTGAGGAATTTATCCATCAGTTAAATAGATAAGGATGAGTTGTAATTAGTTGGCTCAGTTAACTGAGTCAAGTACAGTTAGATTAATTCAAACAGTTTGTTGAATTAATTGTGAGTTCAGTTAGTTAATGCATGCATGCATGTAACTGCTGCACTTTAGATAACTAAATATTCTCTCATAAATAACTCATGCATGTTAGTTCAGACAAAGACCCAGTTGAGATCAGATGGAGGGACAGTGTACTATCAGTTGCAGGAATATCCCATAGTGATTATCTCTTGCATGCAGAAGGAATTCATTTCTTGGAGATTGCGTAGTTACTTCTTCAGTTAGTGAGTGTGTGATGAGGCCAATCATACAGGTGGCATCATTAGACCCCAAGAAAAACTGCTCAAGGAAATAGGAGGCTTGGAGGGCTGAGGAAAGGCATATCTTGTGTCTACTCAGTTTGTGAGCTGTATTGTTTGATTGCAGAGAGAGAATGATAGCTTGTGAGCTAATTTTTTTTGTAACTTGAACATATTTCCACTTGTATGATAATACAGAGATTGAGGTTTTAGGTTGAGGCTTTCCCCGGGTTATTCTTCTATGTTCATGTGTGATTGATTTCTCATTCTCAGTTATATGTGTTCTAAATTGATCATGCTCAAATTGATTAGGCTTCCACAAAGTTTGTTTTAGAAGTAGATGTTGTATTTTTCTTTAGTATATTGCATAATTTGTTGATCTACAATGGGAAATTTCTACAGTTATAGTATGCCCATAGTGCCTCTCGAAGCCTTTCTGCCCAATCACTTTTGTTCAAGTGTATAGCCTTGGCCAATATTTATTCAAGTACTTTATTGGTGGAATCCACTTGCCCATTGTCTTGTGGATGATATGGAGTACACTTATGATCTTTGATCTTGTATTGCTCTGTAATTTTCTGCACCAACTTCGATGTGAATTGAGCACCTTGATCTATTGCAATTTCCATTGGGACACTAAAACGAGTGAAAATATCCTCAAAAATAAATGTAACCATAGCATTTGCAGTAGCAAAATTAAATGGCTTAACTTCTACCTATTTTGTAACATAATTTGTATGAACAAAAATATCACTCTTTTGTTTATATGGAGGGTTTATTGGACCAACAAAATATAGAGCCCATTTTTCAAAAGGCTTTCCAAGTAATTGAAGTTGTAGAGGCATTTCATCTAATTGAATGGGATTTCCCATTCTTTGGCAGTTGTCACACCTTTTGGCATATTCCTTGGCATCTCTGAAAAGAGAAGGTCAGTAGTATCCCAAAAGAAGTACCTTATATGCAGTTATTTTATCAGCAAAGTTTCCTCCACATGATTCATCATTACAAGCTTTTAATATCTCTAGTACTTCATCATCTTGAACACATCTCTGGATGATCAGGTCAAGTCCAATTCGGTACAATTGTCCCTCCATCCATGAGTAAGGTGTGTTGATATTGATCATTTTTGTCTATCTTTGGCTAATAATTATGGGGGAAACTTTCTTGTATCCAAATAGTTAGCAATATCTACAAATCAAGGAGTTTTAGTAAATATTGCAAAGAGATATTCATCAGGAAAATGATCCTTCACAAGGGTATCAACATTATCATTATGCATCCTAGAAAGGAAATCAGCGATTGTGTTTTCCTTTCCTAGCTTATCCAGAATGCTAATATTGAATTCCTATAATATTAACATCATCTAGTGATACTGCCATTAGTAATTGGTTTATTCATTAAATATCCTATCGTAGAATGATCTGTATGAATGAAAGTCTCATATCCAGTAATATAATGTCATAAAGTCTTATTGATGGCATGAACAACAGCTAAAAACTCATTTTCTATTACTGTATAATTTAACTCTGCGAGAGTCAATTTTTTACTTGCATAATAAATGGCATAAAGAGTCAAGTTTTTTTGTCCCAGCACAGCTCCTAAAGTTGTATCTAAAGCATCAGTTGAGATATGAAATGGGAGAGACCAATTTATCCCTCTTAAAATTAGTGCTTCAGTAATTTTATGTTTTAATGATTCAAATTCCTTTTGGCAGTCAGAATTTCAAACAAAATCACAATATTTTGTAAGTTTAAAGAGTGGATAGGTTATTTTTGTGAATTTTTCTGTAAATCTCCTGTAATATCCTATAAAACCAAGAAAACTTCTAACATATCTTTGACAAGTAGGAATTGAAATTTTAGAAATTACCTCTACCTTAGATGCATCCACCTTGATTCCATCCCTTGAAATATCGTGACCCAAAACAATTCCCTCATTAAACATCATAAAACATTTTTCATGACTTAACAAATGATTTGTTTCTTTGAGCTCCCAGGGGTGCGGATTTTTATCCAGCAAATGCATTGCTAAGGTGTTCGTGTCGTTGTGCAGGTCATAGATTCAAACCTCGACTTACCTGTGTGTTATTGCTTGGGGGTAGTACAGTTGCACCTGGAGGTTATAGTGGCAATCGTAGGGGATCGACCCCATGTCACGTGAGTACAAGAGTTGGTGTGTTACCGATACCTGAAGATAATTAAAGAAAACAAATAAATAATTCAAGAGATAGAAACATGGCTAAAAAGGCTTTTAAGCCTAAATGTATATCACAAAACATAATGATACAATATATATACATCAAGCTATGTCTTGAGATAGTTAGTCTATCTTGGACATGCAATCTCTTGGTTGAGTGAATATATCAACCACACACTAATATAGGAGGTTAACTAGTTGGAGAGAATCTCTCAACCAACTAGACCTCAACAAACTCTCAAGTATTAGGAACAAACTCATTCTAGAATTGATGAGCACATCAAAGACAAGTAAGAATTATATTTTCCACATTTCATAATTTTGTTATTTTGGACGTATTGATTATGAGTATGAGGCTAACATTCCCCCCCTCAATCATAAGTCCAGAGTAAGAACCTGGTACCATCTCCAAGTCTTCATGTTGAAATTGTTGAGCTAAGCCTCAATGAAAAACTGCTTGAAAAACCGCCAAAATTGGATGTCGAAAACTCCAATATGAAGAGAGTGAACCAAGAGAAGTGAATCAACTGCAAGTCTGACACATCCCTGAAAATGCTTGACAACTCAATCTAATGCCAAGCTACAATTCAAAAGGATCTATCTATCCTTTTCTAGGTCCAATGACCATCCAATTGAACAAAAATGCCCACAAATATACTCTCAATCAGCATCTCAATCGCTTGTCCACTTACAAATTTTGATTTCCCCTAGAAAATTGTGTTGTTGTCGAAAATTTCAATCTCACAACCATCATCATCAATTCAATTTCAATTTGATTATTAATTCCCCCCTTTGTCAGTGAAAAGGAGAGACCATAACCATTTGCATTTGTTTTGAACTTTCCCCCTTTAGATGTAGAATAATTTCAATGTTGTACTCCCCCTTTCAAGTGCATGAGAGTACCATATTTTCACTATTGGTTGAAATATTTTTCTTCATGTGACATTGAATTTTGTGGTAAAACATATAAAAAAAAATTACTATTGACATCCACTCCCAAGGATCAATCCATGCATAATTAATTTCCAATCTTGTTGGTTTGTTTCGTTTGCAACATATATTTGATGAGTGATTCTTCTTGCCACGATGGTGACAAGGATGAAGATCAAAACAATGATCATCCATATGACCAGTTATTTGACAATATTGAGATTTTGGATTTTCTTCAACTTTCTCATTAATTTATGATGTTGCTTGATCAAGAAATCCTCCACTGATGAACTTGATTGGTTTTGAATAAACAGGAATATGGATATTGTTTTCATCTTTGTCATATCCTAAATCACATTGATTTTTTTTCATTGGATTTCCTCCTACGGTTTGATTATTGGAATGGAACAAGAAGGCTAAACTTGATCATGTACAACTTCTACACTTAAAGTTGTATCACTGAATAGCTTGGAATCATCTTCATCATTTGAATTTGTATTGTTGAATGGCTTAGAAACACGACTGTTCTGTTGCAGCTCATCATGTTGTTATTGTGATTCAAGTTGGATAAATTCAACAGTGTTATGTGCATAATGTAGATGCCTTTTAATATCAGCAAGAGTGGCTTTGCTAATTTTCATTGTGTCCTTAGCAGTGGATAGTATCATATTGTTCAGAAACTATAACAATTGAATACTTTGCTCCATTTGAACTCGCTCGCTTGATCTTAGATTTGAACTTTGCTTCTTTCAATTTCATGCTCATCTGATTTAGTTTTAACAAGTTTAGGGTGTCGGCTACCACCGAAAATGCACCCAAGTTAATGATTTTTACAGTGTAATGACAAGTTCAAATGACTTCTCTTGAAAACTCAACCTCCTATCAATTTGACTTAATGACTAGCTTAGGTGTCGTGCTCAACCTAGAATGCACCCAATACAACTCATATTAACTTAGAAAAGATGATGATTTGCAAGTAAAAATACAATTCAATTTTGTTTTGAAATGACTCTCTTACTACTTTCATCAACTCAATGACAACTTTGCATCAACTTGCAAATGGCATAACATAAACTTTATCAACTCAATGAAAACTTTAGCTTGGTTTTTCAACTTCGACTTCCTACACATAATTCACCTTGGTAAAAAAAGCTTATCATAATTTCTTGAACTTGCATTCTGGCCCATAAATAATCAAATCATTATGCACTTATTTTGTAGCCATGTTGTTTCTTCTTTGCTTACAAGATTTAGTCCATGTGCTTGAAACAATGGCTCCCGTAAAAGAAAATAATTGGTCTTGCAACCTCCACCTGCATGGGCCTATCTCAAGGGACGAATATCTTCAGGGATGTATTCGAGATAACAATTTTAGTTTATTAGAGAATTCTCTTCCTTCTCGCACAGTTCCCTGGTGCTTACACTGGTTTCCCACGCCAGAGGCTTCCTTAGGCTCGATCTTCCACGCAGGTATTTGTAGAATTTTGTGAATTCAATGGCACACATTCCAAACTGATTCAAATAGTTTCATTCCATAACTAAATCCAACCTAACGCGTTCTTTATATATCGCATGCTGCGTAAACTATCACATTCCAGAACGAGAATAAACAAAAACATTTGTTCATTAAATCCACGGAATCTAATACTCTATTATTTGACAGATTTTTCCCTCCACACATCACAAATCAGTCACAAATTGGATCTCTCTTTCCAAAGAGATCAAGTCCCTTTGCAACGCCTTCACCAATCACCAAGCAATATTCAAAGTTTAACTTACGGATTAACAGATAATATAATCCCATACTCATACCCACTTACCATTCAAGCATGGTTAGATCTGAAACTTTGAAAATACCCAGAAATTTAAATGCCCAATGTTTACCAACGTCCTCCAGCATACCCAACGCACATAACGTTACCAGGATTACGTCTCCATTGGAGCGATTTGGGATTTTCACAGTCTAGCAGTTGAAAATTTTATAACTCGGAACTTGCAAGGAAATTGTTAACAAATAACACTCCACCATTGAATTCCTTCAGCTATCAAACAACGCCTATCCCAAGTATGACCACGTTCCTCTGCTTCAGCGCATATTTCTCCATACGTCACATGTATCTTCAACCAACCGGGTTTTGTTTGACTTGCACATTTGATCTCATCCAGCAATGGAACTCAACGTTCACAGGATTTGATTTTATTTCAAATAGAAATCTCTTCACTTCAATTAGTGTTTTGGTTCATTAGCACAGAGATGGAAATTATCGCCTAGGATTTGACCACACCTTGGTCACGATTTAAGTTTTGGGCATATACATTCCCAACACTCAACCCAGAAATTCAACTCAACTTTGAATCTACAGTAACGCTCAACGCAGAGCAATATTGGTCCACGCCATTACAACAAAGCAAGTCTGATTCATATACATGTCAATTCAATCTTTGGCTCTATAAGCTCAATTAATCACATTCCTCACTTCTCTTTGAGCTCTGATACCAATGGAAGATAATTAAAGAAAGCAAAAGGCTTTTAAGTTTGAATGTATATCATAAAAATTAAGAATTATATATAGATATATATATCGAGATAGTTAGTCTATATTAGAAATGCAATCTTTTGGTTGAGTGAATATGGCAACTACGCACTAATCTAGGAGACTAACTAGTTGGAGAAAAATTTTCAACCAACTAAACCTCAACAAACTCCCAAGCATTAGGAAAGGACTCATTCTAGAATTGATAAGCACATAAAAAACAAGTAGGAATTATATTTTCCAAGTTTCATAATTTTATTATTTTGGACTTATTGATTGTGAGTATGAGGCTAACAATTCCTCTAGACACAAAAAAATGATTCACTTCTTTGCATCTAATAATAAAATTTTCTAATATTTCTAGAGTTTCTTCAAAAGTGTTTCCATAGACCGGGAAAGTATCCATGTAAACTTCTACACAGTCATGAATCAAGTCATAAAAGATACCCAAAATTTATCTTTGGAATGTTGCAGGTGCATTACATAGCCCAAAATGAAGTACCAGTAAGCATATGTACCCCATGTACATGTAAAAGTTGTTTTATATCGATATTTTGGTACCAATTGAATTTGGTTATATCCATTGAAACCATCAAGAAATGAAAAATATTTCTTACCTGCTAAAGCATCTAAAACTTGATCAATGAAAAGCAATGGAAAATGACATTTTAAAGTAACCTTGTTTAGTTCTTTATAATCAATGCACACTGTCCCCTTTCCATTATTCTTAGGAACAATCACTAAATATGAAACCCACTGGGTATCTGATATTGGGTAGATGAAATTCATATTAAGCAATTTTTGTAATTCCTCCTTAACAATTTCTCTCAGATTGGGATTCATCTTTATCTGAGGTTGTCTCATTGGTTTGGCATGTTCATGAATATAAATGTGATGCATACATGTATTAGGGTAAATTCCCTTCATATCAGTGTATTCCCATGCATATGCAGAAGAATGTTTTTGTAGCATCTTTATTAGTTGTTTCTTTGGAAATTCTTCCAAGTTGTTATTAATGTTTAATGTTTTACCTGGAAAAAATTCTACTAAAGAATTGTCAAACTTTTCCATAGAATGTAAAGCTACTTTAGATTGTCAAAATGATAAATATTCAATGTTACATTGCTCTTGAAAACTTTGATCTTGTTCACAATAAGAAGAAGAATCACTATTATTTATCAAATTTATCAGTAGATCCTCCTCTTCTATTTGTCAAAGAGTAAATATAGGTTGAATATGCTCAAAGTCTTCATTATCATCATCATCAATCCAAAAATCACCTTCTACTCGAGCTTTTTTTTTTTGCATGTGGATATAATGTGAATCTCTTAGTAGAATTGTCATCGGAAATATACATATCACCATATCTACAACTTATAAGTGCATCATATGTAGCTAGCCTAGGTCTACCAAGAATCAATGGATGGCCTCCTAGATTATTCTTAGGAGTAAAAACCATAAAGTCAATAGGATATTCCCACAAATATAAGGTCACATATACATATTTGAGTATACCATCAGGTTTAATAACAAATCTACTTGCTAATTGCAATAAAATTGGGGTACAATGAAGATTAGAGAATTTCAACTGATCCATAGTTAGTTTTCTCATTATATTAATGGCTACTCCTAAATCAATCAAAGTGTTTGGAACTTGAATACCATTAATGTGAATTTTTAAAATAGGGCTACCTAGATCTAAAAAATTTTAAACTATTGGTTTCCCCATCATAATATCTGCAATTTTTCCTACTGATTGAATCTTTCTAATGTATTTTATTTTTCTTCCTAGTTTTTTAATGCACAACTCCTTTATTTTTTTTTGAAAATATAGGTATTTCCTCGATATCTTGAAGTAAAGGAATTTTGATGCAAAAAAAATTCAATTCATCGAGCATATTATATTCAAGCAAGATGATTTTCCTTCTTATTCCCTTATCAATTTGAAGCCTTTCAGGAAAAGAAGGAATTTGTAAGGAAACAGAAGGTTGTTCTTCCAGAGTAATTATAGGATTTTGTTTTATTTGGTTATCATATAATTGTGTTGGAACCTTTTCCTTTGGAGGAGTCTTTTATTGATCAAGACATGCCTCTTTTTCAAGAACTTTATCCTAGAGGAGTCATCATACAAGCTTGAAAATTTTGACCCTCAATAATATAAATGGGTTTTTGAGGGTTTAAATTTTATTATTCAAATTCGGCAGTGGTTGAGCGGGTAGTTGATTATACTTTTGAAGAAATGAAGTGGATGCTAAATGAAGTGGTTGATTTGACAATTGGGATTGGAATTGTGGTTGGGTATGCTATGAAGGTTGAGGAGGATAATATTGAGATTGGTACAAAGGGTATGACTTTTGAAATTAGGAATGTTGAGGATCTTGACAATAAGATTTTTGCCAACCTTGTGACCAAGATGGGTTTTGGGGTTCAGGTGGCCAATTTTTCCAATGCATAGTTGCATTCCAATTACTTTGTGGTTGTGCACATGATTGATATTATGCATTGAGATCTTGTGCCCTACATGTTTGTCGAGGCTTCCAAGGTCTCTTAGGAGAAACAAAGCAAAGTGATTCAGCTTTACTTGTTACAAATTCGAAAGATAGCCTTAAGTTCAGGTATTGAAGGACATTCTTTTGTATCATGATTTTTTGCACATATGACACATATTTCAACACTATCAAGAGGACATTCTCGTAAAGCGTGTTTTTTCTACATGTGGGATAGAAGATAGATAATGCAACATTTTCATATTTTTTCTTGTTTTGTATCCTTAAAGTATCTAGTTGTTCACTAAGATTTCCAAGGATATATATTTTTAAATTGTTAAGCAAATTTCCCAATTTTGCTCTACTTATTGTTCCAGATGCATATTTTCTTACTCTTGACATAACTAGGTCTCTTGGATTCTTACCATATTTTTCCCTTCCTCTTGAAATATGTTTACACAATTCACAAATTTCATCTAATGACAACTTAGAGACATCACACTTACCCATTAAATTTAGAAGATCAATTCAATCATCTCTTATAATTTTCAGCAAGAGATTTTTCAATGTCTCTTCATCTAAATTATGCATCTTAGCCCTTTGATATTGTAGGAAAATCTTTGCACAAAATCTTCAAGGTTCTCATTCTCTTTTTGAACCATATTAAAGACTTCATCCTTAAGGTAATCGTGCATGCAGTAATCCTTATATTTTTCTAGGAGTATTGTTTTCATATCATCCCATGTTCTAATAAAATGTGTTCCTAGACCCATGAACCACTTAAGAGCTCCATCTTTTAGAGTGGCCGAAAACAATTTCAATTTTTTAGTATCAAGTAGATAATTATATGATTTACATAATACTTCAAACTCAAAAAGGAATGTTCACGATCCTCAATTATTAAGCCATGATAATTAGGAAGGACAGAACGTGAGATATTTCTCATGGTAGCAGTAGTATATGTATCTAAAATAGGAAGCCCATAAGGATCCTCTTCATGAAAATATTTATCATCTACCCTTCCACCTCTACCAACTAGACCTCCTCTACTTCCTCTTCCACCTATTCCTCCACCAATCCTTAGTCCACCATCTCCATTATGTACTTCTCCTTCCCCTTCTCCTGCCATTATAGATTCCTCAGAGTTGATATAATGTTTCACAATAGGGTTGTCTACTTCCTTAGGTTCTTCTACTAATGGTATGTTAGCAAAGTTTTCCTCTCTTCTTCACTTGGTATTTCCAACTCTTGTCCTAAGAGTTGTTCTGATCCAAGTGGATATTGGTGTCCACCCTTCTATTCCATGAATCCACACCATTGTTTCTTTCAATTTCCTTAATTGTAGCACAGCTTACTATTTTTGGCAGTTTTTCGGGTCCTAAACTTTTGGAGTTGTTTTGAGGGCCTAAATGACAATTTTTTAGGAAAATAGAGAGACCGTAAGAGTGCAAGGCCAACTTACTAGTCTTTTTTTAGCCTCCTCTTGGATATATTCTAAACAAGGTATTATTATAGCCAAACAAGATCGTATACCAAAATTACAACCTCGGGAAGTTGACATTCCAACTAACCCCAACGGGGCCCACAAGATTTTGGTGCTTCATCTCCTAGGGCTAGGTTTTTGGATGTTTAGGGTTTCCTATTATTTCTTAATTATAAAAAGTCTTATGAGCCTCATTGTAACACAGTTTAGAAAGCATGTAGTCGCCGCATCTTTTCTCATAGATAAGCTACCATCACTTGAGCTAGTTTATTTCCATTATGCATGTAATAGTTTTCAATACTTTGCTATTAATGAATTGAAGTTTTGTTTTCGCTATAGCTATGTGTTTTTGTTAATATATTTATTTCATTTTGTTCCTTCATAAATTTGGATCATGTTCACCTGTTGAAGAAAAAAATATAACTCCTTCAATAGGGGATGTAGGTTCTTCAACTATACCTTCTGTAGATTAGGTTGGTGAATCCCTAGGATGAATTTCAGACCTATCTAGTTTAAGGATTTGATGCCTACCTACTATGGATGGAACGTGAATATTGGTGGATGATGTGGTGCTACGTGGCCTAGTGGGGGTGGTTGGTGATGTTGGTATTGAAATACGTCCTCTACCTCTAATTACAAAACTACCCCTAGAATCTCGTTCTCTATACATGGATCCTAAATTATTTTAATATGAATTTATTTATGCATCTAGAAGATGAGTGCATCTAATATTAAATGCAAGAAAAAAACCAAAAATAAGATCATGTATATACATCCCCGACAACGGCGCCAAAATGTTGGGTAACTAAATTATGTCATTAAATTTCCAAACCAAGGTTTGTGTACTTGTGAAGTGTATGTGCACTATATGTGATAGGAGGATTACTTTGGACTAAGTGCTCTAAGTCTAAGGAAAAATGTAAAATGTAACTACACAAGATTCATTCTTGTTAAATGAACGTACATGTTCTTTCTCTAAAGACTTTTGAAGGAAACTATGCTAAATGAAGAATCAAGATAATTATACTAAGGACTGAATTGAAATTATATTCTAAAGAGCATAATGAAAAATAAAAACTTATGCTATTTTGAAATCCTATTTTAATGAATGAACTTGAAATACTATACATATGAGCAAAATTGAAATTCTATGTTAATAGGTGGAATTGAAATGCTACACCAATAAGAAAAATTGAAACATTATGCTAATGAATAGAATGGAAATCTATGCTAATCATTAATTTGAAATCTAAAACTAAAATCAACTTCAAAAGGAAATGAAGGTCTTACTAAGATTACTAGTGTGTGCCATTTCAACTAGAACTAATCCAAAGTAACATAAAAATCCTAGACTAATTTATCAATTCAAGTAAACAATTGAGAAAGAAAATATTTTTAATGTTTTTGTCTTTTAAATGAGTGCTCATTCTACTACATAACAAAGAAATAAACCGAGTACGAAACCAATGCTTAATGGAGTGAAATAAAGTAATGAAGCTAATTCATAAATTGAAGAAAAATGAAACTAATGCTTGGTAAAATAAATGAAATGGAAATAATACAGCCTCACAAACTCTTCAGGGGGGCCTCCTGTTGAACTTGAGTGCGGTTGAAACTCAAATTAATAGGTTAACTCGCGAATGAATTCGCATTATGGTGAAAATAGATTGATTATATTAAAAACAATGTCTTAAATACGAGCAACAAGTACAAACTATAACCGAAATTATTATTGTCTTTGCTTGCAAAGCAATTTATAATATCCTATTCTAACAGCTTCGAAGACATTCAAGCCAAGAAACTAGTTTTTCAAATGACAATAGGAAACATGCTTCTCATGATTTGTTACGTTAAGAGAAAATCATGAGAAGATTTTGTTTTAACATGTCCTCTTCTTTGGATCCAATGTTTTTTCGTTCATTTCCATGCTTGCTTGTTGATGACATTGCTCGCCTTCAAACTCTGCACAATGATAGACTGTTAAAACCAGAGTTGACTTCTAGTTTGACCAGCCAATTTCTCATGCTCTGTGATCTTCCAAGTAGGCGCAATAGGTGGTCACCCATATGTTCAACATTTTGTGTCTATCCATATTTCTTGTTCACCTTCTAGCTCGAGGAAACATGTCTAACCATGGGATGAGCTACATAATTTCTAGTTAGTTGCGGAATTTGTTCATTTCGGTAGCTATAGGAATGTTTTCATTAATTTTCACAAAGAAACTACAAATTATAAGCCATGAATAAATGATACCTTTTAATGTGTTTGAGCATGACCGAAATGACCTGGTAGCTTGGAAATATAGCAAAATTATTATGAAAAATATGGAAGTAGTGGTAAAAGGCTATCAAAAAGGAGGACAATTCAGGACCTCAACAAGAAACATGCAGACTATTAGTTCCTATTCATCGAACACTGTGAAACCTATATGGAATCACCTCTGGCACCTCCAACATTGGCCCAATATCGCACTCTTTAAAGGTAAAACCCTCACTTTGGATAAGCTACAAAAGCAAGGTTTCACCGATTCGTCCATTTGCATGTTATGCCACTCCTATTCAGAAGATGGTATTCATATCCTCCTCTCTTGTCCCTTCATGAGAGATATTTGGGATCAAATCTCAATATCCTTTCATCATTCCAACCTCAATCAATCCCCCATCAGCACTACTCTAGAAAACATAAGGGACTCGCCTTATTTCAGCCCCATCCTCAAGAGGGCCTGGTTGTTATGCCCTAGTTTTCTCACCTAGAAAATTTGGAAGGAGTGCAATGAAAGAACCTTTAAAGAAAAATCCTCCTCCCTGACAGTTTTTTGGTGCATAATACTCTCTCAACTCCATGAAACCATTGCCTCCTCCCAATGGAACACCCAAGGCTGGGAATGCCCCCCCAATGAACATCAAATCCTTCACCATCTCAGTCTTTGATCATTTCCCTCTTTCCATCAACTCCTCTCTCCAACCACAAACTTATAATTCATACTTCCTAATCTCCCCCACTCGCATGCTTCATAAAGTTTAATTTTGATGGTGCATCTTGTGGCAACGCCGACCCTGCAAGTTATGGTGGCACCCTATGAGATAACTCAGTTTTAATTATCCATGTCTTCGCAAGAAGGATCAGGATGAATACTAATAATGAGGTTGAGCTTTAGGGCCTAGAACAGGGTTTGACCTTTGTGATGCACCTAAACTTCCACCAACTAATCGTAGAAGGAGACTCTTTGATTATCATATCAATCTTGAAAAAACTTCAATGTGGTTCTCCACTCTCGAAAATTTCAGGGTGTTGGAAAATTGAGTCACATATCAACAAAGTGGCCATTCTCCTTCGGTTCATTAAGGCTCCCTTGTGCTCACACATTCACAGGATAGGCAACAAGCTTGTTGATCATAAGACTCAGAGAGCCCCACATTTTATTTATAGTGTCCTGATGCTCTCCCTGATCAACTGCATCATTCCTACCAAAGTATAACTATCAATGATTTATCCCCCACTATGGTTGATGATCATTTCTCCTCCCCATGACAATCATGGAAATCCTCCTTTCATCAAGCCACTTGGATATCCATGTGGTCTCATATAGAAATAAGTACATGCGGTTAAATTTCCACTTGTCGTAAGCTTTCTCATCCCCTATGGGTAAGTATGCTCCTCAGAATATCATTATGACCCATCATCATACCAATTCAAGACCCCATCATTGTACGCATAGTCCCATTATAAATTGGCACTACAACTCGACAATAACCATGCCTCGTCCCTCTGCCACCTTTAGCCTGACTCTAGAAATAAGCCATGTTGTTTTTCGTTTCTATGTTCATGCACTGCCTGGTTGGTCCCGCCTGGGAGTCTGTTGGCTCTCAATTTGGTGCAAAGCTCCCTAATTCTGGTGAAATTATCTTGGTTCCTCTAGGGATCAAACTGCCCAGTGTATGTAATTATTTGGTTCTATCTCACCTTCATATGCTCTTGCCTAATTACAATGCACAAACTTTCTTAAGAACTCGAGTCTCTCTAGAAATTGAACATGTCTTCCTAGCATCCAATTTCCTAGGAAATAGCTCTTTAAAAATTCATAATTTTTCTTGGCACATTAGAAATCCATGTGAACACTCTAGTCATTTGGATTCCCTACAACTATTCACCCAATTTCCAATGAGTCAGGGATTCAGCGCTAGTATGGCCACCAAGGGTGAGTATCCAGTCTTCAAGGCTCCTCAACAACGCACCAGAGGCTTCATAACTCATATGTACTCAGGGTGGAAGCATCAATTGACCTCTCAGAAATAATAATTGGCCTCAATTACGCTCGGGCTTGCACTCGGGATGGAAACATTTCATGTAGAGGTCTCAATTGGGCATGAAGGGTCTCATTGGGTACTCGATTAATTAAGAACTTTTCTTAATGGGTACTCGGTCTATAGGCAACCTCAGGGCCATGAAAAGTCGATAGGGCATGCTGCAGGCTTTGGCTCCCTTTAAGAATGCATGGTGAAGCACCAGTAAGGGAATAGGCACATCGTCAACTTGCGTTTGAGTTCAAGCTGCAACTAAGCAACACGTCAAGCAGGGCTCGTGACTCAGTTACATGTCATTGACATTAGGTATTATGTCATTTTGGGCCTCTTGGGTTTTTTCCATCCTCAACCTGCCTGAGTCGGGTCCTCTATCTCACTTAAGGTTTCAATGACATTGCAGGATGGATTTTGTAATACTGACTCTCCTATTTTTTGTTTAATTCCAAGCCTACGTGTGTGTTGGAAAACTTACATCTTTCATAGTATCTACAGTTTTGTAACTTTGTTTGGTGCACTATTGAGAAGCAAACGATGTAACATCAAGGTATTATATATGTGTTATTGGTCTAGCATTCCTTCAAGAAGACTAGTAACACAAAGTCAATTCTCATATATGTATATATATATATATATATATATATATATATATATATATTAATTTCATTTGTAATTCTTAAGAACCATGTTTGTGAGCTCTGCAACACTCCCTCCCGCCCGCACCCCACCCCCACTCTCTCTCTCATCCATTATCTCTCTATCTCACATTAATATAATAACTATAATTTTATATAAAAGTCAGTAATATACATATTAATAAACCTAATTTGTTTTTTTCTTTTTATATTTCTCTAGTGATCAAGATATTTAAGTGTTTTTTAAATAAAATACAATAATATATATATATATATATATATATATATATATATATATATATATATATATATATATATATATATATATATATATATATATATATATAATTGAAGACATAGTGATAAACACGATAAGAGAGTTTTTTTTAATGTTTTTTTTATGATTAGTACGAGGAGAGGCGCTCTCAAATCCAGGATGGTAGAGATGTTGTAGTGTAATGTCCTATAATGTAATGTAATGTTGTGTTTAATCCTAAAATTAAAAATAGTCGTACTTGAAACATTTTTGCTCGATCAAAATAAAATAAAATAAAATAACATTAAAATAAAAATAACTTCATGGTATTCATGTGGAATATAGCCTATTTAAAGGCTGAAATTAAACCAGCCTATATCCATTTTAACTCTGGATATACCAAGCACAGAGAGTAATCAAATCCCTTGAGATGCAAACCTCTTTTAGAGTGAAAGATGGATCTAGGCCGGTTAATTAATAATGAAACACATCAATTCTATAAGGCATATCTTTTCATTTTTCTCATAAGAATGTTGCAATGATATTTTTTTTAATGTGGAAAAAATCTCATGACGCTAGGGTTTTCCTTCACACATGAAAGTTCTAATAAACATTATCTAATATGATAAGGATATTTATATCTCTTTTAATAATTCAAAGATATATAAATAATGGCAAGAATAGGAAATATACACAAATATTTTTCTCTTAGAACCTAAAATCAAGAAAACCAGATTGATTTTTCCTTATATTCATTTCGATGTTACAATACATTATATACATGTCGAAGCATTCTTAAGCCCCTAATCCATTAACTCTTGATTAGAACATAATTGTAATCCCCTTGACCGTATCTACAAAATACCATGGGGAAAAACATCATATGTAAAACCATGTGCAAAACCATGTGCAAACCATGCACAAAATTATGGGTGGGTATGTCCCACCACCCCCTCCAACCCCTGTTGCGCCTAACACAACTTAACAGTGCCAAGAGCTAGTTGTGCAAAGAATATAACATCTTCCCAACATAAAATACTCATTTCTTGTGATGATGATATGATAAAATATTTAAACAAAATAAAGTAAAGAATGGTTGTGGTTTTTACATTGAGTGGAATTTTCCTTCTACATAAATGTTAAGGAGTCGGTGAGTCAGTAAGCATGTAACACACATTTCTGCAGTCGATTGAGGTAAGGAATAGGAACTTCTAAGTCTCTAAAACACAGATGAAATCATTGGAAGAAATTGAATCAGGTGTAGTTTACATAAATGAATTTGAAGGTAGGAGGGGGTCACCCCTCCTTCCGTAATATTCTGGATGGAAGGAGTAATATGCCTGGTGGAAACCAGAATTCCTCAAGAAGCTCAAAGGACTTTTGAAGTTTGTCTATATTGGGTGATGCATGGTAGATGGGTTTATGGGGAAACTATATACCAAAAGCAGCGCAAAACCCTAGGTTTGTTATACCTACCAGATGCCTAGAGGACCATTGAAAGAGAATAAGAGATCATGCTTTTATATGTAAGTTCATTGGTAGCTAGCCTACAGAAAAGGAACTAGAGCGATGGATTCAGCAACATTGGCAACCAAAAGGAGAGGTAGACCTTCGTCTAGGTCCTAAAGATTTTTTCACGGTCATCTTCTCAAATCTTGAAGACAAAGCTAGAATATTTGAAGGAGGTCCTTATTTTTTCAATAACCCTATATTTTACATAAGGCATTGGGAAGCATGTTTCAATCTCGACAAAGAGGAATTCAAAATAGCTCTGGTCTGGGTAAGGTTATATTCTCTTCCTGTGGACTTTTGGATTCCATAAATTATTGAAGGAATAGGGAATGCTTTAGGTCATTTTGTAAAAGTGTCTGAAATAACCAGAAGGGGTAAAAATATTTTGTATGCATCTTTATGAATTTACATGAATATATCTCAATTGTTGTCAGAATCCATAGATTTAGATTATCAAGGAAAGATATGGTCTAGATTATGAGCATGTCTCGTTTAGATGAAGGTTATGCCATGAGCATGGACATTTGATAATATAATTCCCTCTATGAAGAATCCAACAAGAAATAAACGAAAAAACAAGTAATTATGGCTTTACAAAGGTTACCCAAAGTAGAAGAAATCAGCGAAATAGAAACATGGGACCTCCATGTTGAATTTCCACGACCTTGGGTCTAGGTTAGAGTCTTAAAATCACTGACGCTACCAAACCAAGAATCTCAACCATAAACTACTTTGCACAGTGGAAATATAAAGAAGTAAATCAATACGCACAATGATACATAGTTTTAAACAAAATTATACAATCCCAATCTTCATTATATTAAATAAACTGAGTAATCCAACAATCTATAGTTTACAAGATATAATGACAAACTTGGTTGCAGCACTTCTATGTCGTATCTTGTCATGTCGGCCCGTCGCACCTGTACTTCTCATTAGTAGTGCCTTATTCCATCAAGGCCACTACACATCAAGACTCCAAGAAGGTTGCCTCCTATCACTATTGCAAGTCGCGTATGCTACAATGAACATGAGCTCATCAACTACTCTTTGGGTTGGCCAACTCCCGAGCTCCAATCTGCCAGGCTAGCAACAACTTTCATCCATCAAAGTGTTGCACTTCAGCACCATCCTTCACCCAACCTTCAGCTACTCTCCGTCCTTCAATATAGCTTGTCTAGGGCTACTTTGGGTAGCCAACATGCTGCCCTCCAACAGTCTTATGGCACCCAATGTCGTCACTGTCGGGTCTGCACCTAATATGATTTTTCCTCAACTCAGAGTTTCATATAATTGGCTCCAATAGGCTACAACAATTCTGATCCAATTCTGGTCACCAAACTGTGACCCAATACATACCAAATGTTGTTGTTGTGTCTCCTGCAATTCTGCAATTTTTGGGACTGGTTATGGCATACACCATAGCCCCCAATGTTGAAGAATCTAGGGCATGGATTTAATGAGATTCTTCTTAACATGATAACGATTTGTGAGGAATTTAACATTTAGCTTATTAGAATGTCTTCTTTAGTTCATCGAATAGTTATCATAATGAAGAGACAAGGACACAAAATTTTGGATTTCTTCGAGGGTCAAAACCTCTCCGTCTTGGATAGGAAAACCCGCACAAAATTCTTCTTATAGAGATTCCAATTGATGAACACCAAGACCATGACCCTTGACTGACTGAGCCTACTCCAAGACCAAGGCACCAATCCTGTTCTTTGTATTGTTTAGTTCATCATCATCACTGCATCATAAATACATTCATTAATGTTGCAACATCATTATGCTTCCACTGAGAGAAATGTCATAACTATGAGATTCATTGTTTCTTCATCACATAGAGATCACAGAGATTCTCTTTACCATGTATATTCTGAGACAGTGAGACAGTGATCATCAAAATCGTGAGTGTGTTTATGTTAGATGAAGGTTGAGACAGAGTTTGATAGAGATCCTTCTTGTCGAGGGTGTATACTTGTGACTGCACTTATCATGACACCGAACTTCTTATCATATCTTTTCCACTGAGGAGTAGACTACATTAGCAATGCACTAAGGCCTGTAACAAGGAGGAGACTGAGACTTCTTTGTGTGATTTTAGGTGAGACCGAGATGGTATCCATATTGTACTTATCCGAGAGAGTGCTCCTTCAAAATATGCGAAGTCATAGACCTGTATGTTATGAAACCAGCTCACATAAAGATAGAAAAGATAGATCAACGCCTTAGAAATAAGCCTCTTCAAAGGGGAAACCTCCTTTACATTACACAAATGAACAATTCTTAGATGATACAAATCACAAGACCTCCTTTCTATATATAGGAGTCTAAGGGGCCATAATATAATTAGAGCCAACATAACAATAATAATTTAAGGGCACAATAATAACAATATTGGGCTTCTATGGGGCACAATAATAGCAATATGGGGACTACATGGGTACAACAATATAATAAGGGCGTTGTACTAATAGCAATAAGGGGTTACACTAGTAGTATAGGGTCCTAACATGCCCCTCTCCTTCAAAAAGTGTTGTCCTCAACGCTTGAGTACTTCTTGATGCTTCTGTATAAAATTCTTGTCCTCCCATGTGGAATATTCAACAGGTAAGTTCTTCCACTTGATGAAATACTTTGAAATTGATCGATTTCGTAGCTGTCGGGTTCTTGTTTCTGTGACTGCTCCAAGTTCCAATGTGATTTTTCCTTCCTCTTCAAGTTCTGGCAATATTGTTTGAATTGGGATATTCTGCAACTTTTGAATGAGTGGCCACACTTCTTTGTCCTTCTTCCATTCATCCCTTGCTTCATTTATCCAATTTGGTTGGATAATAGAAATAACACAAAACAATGCTTCCACATCCTCATCCTTTCTTAAGAGTGCATCTGCAACAAAAAAAAAAATTCCCTTTTTTGTATATGATGTCAAAGTCATAACCCAACATATTTATGACCCATTTTTTATGTTCTTCTAAAGATAATATTTGTTCTAAAAATTATTTAAGACTATCATGATCCATTTTTAACTTGAAGTGTCTTCCCATTGGATAAGGTCGCCATTTCTTAAGTGCATATAGTATTGCCAACATTTCCTTCTCATAAATAGTTTGCTTGAGATGTTGCCGTAAAAATACCCAATCACCTACATCAAATTTTTTTTCACTATGATGTTGATCTACCTATTGTTTCATTTGATTCTACACCAAAGTGGCGTTATCCTTTAAAAGTTGGAGAACTTGTTGTTGATGCTCAATGTGACCTTTCATTACTTGAACCTTTTTCTTCTTGATATGTCCTTCTATCTTGAGAGTTTGAGGAGTGGTAATTTCCTCCAATGATTTACAAGATATGGTCGGATTCATTTCTTGATGCTCGACGTGATCTTTCACTTCTTGAACATTTTTCTTCTTGATATGTCCTTCTATCTTGATATTTTGAGGAGTGGTAATTCTGGCCAATGCATTACAAGATATGGTTGGATTCATTTCTTCTTTCTCGATGTGATCTTTCACTTCTTGAACCTTTTTCTTCTTGATATATCCTTCTATCTTGAGAGTTTGAGGAGTGGTAATTCTTGCCAATGCTTTACAAGATATGGTTGGATTCATTTCTTCTTTCTCGGGGGTTGGGTCCTGGCGTATATCCTCTTCTTTTGATGTTTCTTGATCCTTTTCTTCCTCCTCTTCATACTCTATGTAAAATAATTTCTTCTCAGCACACTTATGACCTTTAGTGCATTTGCTATCACAATTGTAACAAAGCCCTTTTTCTCTTTTTTCTTCCAATTGTTGTGGTGTAAACCTTGTAGGTTTTGGAAGGCTAGGAGAAGAAACACTTCCATAATTATATTCATGAGTGGTGGGATTCCTTGTTTCCATAATTTTTCTTTCAATTTTTCTTGCCCACCTGAATGCCTTCTCCAATGAATTAGGTTCCCAAAGACGAACCTCATGTTGAATGTTATCCTTTAAAGTACCTATGAAGACATCAATCCTTTGCTTCTCTGGAATATCATTTACTCTTATATTCAATTTTTGAAAGTCCTCAATGTGCTCTGCCATTGAACACTTTTGTTTGAGATTTATCAATTAGCTAAAGAAGGTGTTTCTCTTTGTATCCTCATAATGTTCTAACATTTCCTCCGTGAAAATTGACCACATAACAAGTGATTTACGAGAAGAAAGCCCTTTATACCATAAAAATTGATCTGGTTCTAAACATGAAGATGCAATACGTACCTTTTGTAACAATTGCACCTCATGTAGATCAAAATATTGCTCCATCTACCGTATCCAATTTACCGGATCCTTGCCATCAAACTTCCTCATATTGCCTTTTCATGATTTTAGGAGCTCGATATTGAAATGACTATAAATCTGTAATTTTGGCTCTTCCAGTTCTAAAATTGCGACCTGAAGTAGCCTCTGTGTCCTCTTTCCAATGCCACCAGTCTTATCAAAATTGGATTCTCCAAGAAAGAGTTATCCACAATCTCCCATGATGACCTGATTATATACCTTTTCAGAGGAGCGAACTTGTATGAAGTGCCACGTGTCATTGTTTTGACCTTTGGATTTGAAAAATATAAAAAATAAAATAAATTATGTCCTCTTTCTGTAACTTCTTACGAAATTTCAATATGATGCTCAGAGAGACAGTTATGACGATTTTCCCAAGGTGACCTATTTGGAATGTAATTTGGGGGTCTGTAAAAACACTAACTTCCTCAGACTATATCTTCGAAAATGTAGCGAGACAGGATATGAAATTCAGAGCCAAGTTTCAGACCGATTTCTTCTCAAATTAGTTTTTGTTTTAGCTTCTGAAACTTCATAGTGAAAGAGTTATAGTGACAATCCCACGATGACCTATTTTAGTTGAAATTCTAGAGCTTGCAAAAACCCTAAATTCCTCATATCATATCTCCGAAAATATAGTGAGACAAACTCTGAAATTCAGACCTGAGGTTTAGCGTGATCCCATCTCAAATGGGTTTTCTTTCGCTTCTGACACGTCGCAGAAAGAAAGTTATAGCGAAAATTACACGATGACCTATTTGGAGCAGCGAAACCCTAGAATCCAAAGCTCTGATACCAAATGTTATGAAACCAACTCACAGAAAGATAAAAAAGATAGATCAACGCCTTAGAAATAAGCCTCTTCGAGGGGGAAACCTCCTTTACATTAGACAAATGAATAATTCTTAGATGATACAAATGACAAGACCTCCTTTCTATATATAGGAGTTTAAGGGGTCATAATATAATCAGAGTCGACATAACAATAATAATGTAAGGGCACAATAATAATAATAGTGGGCTTATATGGGGCACAATAATAACAATATGGGGACTACATGGGTACAACAATATAATAATTGGGTTGTACTAATAACAATAAGGTGTTACACTAGTAGTATAGGAGCCTAACACTGTACCCATCTGAGTTTCTTCAGAGAGATGTGAGATGCTTCTATGTTCTTTTGCAGTTACCCCAACTGCCTATTTATAGGTGTATGTCCATGCATTCAAGCCAACATGAATTAATGAATTGTTGAGTCACTTCATTTGAGCTGATGTGTCTATTCTTTATATCAATTTTCTTGGCTTACTTGACTATTCTCTTCATCATTTTGCTTGCTTGTCTTCAAGAGGATTGTGCTGGTCTTGGAGGGTTGTTCTTGATTCTAAGTTGACTCATATATATTTCATAAATTCCCAAGAAGATATTTTTGACTCTTTGACTTTCCTAGACCTATGTAATGAGAAAGAAACTCATTCTTATAATTCACAAAAATAAATTTTCTTTACAAGTACAAAATTCAAAATTACATGTATAAATACCAAACCTAGTTACATTTTCTTCAACACCCAACGACCCATAAATACACCTAGAAATTACCTTTTCTTGTTGGGGCTCCTCCTTCAAGGTTTGTTTCTTGTTTTTGATACTCTTCTAGGGTATATTCATCCCCAAACTAGGGACAAACTTCCTAAGAGGACTACAGGACTCCTTTCCAGTCTAATTTAGGGTTGTGGCAGCCTCTTGGGAGGACTGTCCACCCTCACAATTGCTCCAACTCCCTTCGCTTCTCCCTCTAGGGTTATGGCTTCTCCAAACAACCTTTTAGGCTTTGTTTTTCACCCAAAAACAAACCGCACCCATGCACAACAAACTCGGCCTCTTGCTAAATATTTTGGACCTTAAAAATGATATGTTCCTCATTACTAACTTGGCCTCCAAGCTGCGTCTTATACCAGAGCTGGACGAGTTGTATTCTAGTGATGTATTGTACTTGTTAGATGATTCAAATGACTCCAATCTATCCTCAATATATATTTTTTAAGGCCTCCAAAGAATCACATGAAAAGACATCTTGTTTGTATTTTACTTCAAGTCGGCCTACTTGAAAAATCCAATAATAATTATGTCAAATTCAAAAATTCATTTCTCCCAAACGGAAACTCAGATTTGGGCGATTTTTTATGCGTTGGAATCGTCTTTCCGAACACTATCACCCTCATTCATCGCATATCATGAATCCATCATGGTCTTTCCCCAAAACACAATGGGTGTCAAAACCCTTCCAAGCCCACAAGCTACCTTTGTGGTGCTTTTCCTCCAAACCTTGAACCATAGAGCTTGGATTACCTCCCAAGCTACAAAAATCAACACTCCCTCTTTGTGAGGGAGGTACTTCCAAGACTAGGAAGTATCTCGTCTTCAACATCGCTGCTCGCAACACTTTCCCAACTCTTGGCGCTCACGATCGCAGTAATCCCTATACGATGAATTACGCCATCCTCGGAAGTGTTGTTGTCACTATTGGAAGCAACTTTCTTCTTCTTCTTATCCTGTAACATCTTCCACTCTTTCCGTGATTATTTCTTGGTATTTATAGGAGAACCCTTGCTCAGCACTGACCACATGCTCTTCTTGGGTTGCAGAGTCTCCCTCTGAATCTACAAGCTCCCTCTCGAACTAGACTCCTTCTGAGTCTCTAGAATCTGGACCTTCTTGAGAAAGTGTACCTTCTTCTTGGGAACTTGTACTTTCTTCTTTTAATCTTGCATCTGCACCTGGACCTTCTCTTGCTTCTCTAGAACCTGTACCTGTTCCACCTGCTTCTTTCCATGATCCACAGGCTTTCCCGACAACTTGTAGAGAACATGTTCTCTAACTCTGAGTACAATCCCATCGGAATTAGAGCCTTTGAGCCTGAGTCTTGCCTTCCCATCAAGGAAAAATGCCTCAAACCTCTTCTTCTCTGTCATCGAGATGGAGAGGACATTATATCTGAGTCCTGGTATAAACAGTACATCCTCGACCTATATCATGCGTCCTGTCTCCATCCTGAATGGCACCACACCCGATCCTCAGATCTCCAACTGACTCTTATCACCCAACACCATGTGCAAATTTGAGTCCCATCCAGCTAGAGTCTCAAAAACATAATGTGACCCTGTCATATGCTTCGTCACACCACTATCCACGTACCATCCATCCTTAGTGATAGTACTCTGCGAGAAATGAGAAAGCATAGCAAAATCCTCCTCTTCGTCTTCCAATCTTCTAGCGAGCTCATCCACCTTTGCTTTATTAGTAATAAGGGAAGCATGATTCCTTTTTCTTTTCTCATCATCTCCCTTATTCTTCTTCAGACATCTCGACAAAAAATGACCCATCTTGCCACAGTTGAAACACTTGACTTTACTGAAGTCCTTCTTTTTCTTACCCTTCATTCGTGATGCAAGTGCCTCATCATCATATGAATCTTTTTGCTTCAGTTGAATATCCTCATCTCATAACTCTTCCTGGATGAAGTCATCCCACAATCTATCCTAGTCTGGTAGCTTCTCCCTGGATATGATCCCTTTGGTGAAGGGCTTCCATTATCAGTGAACCCTTCCAAGGAAATCCTTACCATATCTACATCTAAGACAGTCACACCGATGGAAGCAAGCTCATCTTTGACCTGAGACAATCTCGTCAAATATGAGGTCACACTTTCGCCCTTTAACATCTTGGTGGAATTTAACTTATCCTCCAATACCAATACTTGATTATTGTTTTTATTCTGGAAAAATTATGAAGAGATACCCACATCTCATGTACGGTGTTCTTCCCGGACAAATGAGGTACTAGGGCATCCCTCACACCATCTAGGATGATCAATCTCCCCCTCGCATCCAAATCTTCCCATATTTCCAGCTCCTTAGGGTTGGTTGGATTCTTGATCTCTTTCTCAAAAAATCCCAGATACTATTGACCTACAAGATCAACTTGATCCTTTCCTTCCAAGGACTACAGTTAGACAACCCCTCCAACATGACCTCATAACGGATACCTACCTGCAACTTTGACATTGTAGTGAGCCCTTCACTTACAATGTGACCAACTCCCTCTCACATTGTACTTCGTTGCGCACAACTCTGATTTACTTACTTCCAAAGTAGCTCAGACACACTCTGATACCATGTTGAATTTCCATGACCTTGGGTCTAGGTTAGAGTCTTAAAATCACTGATGCTACATGATGAGCCACAAATTTGGTAACATTTTGGGCTCATTTGGCCTAATTACCCTTGTTCAACCCTTCATTTTTCATAACTTATGCATTATTTTTTAATATGTTTATGTCATTTGTACGAATAAGGGTAGTCACTATTCTTAGGTGGCTAACACGTGCTCATTTTCAGGATTTTTTGACACATGTTGGAGCAAAACCGAGCATACATGGGCTAGGAGACAGCCAAGCTTGGGTTGAGGATTCATAGGAGGGTTGTCTATGGCATTAAATAGCCTCCCTCGGGATCTTCACCCCCAACTCCGAGCTCCAAAGGCCACCAAAACCGGATCTAGAAGGCAGCCAAACAGATTTCTTGGAAGGAGTTGTTCACTCACAGTTTGGGCAGCCAAGTCCCATAGATTTAGGAGGCCAGCTAGGGCCTCGTGGTGTATAAATGTTAAGGCCTCAGCCTTCGAAAAGGACTTTTTGAAAAAATCTTGCATATTCTGTACTACAGTGTTGCTAGCTCTGTTTTGTTCTTTTGTAGCCATTGTTGGCATAACTCTTGACTTATGATTATTTTTTGATAATGGGAAGCAGTCAGATTTGATATCAGCTCTGAGTTTTCTATAGGAGCCATAGCTCTCGGGGTTGGGCCCAACCTGAGAGCCTAGGGCCTCCTTCTTTGTATTGTTATCTTTCCTTTAAGCACTGTGATTTTCCTTTTATGCATTTGAAACGTGGTTTTGTTGAGCAAGATTTAGTTGTGTTGGTTAAATAGGTCATTGTTGAGGAATAGAATTGCTTCAGATATGTAGAATAGATTAATAGGATAATAATTGATAAAGCTCCAGAAAAAGGGTTGCCTGCACTCTCAGTTTCACCTCTCCCTTATTGGATCAGGGGCTGGAATTGCAGAAACAGTGCTGCCCAACAAAAACACTAGTTTGCTTGACCATGAAATCTTTGGTGTAATGTCTTCATTTGTAGAAGTTAGACATGCGTTCAAACCTTTGTGGATGTTTATTTGATTAAGTTCTGTACATGGTTCTCTTTGGGAATAAAGTTGTTGTTCTTTTGTTTCGTTGATAGTTAGGATAGATTAGCTAAGATTTTGATTGTGTGCAGGATTTGGTTGATTCGGTTAAGTACACACCGTGCAGGGCATATCCATCTCTCTCTCATCCACCTAAGCTTCGTCCAGGCCATCTTCTCCATCTCCTAGTTAGCTTCCTCATCTCACAACTACTCTTCTGCCCACGTAACCCTACCTTCTTGCTCTTCCATTGCCTTAGCCTTCCTTAAGTCAAGTTAGCTTTCCACATCCTCTCATCACTTCATCCATCAGTCACTGGGTCATTTCAGACCCCTACCCTACCTCTCTATCCATTCATGCATCCTCTTTCACTCACCCATCCTCCAAAATCCAACTTTAGAACATCCTGTAGAAATTCCTGAACATCCTGTAGAAATCCCTGAAACATCCTGTAGAACCCCTGCAGACTTCCTATAGAAGCTCACAAGTGAGGTTGCTGGATAGCCAAACTTTGTGAAACTCTCTGGAAGGGTGTTAAGGACTCCTTAGACCTTCTCTGAGCCTTCCCAACCTTTTCCAAGCATTCCCCTTCCTTGATCCACCCCTGCACAGTAAAAAGCCAGTTAAAACACATGCATGATAATTCTAATAACTTATTTGAAAACACAAAAAAATGTCTCCTTCAGATAGAGATAACCTAGGCATGTGCATTTTACCTTCATAGAAGTAATGGCATCTCTTCTAATAGTTTGCATTCTCTCCTCTGCATTAGTAGGACTAGCTGGTAGAATTAGGGTTTGCTAGGGTTTATGTTACTTTTTAGCTTTCAGTTCCTTTCTGCAAGTAGATCAGCTTCCTCTGAGTTAGCTTCCATCCATCAGTTAAAAAGCTTCTTCTAAGAGCTCATAGAAGTTGGCTTGAGCCCTAGCGGACTTGTGCCAGCTGACCAAGTGACAGCTGCGGCAAGAGCTAGTACTTGTGCATACAGCACCATTGCTTCCAAGTTTGTTACGAACTACCGGGTTGATAAAATTAAAGAAGGGAGTTCCAGGAGTTGCAACATTATTGCTGCAATACTGGGGCCCACCATCTTTTTGGCGCCGTTGCCGGGGAAGCGTCAGAGTATTGGTGATTGTTGCTTTTCTTCTATTTTCCTACACTCGCCTTCTGCTAGATAGTTTATTTCATTTCCATCCTGCAATTTCATTTCCGCAAAAGTAAAATAGATATTTCCTGCTTTCATAGATTAGCATTTCAATTCTGCAATTTCAATTTTGCAAGCGTAGATTAGCAATTTCAATTCTGCAAGCGTAGATTAGCAATTTCAATTCTGCAAGCGTAGACTAGCATTTCATTCCTGCAATTTCATTTGAGCAAAATAGATTAGCCATTTCCTGCTTTCATTTCAATTCCGCATTTTCATTTCAGCAAGATAGCTAGTTGCAGTTCAATCTATTTCAGTTTTGCAGGTACAAGCAGAAAAAGCAAAAAGCAATCAAAAGCCTTTCCATTTCATGCCTCGTAGGAACAGAGATAAAACCGGCAAATTCTTACCCAACACCCCCACCACTTCACTGAGTCACCCTTCTCTCTTCTTTGGTGACAGTGATCCAGAAGAACCTATAGGCGAGCCTCCTGAGATATACGAAGATCCTATACCAGAAGAAGAGTTAGAAACCACTCCACCTGAAGCCATGGCTGAGAATGGAAGAGAAGATGAGAGAATAGAAGGTGCCTTTCCCATCCGAGAGACCAATGGAGACATGAAAATGAAAAACATAAGCCCCTCCGCTTTACCTCACTTCCATGGATTGACTACTAAAGACCCTGATACCTTCCTGTTTGAGTTTGTTGTCCTTTGTCGAACCTATGACTATACAGAAGATGAGCAAAAACTGAAACTCTTTCCCTCTACCCTCAAGGATGCAGCATTATGCTGGTTCATGGGCTTACCTGGAAACAGTATCACCACTTGGGCTCAGATGCAACAAGCTTTCAATACCAAATACCGGGACTACAGTAGGTCCAAGGAAGCCAATGGAGAGATCTTTCGGATGGCCATGGGAAATGATGAGTCTTTAGAAGATTATGAGGAAAGGTTCCAACTTAGCTATAAATGGGCCAGGTGCACACTTGACCCTGAATCTCTCAAGTTGGTCCTGCTCCGAGGAGTCCCTGAAGACCTTTTAGATACCCTTCACATGTTAGCTGGAGGAGATATTTACCAACTACCTTATGAGGATATAAAGACAGTGTTTAGAAACCACTCTAGGGCAGCCCGGAAAAGAGGTAGGGGAAACCCCCTTTTAGCTAGTGCTACTTTCTCTAAGCATGAGTTTGTTAATCAGCTGGAGGACCTCAAAAGTGAGGTGAGACAGACCATTGCCATGCAACTTTATACATTCTGAATCCAGCAAAAGAAAGAGGAAGCTAAGAGGGCTTTGGCCATCTTCTGTCCTAGGTGTACAAGGAAGCACCCTAAGAACGAGTGTCCATTACACTCGGTAGAGGTATGTTTCGTTTGTGAGGAGGATCACCCCACAAACCAATGCCCAACCTTACTCGGGTTCAAGGTCATGTACCAAGGAACCGAGGCACCCACTGAACCTCTCTACTTCCTCAACCAAAGGATGTCGCATGGACCGAGACCTTACCAGCAGGGGATGCAAGGGACATCCCAAGCTTATTATAGCCCCAACCAATCTTCTCCTATGCCTTCTTGGGGTCCCCCTGCTCATCCTTCCTGGTCTGTGCCTCCTCCATGGTCTTACCCACCTCAATACCATACTCAGCCCACTACTCATTCGTTTCACTCCCATGTCCAGCCACAGCCTCAGTGGAATGCACCTCAACCGGGGTGGAGGCCCCAGTACAACACTCCTCCCGCCATTTTGCCTCCACCACCAGTTCAACCACAACCATTACCTCCTGCTCCTCCAAGACAACCCCAAATTCTTGCTCAACCGAACCCGAACCCTAACAACCGACAGACCCAGCAGGTATATACCGGGGAAACAACATGCCCTACCTATGCTGTGGAGATCCAGGAGATCAACCTGCGATCCGGGAAGACTCTTCCGGATCGCCAACCTCCTCCCCCAGAGGACGAGGAAGATAAACAAGAAAGTGAACCCAAGGCCACTCCACCCTTTCCTGAAAGACTAACAGTCACCACACAACCCGACCCAGAGGAGAATGAGCTTCTGGGAGAACTCAAACAATTGTGTGTGAGAATACCACTTCTCCAAGCCATCAAAGATGTACCGATATACAACAAATTGGTTAAGGAAAAGTGTTTCAGGCACCCAGGCAAGCGAAAAAGAGATGCCTCAACCATCAATGTCATAGGACAACTGTCTGATCTTATGTTGGGGCAAGTAATCTGTCCAAAGTATTTGGATCCTAGGAGTCCTGTAGTTGATGTCCACATCAATGGCACCATCATACCCCACACTTTGATTGATTTAGGGGCTGACATTAATGTGATGACCAGGGATACCATGCTCAAACTCAACCTTCAAGGTTCCTTAAGGAAGACCTCGACGGTCCTGCAATTGGAAGATCGCTCCACCGTGACTCCCGAAGGGATTGTGGAGGATGTATTGGTCTCTGTTAACTCTTGGGAGTATCCTGCGGACTTCTTGGTTCTTCAACCAAAGGAAAAGCTTACTGGATACCCCCTTATTTTGGGAAGACCTTGGTTAGCCACTGCGGATGCTTACATAAGCTGCCGAGCAGGAAACATGACCATCAAAAATGGTCCTATGTCCAAGCAGCTAGTCCTATACCCTCCTGCCCAACCTCTATTAGAGCATGACTTACCACTTTGGTTGGAAGAAGGAGAAGAGGATGAGGTGTACTCTGCAACCTTATGCACCTTAGAAACCACCAGGGGAGGTCCTCAAACTGAGGATGATTTGATTGAGACCTTGATTCAAAACCCGCCTCCCAGTGCATTGTCCTTAGAGAAATTGGTGGAAGATACTCAAGCCAGCACCTTAGTGGACCTTTGTGTGACCGATCCACTCTCTCCCAGAGTAAAAAATGTGGAGTTTGGCCCCGAGAGAATGTTAAAGATCAGCTCCTCCCTATCTCCTTCCCAGGAAAAGGAGTTGTATAGTCTGTTGGCTAGTCATCTAGATGCTTTCGCTTGGAACTATAAGGAGATGAAAGGAGTCCATCCTTCGGTCTGTACCCATCACATCTACATCAAAGAAGATTGTAAATTGGTTAGGCAACCTCAGAGGAGAATGAATCCAGCCCTTAAGGACATTGTCAAAGAAGAGTTGCAAAAACTGTTGGATGCAGGATTCATCTACCCCATCTTGGATAGCGAGTGGGTGTCCCCTCTGGTGTTGGTACCCAAGAAAAATGGGAAGTGGAGAATCTGTGTGGACTACCGAGAACTGAACAAAGCCACCAAAAAATACCACTTTCCTTTGCCTTTCATAGATCAAGTGTTGAATGGACTGGCGGGGAAGAAGTTTTTCTCTTTCCTAGATGGGTTCAGTGGGTATAACCAGATCCAAATCAGCCCGGAAGACCAAGATAAGAACACCTTCACTTTTCATTGGGGTACCTTTACTTACCGAGTCCTTCCCTTTGGGCTATGCAATGCTCCTGCCACTTTCCAAAGAGTAGTATTGAGCATCTTTTCTGAGATGGTCCATGATTCAGTGGAAACCTATATGGATGACTTCACCCCTTATGGGTCCAACTTCCAGGAAGCATTGTCCAATCTAGGAAAAGTTCTAACCAAGTGCATTGAGATGAACCTGTCCCTTAGTCCTGAAAAATGCGAATTATTGATGACTGAAGGGACCGTGCTAGGACATACCATTTCTCGCCAAGGATTGCAAGTGGACCCTAATAAAATTGCTCTCATCAAAAAGGTTCCACCTCCTCAGAAGGTAAGAGATGTTCGGAGTTTCTTAGGCTTAGCAGGATATTATATAAGATTTATTAAAGACTTCAGTAAGCTAGCCTCGCCACTGTTTGGCCTCTTAGCAAAGGATGTTTAGTTCAAATGGACGGACGATTGTCAAAGGGCTCTGAATGAATTAAAGGATAAGTTGGTGTCTGCCCCGATATTGAGAGGTCCAAACTGAGCCCTACCTTTCCACATCCACACTGATGCCTCGAACAAAGCCATAGGGGCAGCCTTAGGACAGGTTGAACAAAAACTCCCATATGCCATATACTTTGTCAGCAAAAACTTATCCAAGGCAGAACTGAATTATACTGTAACTGAGAAAGAGTTCTTGGCCGTGGTCCATGCCCTAAACAAGTTCCGCCACTACATCACTGGCTATCAAACATTTGTACATACTGATCATGTTGCAATTAGATATTTAATGAATAAACCAGATGTGAATGCTCGTATTATTAGATGGTTACTTCTATTGCAGCAGTTTGATTTGACTATCGTTGACAAACCAGGTAAAGAAAATGTTGTTGCTGACTTCCTGTCTAGACTGGATTTACCTGCAGGTGAAGATGGAACAGTGGACGACCAGATGCCAGATGAACATCTGTTTGCTATCTCAGTACTCTCTCCATGGTTTTCTGATATAGCAAACTACCTGGTCTCAGCACAGTTCCCTCCGCATCTATCTTCAAAAGAGAAAAGCAGAATTGTAAGGAAGAGTGCCTCATTCACTTGGATCGGGGGCAACCTGTTCAAACTTGGCCCCGATCAGATCTTAAGGTGTTGCGTCGGGGAGGAGGAAGTCTTTGACATCCTCCTAACTTGTCATGATGGGCCTTGTGGAGGACATTTTTCAGCCAAAAGGACTGCCTTCAAAGTTCTACAGACAGGCTACTATTGGCCCACGCTTCATCAAGATGTCAAGAGATATATCAGCCATTGTGACCGATGCCAAAGGATGGGGAAGCCGACCCCAAGAGACGAAATGCCTCTCCAACCTCAAGTGACTCTTGAACCATTTGAGAAGTGGGGTATGGATTTTGTGGGTCCTATCAATCCTCCTTCAAGGCAAAGGTCTTACATCATTGTGTGCACAGACTATCTGACAAAGTGGGTGGAAACCAAGGGAATCAAAGTAGCGACAGAAGAGAAGGTGGCTGAGTTTTTAAGAGAAAACATCTTCTACAAATTTGGCTACCCAAGAGAGCTAGTCACCGATCAAGGAAGCCAGTTCACCTCCAACTTAATTGAAGACTTTCTTGTTCATCACAAGATCAAGCATAGGACTTCCACCCCCTATCATCCTCAAGCAAATGGGCAGGTGGAAGTCACCAATAGAGCATTAGAAGGGATTTTGACTAAGGTGGTGAGCAGCAGCAGAAAGGATTGGGTAGATCGCCTGGTTGAGGCCACTTGGGCTTACAACACCACTTGGAAGACCACAACCGGCTTCACACCTTATGAACTAGTCTATGGGAAGAGAGCTTTGCTGTCAATTGAGTTCGAGTACAACACATTGAGGATGGCAGCTTAGCTGGACCTAGATCTCAGCCATGCCCAACAAGAAAGGTTAGTGCAGCTGAATGGGCTAGATGAACACTGAATGCAGGCCCTTCTCCACTCAGAAGTGGTTCAACTCCAGAGGAAGATATGGCATGACCGGCACCTCAATGACAAGCAATTCCAACTGGGAGATTGGGCGCTGCTGTATGATTCCAAACATAAGGATTTCAAGGGGAAGCTGAGGACAAGATGGCTAGGACCATATGCAGTGGAGAAGTGTAATGATAATGGGTCTGTTCTTATTCGGACCATTGATGAGGAAGCCATCCCCATGCTCGTCAATGGCCATCGACTAAAGATCTACAGGAAACCTCTTTCGAGGCAAGAGTTCATCAAAACTGTGGAAAAATCAGTGCTGGTCATAGAGAAGGGTTCTGCCTCTGTTTTGGGCATACCCTGAGCATCAAAAAAAAAAAAATCATAAGAAAAAGATCCTTGGGTGAAAAGCTTTCTGAGGCTCCCAAGGCAGATGGTAGGGGTGAAAACCTCATTGAGGCGCCCCTGTTGTCTCTCTGAAAAAATTGGAATAAAAAAGACCCTTGGGTGAAAACCTCTCTGAGGCGCCCAAGGCAGATAGTAGGGGTGAAAACCTCCTTGAGGCGCCCCTGATGTCTCCCAAAAAAACAAAGGAAAAGGAAAAAATGAAAAAAGAAGGAGGCAGAAACAGAAAAACAAGCTCAATCTTTGGAAATTAATGCAGGTTGCAGGTATTCCATGCAAAAAGGAGGCCTCTCAACTCAAGAACAAGGGTCCCTACCATGCTACCAGGCGACCTCACCAGCATTCCCTCCATAAACACTCATCTCTTCCAAGGTTTGGGCACAATCTGGTCATAGTTTAGCCTTCTACAGGAAGCTACAGGACTTTCTACAGGAAGTTCTGTATTTCTACAGGAAACTTCCTGTAGAATCTTTGGACGGGCCAGGACCGACTATGTAGAAGAATTTGAAGCTCGAAGCCCAATAAGGAGGCATGCAACCAATGTTTTTCTCCATCACCCACTGTTGTCGCCTCCTTCCACCACCATTGCTGCCATACGATTGAAATACCTGCACAGTCATACCAGAACGTTGGACTCTCAGAAGAAATAATTTTCAAATGGAAAATAAAGCATGCAGAGGCCCAATGCGCTACCTGTCAAGGCGATCCGAGGACCCTGCACCTGTGAACGTGACTCCACCATTTCGGCATGCACCCTAGGAGGAGAAACGGCTACAGGATGTCCTACAGGAATCCTGTAGCAGTTGATCCGGCTAGAGCACACACCATGAAGATACCTGCAACTCATGAAGCCGACGCATGCACCATCCACAGCCAGGAAACCGGTCTCGTAACCAGCAGTAGTCAACGAAAAGGAGCTCTCGTGCCTGTGCACGAAGCGGCAGCAAGCGGATCTGTCACCCCTCGTCCTAAAGCATGAGAAAAATCACGTCCACGGCCGCACAGGTAAGTGCCTCACCCTGTTTCGTCAAATTACATGAATGATGCTCTAAAATGTGTGTAAATATGAAAATGAATGGATTGAACAAGTCGGGTAGCCATTCAACTGGCCACCACAACCAGCCCGACGGCCTCGTCCGATCCAAAAAGCTTTGGTTGTGTCGACGAGACAGGAAATGGACACGTGGGAAGCGTCCAGTCGGAGAGAAGCGGCGATCTAACAGGAGTGGCGGCGGTAGATATACAGGGAATGATTCGGCGGTCAGGCAGACATGCAGTGGAATGATAGCAGGTGACGTCGGCCAATGGGCCGACGGGGACAGCTCACCCCCACGCCACGAATTCCGCAGAAATTCAAATCCGCCGGCTAGATCACGTATGGCGCACTGCACTCATTTATTCTCAACCGCTTTGCAGCCGAGTACGCATCCTAAATTTTCTGAAGGCTATTACTTCGAGTTCTCGGCCTGTTCCAACATCTTGTTGCTGCACAGAAGGCCCAGAACCACTGAAGCGCTCCCCAGCACCTGTGCATGACTTCTACAAGAAATTGCGCTATAGGAAGCTCAACGTTACGAAGGAAATTGAACTGTTCACGTCGAAGGTGGAAATTCTGGAATGCGGTAAGCCTGAACATAGTCCTCCCATGCAATTGGTTCGAAAGGTGGTGAAGTCGACGCGTTAAAGGGGTAGGAAACCTTGAATTAAAGTCTGTGCATGAATTTGCAAGCGTCTTCTTATTGCTGCATGAGAATTGTCGTCGTAGTGTGTATGCGGGATTTTCTCCAGGGTTTCATTCATAATTGAGCCATTGTCAAGGCTCACTCGTAGACAGACGTGAATTTTATAAACTGTGTGCATAACAGAGGCATAGCTCTGCGCTCTGTCTAAGGAAATCCCAAAGACCCACTTTTGTATACGAGCAGGCAGGCTCAGGCCAACATAGCAACTGTTTACCATGCCGAGAGGGTTCATTAGAAAAGAGCCTACATATTCAAAGAAGTTACAGGAAACCCCTGAGGTGGTGGACCTGTTTTCTCGTGCACGATGGATGTCCTTCTGTGACAAGCTTCAAGGTCACGATGACGAGGTTGCAGAAGAATTCCTGCGATCCTTACAACCAAAGTCAAAGACATTGGCCATTGTCAACTTCAGAGGATTGACCCTCAAACTCACCCCACAGTTCATTAGCAAAGTCACTGATCTACCGATCGGGGTACCTTGGGATAAGGAGGAGAGAAAACTGGGTCAGAAAGCTAAGAAGGAGTTCTTTTTGCCAGAGGAACAATTCTCAAAAGACAAGAATGGAGTTCGAAGAACCAGCCTACAGCCGTTCTGGAGTGAGGTCAGCCTCCAAATTATGAAGTATATCACGTGCGAGGGACGATTCAGCATCATGTATGGATATCATTTCCGGCTACTCACAGAACTTAGGCACCAAATGGACCTACCCTCAGAGAAAAAGTTGAGCGTTCCTTACTTCCTCCTGCAGTCCATGACTGAGTGTGCCACCAAATTGAGAGAGGTAATGCCAGACCAGATAGCCCATCATGGGCTCATTAAGCTCCTCGTGGAAGATGCACTCCACACGTACATCATCCCTCTCTCCTAGGAAACCTTTCGAAATTTGACTAAGGATGATGACATCCGAGTGTTGGCTGAGGAGCTCACCTCCTCCAGCAGCGAGGAGAAGGAACCCATTCAAGCAGAGAAGAAAGGTAAAGGCCAAGAAACCATGGCCAAAACACCAAAGAAAGAACACAAGGGAAAATAAGAGAAATACCAAGCTTCCAAAACAGAGGGTGACAAAACCACACTAACACCTAGGGAGAAACGACTACAGAGCAGGGTGGAAAGGACTGAAAAAGTCCATGTCAGTGAGGGCACCTCTAAGGCAGCCTCAGCAAAATTAAAAGAAAAAACACCCTCAGCCAAGCAGGCTAAAACGGTGCCATTTATTTCTACAAGAAAGTTAAAAACGGCTTCTAGAGGAAGCCAGAAATCAGCCACTACAGGGCTTTCTACAGGAAGTCCTGAGACAGGAAAACAGAAGGAGAAAACGGCAAAAATTCTTGCTAGGGAGGCAGCAGCTGTGCTGGCCACCCTAAGTACCTCTCCCAAGCCAAAGGAGAAACGAAAGAGGGAGACTCCTCTGTATTTCAAAGCGAGGAGAAGTGTAAGAATTAAAACTGGCAGGCCCCAACCTCCATCCAAAGACCCAATTACCATTGAAGACACCCCTACCTCACCAAAGGAGAAGTCCCCCTCCAAAGTATCAGTCACTTATGAGCGGGGGAGCCCGAAGACAACTACCTAGAGGGAGAGAATGGAAAGGTCAGCTTCAAAAACCCCTCTACAGGATGCTGAAGCAGTTCTACACGAAACATTAGCCAGGCTCAAGGAGACTGAAAGAATGGAGGGGGAGGCATCCACATCACCACAAAGGGAAGAAGAGGTAGAACACATTATGGAGCCTAGCCCCCAGCCCAGCTTGAGCTCTTATTATAACTTTTTGGAGGCTGGGAAAATTATTCCACAAAAATTCACACTGCCGCTTTTCTTTGCGTTGGAGGAAGAAAGAGTGAGGACCCACACATGGATGAGGATAGCTAAATCTAAAGGAGTAGCAGATATAGGCCCCTTGGAGGAACAACTCAAGGAGGAAAGAAGGGAATTAGCTATGGCAAAACACGTGGGAAATTTCTACAGGAAGAGAATGAGAAACTCAAACTGAAGCTACAGGAATAGAGGAAAGAAAGGGGCACAGCATCAGAGGACACTACAGCAGAACCTCAAGGCAAAGAAGGAATGCAAGCTGATCTTGAGGAACTAATCCAGCAACTACAAGAAAGGGAATTGCAAGCAAATATAGAGATACAAGCTCTCAAATAGGAGTTGCAAGAAAAAGAGGCACAACTGGCCTGCATGGCCAGTTGGGCTATGGATGCTCTACAATGTAGGCAGCCGGCCAAATCTTATGGCCTATACCTACGGGACCAGTGGCTGCAATTCCAAATTAATGCATTAGCACAGAGGGGTATCTCCCAGATCCAAAACCCCCAGCAGTTCATAGATTTATGCAACAGCAGCTCCACAGAGGACAAGGCCAAGCTATCAGAGTTCTACCTCCATAATTTGGCCCTTCCTAACGTAACTTCATGGGACCCCAACACAGTCGTGGGAGATATGCAGCTGATGGCATTTACCTCATGGTTAAACCACAAAGAAAAGAGAGCGACAGAGGTCAAAGATGTTATGAACCGAGAGTTACATGAACCACTGTTAATTAGAGCAGAGCCAGGGGACCCCACTGCATTGATATCCACCCACCAACACCTAGCAACCAACCCTCAGGCTTTATTAAAATACATGGATCAGCAGGCTCAGGCTATAGCACATTTCGAGGATATGGAGCGATTATTAGGGGACAATTATGTTCATGCTTGCACCCGAAGGTGGAACACATTGTCCCACAACCTCAAAATCAGGGAGTATCACACTCCAACTAGAATGAGGGAGGGCCTAGTATGGGTACCTCTCTACAAGAAGTCCATGTAGAACCTCCAGACCAGCTGGATCGGCCTCAAGCTAAGCCCACCTTTGCTTTTGGGATTGGTAGAAGGAAGCACAGAAAAAGAAGAGCATAAGCAGTGGGAAGAGGTGGAAAAGAAGGTCGGGTTCCATGACAGTGAGGAGGATACTACTTCAGAAGCCTGGGATGTGAGAGTGGCAATTAAAGCAATGAAAGACGAGGAGCTGGACTAGTTGCTCAGGGATGAGAAATCATTTTAGCAGGGGGGTGATGATGAGCCCCAAATTTGGTAACATTTTGGGCTCATTTGGCCTAATTACCCTTGTTCAATCCTTCATTTTTCATAACTTATGCATTATTTTTTAGTATGTTTATGTCATTTGTAAGAATAAGGGTAGTCATTATTCCTAGGTGGCTAACACGTGCTCATTTCAGGATTTTTTGACACATGTTGGAGCAAAACCGAGCAAACATGGGCTAGGAGACAGCCAAGCTTGGGTTGAGGATTCGTAGGGGGATTGTCTATGGCATTAAATAGCCTCCCTCGGGATCTTCACCCCCAACTCCGAGCTCCAAAGGCCACCAAAACCGGATCTAGAAGGCAGCCAAACAGATTTCTTGGAAGGAGTTGTTCACTCACAGTTTGGGCAGCCAAGTCCCATAGATTTAGGAGGCCAGCTAGGGCCTCGTGGTGTATAAATGTTAAGGCCTCAGCCTTCGAAAAGGACTTTTTGAAAAACTCTTGCATATTCTGTACTACAGTGCTGCTAGCTCTGTTTTGTTCTTTTGTAGCCATTGTTGGCATAACTCTTGACTTATGATTATTTTTTTATAATGGGAAGCAGTCAGATTTGATATCAGCTCTGAGTTTTCTATAGGATCCATAGCTCTCAGGGTTGGTCCCAACCTGAGAGCCTAGGGCCTCCTTCTTTGTATTGTTATCTTTCCTTTAAGCACTGTGATTTTCCTTTTATGCATTTGAAATGTGGTTTTGTTGAGCAAGATTTAGTTGTGTTGGTTAAATAGGTCATTGTTGAGGAATAGAATTGCTTCAAATGTGTAGAATAGATTGATAGGATAATAATTGATAAATCTCCAGAAAAAGGGTTGCCTACACTCTCAGTTTCACCTCTCCCATATTGGATCAGGGGTTGGAATTGCAGAAACAGTGCTGCCCAACAAAAACACTAGTTTGCTTGACCATGCAATCTTTGGTGTAATGTCTTCATTTGTAGAAGTTAGTCATGCGTTCAGACCTTTGTGGATGTTTCTTTGATTAAGTGTTGTACATGGTTCTCTTTGGAAATAAAGCTGTTGTTCATTTGTTTCGTTGATAGTTAGGATAGATTAGCTAAGATTTTGATTGTGTGCAGGATTTGGTTGATTCGGTTAAGTACACACCGTGCAGGGCATATCCATCTCTCTCTCATCCACCTAAGCTTCATCCAGGCTAGCTGCTCCATCTCCTAGTTAGCTTCCTCGTCTCACAACTACTCTTCTGCCCACGTAACCCTACCTTCTTGCTCTTCCATTGCCTTAGCCTTCCTTAAGTCAAGTTAGCTTTCCACATCCTCTCATCACTTCATCCATCAGTCACTGGGTCATTTCAGACCCCTACCCTACCTCTCTATCCATTCATGCATCCTCTTTCACTCACCCATCCTCCAAAATCCAATTTTAGAACATCCTGTAGAAATTCCTGAACATCCTGTAGAAATCCCTGAAACATCCTGTAGAACCCCTGCAGACTTCTTGTAGAAGCTCACAAGTGAGGTTGTTGGATAGCCAAACTTTGTGAAACTCTCTGGAAGGGTGTTAGGGACTCCTTAGACCTTCTCTGAGCCTTCCCAACCTTTTCCAAGCATTCCCCTTCCTTGATCCACCCCTGCACAGTAAAAAGCCAGTTAAAACACATGCATGATAATTTTGATAACTTATTTGAAAACACAAAAAGATGTTTCCTTCAGATAGAGATATCCTAGGCATGTGCATTTTACCTTCATAGAAGTAATGGCATCTCTTCTAATATTTTTCATTCTCTCCTCTGTATTAGTAGGACTAGCTAGTAGAATTAGGGTTTGCTAGGGTTTACGTTACTTTTTGGCTTTTAGTTCCTTTCTGCAAGTAGATCAGCTTCCTCTAAGTTAGCTTCCATCCATCAGTTAAAAAGCTTCTTCTAAGAGCTCATAGAAGTTGGCTTGAGCCCTAGCGGACTTGTGCCAGCTGACCAAGTGACAGTTGCGGCAAGAGCTAGTACTTGTGCATACAGCACCGTCGCTTCCAAGTTTGTTACGAACTACCGGGTTGATAAAATTAAAGAAGGGAGTTCCAGGAGTTGCAGCATTATTGCTGCAATACTGGGGCCCACCACTACCAAACCAAGAATCTCAACCATAAACTACTTTTCACTACATAAATATAAAGCAGTAAATCAATGTGAAAAATGATACACAATTTTAAACAAAATTGTACAATATGTACAATCCCAATCTTCGTTATATTAAACAAACTCAGTAATAAAATAGTCTATGGTTTACAACATATAATGACAAACTTGGCTACAACACTTCTATGTCATATATTGTCCTGTCGGTCCGTCACACCCATACTTCTCACTAGTAGTGCATTGGTCCATCAAGGCCACTACACATTGAGACTCCAAGAGGGATGCCTTATATCACTGCTGCAATTCATGTCTACTACAATGAACACAGGCTCATCAACTTCTCTCTGGGTTAGCCAATTCTTGAGCTCCAATCTTCCAGGCTAGAAACAAATTTTGTCCATCGATGTGTTGCACTCTGGCACCATACTTCACCCAACCTTTAGCTTTTCTTCATCCTTCAAACTAGCTCGTCTAGTGCTACTTTGGGTAGCCAACATGCTACCCTCCAACAATCCTATGGAACCCAATCTCTTCATTGTCGAATCTGCACCTAATATGATTTTTCCTCACCTCAAAATTTCATATAATTGGATCCAATATGCTACAACAAGTATGATCCAATTATGGTCACCAAACTGTGACCCAATACACACCAAATGTTGTTGTTGTGTCTCCTGCAATTCTGTAATTTCTGGGACTGGTTAGGGCATACACCACAGTCCCCAGCCACCCAAAAATTATCTTCTCTTATTGCGGCTCCTCATCCAAGTTTTCTTGCTTGTTTGTGCTACTCTCCTAAGGTACATTCAGCGCTAAACTAGGGATAGACTCCCTAATAGGAATGCAGCACTCCTTTCCAATCCAATCTAGGGCTGCAACAAGCTCTTGGGAGGATTTTCCACCCTCACAACTGCTCCAACTCCCTTCGTTGCTCCCTTTAGGGATGCAGATTCTTAAAACAAGGTTGTGGTTTCTCTAAACATCCTTTTAGGCTCTGTTTTTCACCCAAAAACAAACCGCACCCATGCACATCAAACTTGACCTCTTGCTGAAGATTTTGGACCCTAAAACAGATTTGTTCCTTCTTTCTAACTCAGCCTCCAAGTTGTGTTTTATTTCAGAGCTCAACGAGTTGTCTTCTAGTAATGTGTTGCACTTGTGACTCCAATATGTCCCTAATATATAGCCTTTAAGGCCTCCAATGAATCACATGAAAATACATGTCGTTTGGATTTTACTTCAAGTCGACCTACTTGAAAAATCCAATAATAATTATGTCAACTCCAAAAATTCATTTATCCCAAACGGTAACTTGGATTCGAATGATTTTCGATGCATTGGAATTACCTTTCCAAGCACTATCATCCTCATCCATCACATGTTGTGAATCCATCATGGTTTTTCCCCCAAAACCCCATACTTGGGTTCCAAGCCCACAAGTTTCCCTTGTGGTGCTTTGTCCTCCAAACCCTAAACCCTAGGGCTTGTAGTACCTCTCAAGTTACACAAATCAGCACTCCAAAGGAAACAGAAGAAACTAATCATTTTATGGTATTAGACAGTATGGAGGAATATAGATCAAAAAAAACAGATATCAGTATGGAAGATAACACTATAGGAAATATAGTGGAGAACAATGACTTAAAAAGAAAACTAGAATAGGAGGAAAACTTGAAAGATGAGTTTTTCCTTTATTGTCTCCCATGATTTGCAGAAGTTACCCTGTTGTTGTCACAATATGAGAACACTATTTCAGAGGAAGAAAAAAGTTGGTCTATATGGTACATGATTGGGCTTAGAAGGATTTGGATGTTCTATCCCTGGAAGCTAGAGAATCCTATTCAAAAGCCTATTTAGCTTGGAAAACAAAAAAAAGGAATTTGATTGAGGACCCAGTAGTGAGGAATTTTCAAGGATTCAAGGATAGAGGAAAAGAGATTATATTGAAGGATCTCACACGAGATGGTAAGAAGAGGGTAAGTAAACCTAATAAGAACCTGAGGAAAGTAATGAATCAGACCTTTGCTCAGACAGAGATTATTTCGGTCAATCAAGCTCCATCACAATGAGGATCTTATCCTATAACGTTCGTGGTCATAACAGTAGAGGAAAACATCGATATCTCATAAATATGATACACAAAGAGAACCTATTGGTTATTACCTTACAAGAAACAACGATAGGAATAGAAAAATTGTCGAAAATAGCTTATATATGTCGAAAAGGGTGTATGTAAATGTTGGTGGATGCCAGAGGAAACATAGGTAGGTTAGTGGTGTGGTAGAAGTTAAATGAGGTGGTTTTCTCAGATTGTCTAGCAATGTAAAGAATACTTACTTGTACATTTTGCTATATAGGCACAAACAAGGAAGTAGTTTTATCGGCAGTATATGACCCCTTAAAGGTGAAGGAAAATTTGGATTTTCTGGAAACTAATAAGCATCTCAAACAGTTGATAAGAGACACTCTATGGATAGTGGGAGGCAATTTTAATCTTATTTGCTCTCTTCAGGAGAAGAAAGGGGGTATACGTAAATTAGATCAGGCTTCCTTCTCTTTTTATGGGTGTATCGAGGTGGTATCGAGGAGCTTCATTTTGTAGACATGAGAAGAACAAATGGGATTTCAACGTGGAATAATAGAAGGGGATGGGACGGCCAAATAGCTTGTCGCTTAGATCACTTCCTGGTATCCAAACAAATTATGCTAAAAGATATATACTTGGAAGCATCCATACTACCTTGTATGGGATCAGATCACTGGCCCATAAGGCTTGATATAGATCTCAAGGAAGCTCCTTCAAACAGATCATTCTGTTTTGAAAGTTTTTGGTTGAAAGATACGGATTTGGTGGAATTTATGAAGAAATGGTGGTTGCAATTGGACATCAAAGGTTGGAACGACATGAACATTTTTTTATTAAAGTTAAAAGCTTTAAAACATAGTTAAGGTTTGGAACAAGCAAAATTTTGGAAACATAATTAAGGAGAAACTAGCTTTGGAAAGCAAAATGCAGGACATTCAACAACATATTACCAATGAGGGACGCTCTCGAGAGTTAATAACTAAAGAGGTTATCACCCTACAAGGTTTAGAGAAACGTAGAAAACAAGAGGAGATTCTATGGCGACATAAATCTAGAATACAGTGGCTGAAAAAAGGTGAAATTAATTCTAAATTATTCCACAACGCTATGGTGCAACGACGTCAACATAATAGAATTTTCTCACTTAAGGGCAAGGATGGAGAGAAAAAAATCCAACATGAGGAGATTGAATAGGAATTAGTAACATATTTCAAAGATTTATATTTAGAAAACAATCATAAGAGGAATCATTGTATTAAAGTAGTGATACAACACATACCACATATCCTAACGAAAGATCTGAATATCGCTCTCATGAGGCAGATTTCTTTCTCAGTGGTTGAGTTTGTGGTAATGAATATGCTCAATAACAAGGCCCCAGGTCCAGATGAATTCAGAACGGACTTTTATCAAGCCTATTAGGACTTCTTAGGGGAATAATTTCACGAGCTAGTGGAGGAATCACGACAAAAAGGGATGATCTTTATGGTGCTCAATGCTACCTTCTTCTCATTGGCTCCAAACTAGGTCAATCTGATAATCCTGAAGGATTTCATCCTATTTCCATATGCAATGTTGTATAAAATTATCTCTTCAGTGATAGTTAATAGAATCAAACCCATATTGCCTCATCTGATGTCACCAAATCGAATAGGTTTTGTGCAAGGGATACAAATAGTTGATGGCACCATTATAGTACAAGAAGTGATACACTTGTTAAAGAAAACAAAACTCCCATGGATGATTATAAAAGTAGACCTCTCGAAGGCATATGATAGGATTGGTTGGATATATTTATACAAGATCCTGCAATCTTTTGGTTTCTTGGAAAAGTGGTTAGCATGGTTCGGGTCTTTGGTTTCATCATCTTTTATTTCTATTATAATCAATGGGACACTGTCGTCCACTTTCCAACCTTCGAGAGGACTTAGGTAAGGGGACCCTTTGTCGCCCTTTCTATTTATCCTTACAATGGAAGGTTTGGGAAGATTGTTCTCAAAAGCGACGGAAATAAGTCTTCTTCATGGACTCCATTTATATGGTAAAACCTTTCCCATATCGCATCAACAATTTGTAGAGGATGTACTCTTATTTTCTCTTATGACATGGAAGGAGGAAAAAATAATAGATACTTTATTACAATTATTCATGGAGGCCTCAGGGATGATGATCAACAACAATAAATCAAATATCTTCTTCTTTAACTACCTAGAGACTGTTCAAAATAAAGTAATAGGCACATTGGGTTTCAGTAAAGGGTATCTATGGTCAAAATATCTAGGAGTCCCCTTGGTTTTGCACCACAACATAGCTACATCATGGGAAAGTCTCCTTGAGAAGACTAGGAGTAAACTAAGAAATTGGGCCTTTAGAACTCTAAATTTCCCCAATATAGTAGTTTTAATCAAAGTGATCCTACAAGCTCTACCAAATTATCGGCTATCAGTAATGCCCATCCCTCATATAGTATCTCAGCAATTGCGCTCAATCTGAACTAATTTTCTTTGGAGTGGCCATTCTCTATCCAGGAACTGGGATTTATTGGGTTGGAATAAATTGATTACACCTAAGCAGGCAAGCGGGTTTAGTATTTGTGACCGTCAGTTGGTCAATCAAGGGTATGCCATGAATATATGGTGGCTTTGGATTAAGGGAGATTCACAAATGTGTAAAAAGATATGGGATAGAAAATACATGCCTAACTTGACACAACAATATAGATTAAGGTTTGAAGGCTCTATTTAGGGTTCCAATATTTGGAACTGGGCATAGGAATGCGAAACTTGTGTTCACAAACATATTTTGTAGGAGATCAGAGGAGCACAGCAAGGACATTTTTGGGAGCAATCATGGCAACAGTATCTAACATTGAAATATTTTGATAAGTTAACTACAATTAAGAAATTTACAAAATCACAAGGATCGCTACAGGTTGCTAAATTTTTGAAGCCCTCTCAGTCAGAGTCAGAATGGAGGCAATGGAAGGATAAGGAAGATTGGTCTAGACACGAAATTCTCTTCAACTGGGAAACATTTAAAAGCTTATTGTTAAAAATAAGGATACGTACATCCTCCCAAGAGGATGTTGTACGATTGGCTCAAAAAGCAGTTGGCTCCTTCACATTAAAAGAATGTTATTTATTTTTATTGGTATGGTATCCACATACTAACACGAAAATATGGAAGAAACTTTGGATGGAGTCAAGCTCGCCAAATATTTCTATGTTATTTTTTGTAGCATCGTATGTGTTCTAGCCATGAAATTTGGTGGAGATGCTAGAATGCATGTATTCTCCAAAACCCAGAAATCGTTTCTGTAAATTCCACCTAGAGATGACTTAATTAAAATAAGTAATCATTTTTTAATGTTTCCTAAGTCTAAACTTAGGGAATATCATTAATTAGAGGGTACTAATTAATTCATGGTAAGAATCTTCTAGAAAAAGACTTGGATCAAGTTCTAGATAACCTCAACCATCGATTAAGTTTTAATCATGGTATTTGATGTCTCAACGAGAGATTATAAGAATAAACTTGATGGGGCTTGGAGAAGACACCAACAGTTCGATTTCATTAGCAGATCGATTTCTTGAGCAGCAAAGCTGAGTTTCTGGAGAGAGAGCTAGTGAACTCAAAGCAGTGAGAGAGGGGAAGGGATAGTAAGGCCAAAGGGATATTTCCCAGTTTCGGTGAGTGCATTACAAAGAGGCGGTGAGTGCCATAGAGAGGCAGCATAGTGCTTCAGAGGTGATTCTGTATTTTGCTGGGGAGAAGCAGTGATTTAGTGCCAGAAGCCAGAGAGAGTCTGGATGCCAAGAGGATCCATCTTCTAGGTAGAAGTTGATTAGATAGCGAGAGGGAAGCAATGTTGAGTTGTGGGACGTAGTACTGCGTAATATGATGTAGTGACTGCACAGAGGCAACAAAGAGTAGCTCAACTTACGCCGAGGTTAGTGTCGGATCGACAGTGGGAGTGAGATTTTTATCACTATATTTATTTTCAGTCATTTCTCTGTATGGATTGCTATATTTGAGCATCCATAGTCTTGTACTCAGATTTACTAATGCATAATATAAAAACCGTCAATTATTGCACCGACTTTCTAGAGCTGGGTTTTTCTAGGGAATTAGTCCAAAAATAACTGTGTATTTGTGTGCACCTATTCTTCTAGGATTTTTGTTTCTTCCACGGTATTTATTTTGTGAAGATTGCAGTGTATTTAATTCGATATTTTTCGTAGCACACAACAAGTAAATTGCTTAATCGAATTAACAAGTAGAATAATTAACATCATTTGTTGAAATAGGATTCGAGGTTTGACTAATTTTTATATGGTATTAGAGCATAGATCGTAAGCTAGAGAGCTCAATAGCAGAAGGGAAGAGGAATTTCGAAGCTCTTCGTAGGCAGCAGTTTGAAACCCTCAGAGGCAGTGCAATTCCTTGGCCAGAAGGGTCAATTTTTGAGGAAAAGTTGATTTCTCTGAGAGACTCGACAAAGAATAAAATTTCTAGATCAAAGATTACTAGAGGCGGAAGGAGAAGCAATACTTTTCTTGCAGATCATATCTTCAGCTGGGAGGTAGTAATTTTGCAGTAGTTTTCTAGTGCAGAATAGTGTCAAGAGGAAGGAAGAGCACACACTAAGGGAATTCTTTCGTCGAGGAACTTCTAATCCAAAAGTTCGATTTTTCACTGCAGAGCAATAGTAGTTGTGAGCATATTTTCCCACTCCATCAGGGAGTACGTAGAGCCAGTCAGCAGTTGTGCAGACAAGAAGAGGAGGAGTTCGACTTTCTTAGAGATGGCATCAACAAGGATGAGAGTTCAAGATTGGTTGGACGAAGCCTCCAACTACATAATCTGGAAGGAAAGAATTAGCTATCTTCTAGATGAATACGATCTCAAAGCCTACATCAATGTAGTGGTAGTTATCACCACGGATGCAGATCATACGAAGACCTACAAGAAGGAGATGGAAAAATAAAACAAGCTTATTCTTGATGGGGTTCGAGATCACATGGTGTCTCACATAGTCAGCAAAGATACTGCCAGGAAGATGTGGGAAGCTCTTGCTACGTTATACCAGGGATCTTCTGAGCAGGGGAAGATGTATCTTGAGGAGAAGATGAGATGTATTAGGATGCAGAAAGGGGAGCACATAGATCCCTTCCTTACTAGGATTCAGTATGTCCGAGATCAGTTGTATGCAGTAGGTTCAATGCCCCAACCTACAAAATTGGTGTGGTTAGCTCTAAATAGTGTTTCTGGAGACTGGCAGGTCTTCATCTAGAGTATTTTGGGAAGAGACAAGTTGCCAGACTGGAATTGAATATAGGTTGATCTACAGCAGGAGGAGATGAGGTGAGATTTGGTGAAGAGCACCATCAGTGGCACTAGCAGCAGCAGTGGGACGAAGTAAGTGAAAGAAGAGGAAAATGTGGCCCTCACATCAAAGGGGCAGCAAGAGCAGTGTAGGAGGAAGAAGGACCTTTCCAAGGTCAAATGCTTCTAATGTGGTGAGCTTGGCCACTACAGCACTCGATGTCTTCTCAAAAAAGGACAAAGGGGAGAAGCATGACCAAGCATCAGCTCATGCAAAAATCGATAGGGTTTCCTCTAGATTTGAGGAATAGTTTGCCATGATCACTGATATACCTCTAGGAGTGAGGTGGGGTGATTTGTTTTTGTAGCCCCAGAGAGCTACAAGATGGGCATTATTCTTGAGGAGGTCCACCTCATGAATAAATACCTTGCTACAGGAGCCCATAGCATGTAGTAGCATGATGGATACGTGGTAGATGGTGTAGTCAGATGCCAGAGTGACAGATGCAGTGGCTAGTAGCGGTCAGATATTGGGTAGCATAATGCAAAGTTGGCAGCAGTGCAGTTGGCACAGAGCAGAGTCAACAGCATCGTAGTGGCTTCAGTGATAGCGCAAATACTAGCAGCAGCCAGAGACTCAGGAGACAGATGCATCCTACTGATCACAGTTGATTTAATATTTTGGATGCTTTTCAATTGCAATTGTTGCAGTTACAGCAATAGCAGATAAAGAGGGAGTTTCAGTATTGGAAGCAGTTTAGCAGGGCCAATAGAAACACAAATGCAACGTATATCAGAGTTGTGCAGTAGTTGGTGGGAAGTAGTAGCCATACATCAGCAGCATGACAGGAGGTCGTGCAGAATCAGGGTGTTGCTTCAGTGGGTTGCAGTGCTAGAACACATTCATCGCTAAGAGCGAGTGTTATTTTTTGTAGCATCGGATGTTTCTAGCCACGAAATTTGGTGGAGAGGCTAGAATACATGTATTCTCCAAAACCCAGAAATTGTTTCTGGATATTCCACCTAGAGACGACTTAATTAAAATAATTAATCATTTTTTAATGTTTACTAAGTCTAAACTTAGGGAATATGATTAATTAAAGGGTATTAATTAAGTCATGGGGAGAATCTTCTAGAAAAAGACTTGGATCGAGTTTTAGTTAAACTTAGCCATTGATTAAGTTTTAATCATGGTCGTTGATGTCTCAATGACAGATTATAAGAAGAAACTCGATGGGGCTTAGAGAAGACACCAGAAGTTCAGTTTCATTGGCAGATCGATTTCCTGAGTAGCAGTGTTGAGTTGCCGGAGAGAGAGTTAGTGAACTCAAAGCAATGAGACAGGGGAAGGGATAGTAAGGCCGAAGGAATATTTCTTAGTTCCGGTGAGTGCATTACAAAGAGGCAGCGCAGGTCCACGCAGAGGCAGCACAGTGCTTCAGAAGGGATTTTGTCTTTTGCTGGGGAGAAGTAATGATTGAATGCCAGAAGCTGGAGAGAGATTCTGAAGGCTAGGAGGATCCATCTTCCAGACATCATTTGATCAGATAGTGAGAGGGAAGCAGTTCCGAGTTGTGGGACGCAGTATTGCGTAGGATGACGCAGTGACTGCGCACAAGTAGTAAAGAGCAGCTCAACTTGAGCCGAGATCAGTGTCGAATCGCTAGTGGGAGTGAGATTTTTCTTACTAGATTTATTGTCAACCATTTCTCTATATGGATTGCTAGGTTTGATCATCCACAGTATTGTACTCATATTTACTACTGCATAATATTAAAACCCTCAACTGCTACATCAATTTTCCCGAGTTGGGTTTTTCCGGGGACTTAGTCCAAAAATAACTATGCATTTGTATGTGTGTGCATCTATTCTTCCAACATTTTTATTTCTTCTGCAGTGTTTATTTTGTGAAGTTTGCAATGTATTTAATTCGATATTTATTGTAGCACACAGCAAGTAAATTGTTTAATCGGATTAACAATTAGAAGAATTAACATTTGTTGTTGCAATATGATTTAGGGTTTTCCGAATTTTCACATGCTACTTTCTTATGGCAGATAGCTTGGCATCGTTCTTTAACTTGGGATGGGTTTGGAAGGAAAGGTTTTGAGGGACCATCATATTATGTATTATGCTCACAAGCTAAGGAAACCTTAGATCATCTCCTTCTTACGTGCTCGATCACAATGGAAATTTGGAAATATATAGAACTTATTTTTGGTTGCTCACTACCTAATTCTACATACATTGCATCATGGAGGGAACAATGGTATGAACGTAAATTTCAGAATTTGGTGGTGGAAAAGGCATGGAATTTGGCTCTAGGTTTTACATGACGGAATATTTGGAAGGAAAGAAATACCATAATCTTCGCAGGTCGAACTTGCCAACAATCGTACCTACAAGAACTTGTAATTAAAAATATAAGGGAAATAGATCTTATTTCCACCCCTCCCTGGGAGGATACTCAATCAAGCGAAAGGGAGACAAATGTGTTAAAAATACTTGAGCTTCAGCCCCAAATGTGGATATCTAACCCAGGGAAAACTACAGCTATTATGGCTAAAGGTAAAAGCGTGTTTATGCATCCTCCTCAAAACTTTGTCCAATTGAGTTTTGATGGGGCTTCAAAGGGTAACTCGGGCATAGCAGGCTATGGCGAAATTCTCATAGGTGATAGTTCGAACCCTATACATGTTTATGCATTTTCCTATGGTTTCTCCTCAAATAATTCGGTGGAATTTGAGGCTCTGGAAAAGGTTTGTGCATTGTGAAGAGAGAGTATTTTCGCCTTATTCAAGTTCATGGTGATTCCAAGTTGGTAATTCAAATAGTCTCAAATTTGGTGAGTGGGTGTCAAACGGATTTAATTATCCGAAGTTGGCACTTGCAATCAGTGGTAAGAAATATTAAGACCTTGATAGATCACTTTGATTTTGTTATCCCAATTCATAGGAGGGAAGGGAATCAGGTTACTAATAAATTGGCAAATTGAGGGTGTAAGGATGGACATGTAGCCTTTGGCATGCCATGGTTGGAGATGATCGCCAATAAAGAAGCTCAGGAGATCAAACGCTACATTAGCCATGATAAAATTGTCGAGGGAGCTAGTTTCCCCAATGGGGGTTCCTCCCGGAAATCGGCTAACGTCGATGTCAATATCAACCAACAAACATCGACGTCAAATATTTCCGGTAGGAAAGATAATAATGGACATGCACAAAAGGTGGATGACCACTAAGGTGGTAATACTCAAGATGTGAGCAGTGCACAACACTTGGTGGAATCAACCTTTTGTGTGGCAGGAAGACGGGTCACATGAATAGAGTATCCTTCACCTCTCGGTGCACCATAAATGTCAACAAAATGGTGTATTGCCTAGTGTGTGTGGTATGAAGTTGGCACACTCTCTTCGCATTGTCAGCTTGGAGATGGATTGTCTAGTTCCTAATGGATTGGATGTCCCTGCCTCATTGACTAACGTGGAAGAAAATCTCATTAATGAGAAAATCATGCCTCACAGGATCCAAGCCAACCTTTGTGGTTGCAAAATCTACATTTTTCTACCTCAAGACTAGTATGTGCTCGCCTTCATGTCTCAATTGCCTTATACATGCATGGTGGGGACCTCAGGGTGGTGAATATTTATGGTATGCAGCGCATTGTCTTGCAATGATAAATTTATAAGAAGTACACGTAAGGGCATACCTTTTCATCTAGGTGTGCAGTGTCGAGGAGGTATAACTCTTTGTTTCTTTCCTATTATATCTAAGTCAGGGTCTGTGTGGTTCCACATTGGAAAAATTTTAATAGATGATAGAAAATCTTACAAACCCAGCTGGTCATTTAGTTGTCTGTTAAGTCTGGTTAGGGTTGTTTAGTGGCACAAGAGTTGTGACTTGAGTTGTCTCGAGACTTTATTGTACAGAATTCTTCAAAGAAACTTGTGCTCTAGTTTCACAGTGTCCTTATCTCTAATGGTCAAGCTTGTTGCACAGGAAAATTTTGCAGGTTTGAAGTAACTCTTACCCGGTCGCTTCTCAGGCCATCTCTCATTACAACTTTCAATGGTTAGTGTTTGTGGGTCAATGTTCTTTGTTCTTTTTTTACACAACTTTTGGTCGGGACCCTCCTTTAAGCTTGTTGCGGTCCTTCCATCGGCAATTCCAAAAAATCTTGATCCTGCTGGGATTTCCCTCCCTTGTACGATTCTTGTGTGTGGCATCTGATATCCCGAGACCTTTTCAATTTAGTTCTAATAGGGATTTTTTCATTGTCAAAACTGCTAATTTCAAATTTTGGTTGAAATATGTGTGGGTCCTATATCATTGGTTGTTCTACAGGTCTATTTTAGTCATTGGATTCTGTGTGGCATATTTTTCATTTCTCCTGCAGGTACGTAGTTATTATGGCCCTAAGGCTCCGTGCTTAAAGTCGTCAGGGAGGTTCTTTAGGACCCTCCTCTTCTAGGTATAGGAGGTTATTCGGTTGGGAGTCTGTAGCAAGATTTTTTGATGTGGCACCCTTAGAGTGTTAGTCCAGAGCATACATCACACACAGTAGATTTAAACTCAGAGACTTAGACGGAAATAGCAAAGAATAATTTCAGAGACAAAAAAATGGAGAAACAACAAGATTACTCAATCAGAAACAACGGAATAGATAAAACAATCACTGGAGAACAGAAATCACTTTGCATTACGTAACAGGCCTGGAGCTTGGCTTGCATTCCTTGGGCAGAGAAATTACAAATTTATAGAGGCTGAAGAAGGATCTAGAATCCTACATGTGATTTAGATGGAGATCTAGAAACTAATGGCAATGTAGAAGGATCTAGAATCCTACATGTGTTCTAGATGGAGATCTAGAAACTGATGACAGTGTAGAAGGATCTAGAATCTGGCATGTGTTCTAGATGGAGATCTAGAAACTAATGGCGGTGTAGAAGGATCTAGAATCCTGCATGAATTTGGTTTCACACTTAAAATTCTCCCACTTGAAGCCAAATAAGAGTCATGAATCAAGTCACACCGAGTCCTACCATGCCTCTACATAAATCATGTTTATTTCGTGGTAGAATCTTAGTGAGCATATCAGTAGGGTTCCTATCTGTATGGATCTTTTCCAAGGATAACTGTTCTTCCTCCAACACATGCCGAATCCAATGGTACCTTAAGTCAATGTGCTTGGCTTTTTAATGAAATGCTAGGTTTTTCACCAAGTGAATGGCACTCTGACTATCACAATATAACACATACTTGTCCTGCTTTATTCCTATCTCTCCTACGAATTGCGACATCCACAACATCCCTTTACAAGTTTCTGTTGCAGCTATGTACTCTGCTTTTGTTGTAAATAGGGCTACTATTCTTTGTAGCCTTGACACCCAAGATATTTTTGCACCTGCAAATGTATTCAAATAACCTGTAGTGGACTTTTTGGGTCCATATCTCCAGCCATATCTGCATCTGTAAATCCTTCAAGCACAGTCTCATCATGACCAAAACATAAACAATAATGACTAGTACCCTTGCGATACCTCAAAATCCATTTTACTGCTTGCCAATGTTGTTTGCCTAGATTGGCAAGGAACTTACTCACTACTCCCACTAAATATGCAATGTCTGGTCGTGTGCATACCATGACATATATCAAGCTGCCAACTGCTGAAGCATTAGGAATCTTGCTCATCTCTTCTTTCTCCTTGTCATCACTAGGACAATTCAATACTCAAATTGAAGTGGGTTGCAAGGGTTGTACCAACTGGCTTGGCATCCTTCGTATTAAACCTGTCAAGCACCTTCTTGATATATTTTTCTTGTGACAGCCACAACCTTTGTTTTTTCTATCACGCATAATCCGCATGCCCAATATCTGTTGTGCTAGTCCCAAATCCTTCATTGCAAATTTGCTACCCAAATCTTTCTTTAACCTATTGATCTTATTCTTATCATGCCCAACAATCAACATGTCATCCACATATAACAATAATATGATATAATTTCCTTGATCATACCTCTTGATATAGACAAAATGGTCAGCTTTCAACCTCTGAAAACCATATTCCGACATGAATGAATCAAATTTCTTGTACCATTGTCGAGGTGCCTGTTTCAACCCATAGAGACTCTTCTTCAACCTACAAACAAGGCCTTATTTTCCTTTTTCTATGAAGCCTTCTAGCTGCTCCATATAAATTTCTTCCTCCAATTCACCATGAAGGAAAGCAGTTTTTACATCTAACTGTTCACATTCTAAGTCTAAAGCAGCAACTAGACCAAGAATGACTCTAATGGATGACATTTTAACAACAGGTGAGAAAATTTCAGTGAAGTCAATACCTTCTTTTTGGGCAAAACCTTTCACCACCAGCCTTGCTTTATACCTCTCCTTCTTTTCGTCACCTTCATGCCTAATCCTATGAATCCATTTGTTTGTAGAGCCTTTCTACCTTTTGGGAGGTTTACCAACTCCCAAGTTTTATTTTCTAGCAAAGAGTTCATTTCTTCTTCCATTGCTTTCTTCCATTCTTCACTGTGCTCAACTTTACAGGCTTCTTGAAAACAATTAGGCTCACCTTCATCAATCAACAAAATATAGTTTGAAGGAGTATACCTTTGTGAAATCTTATGAAACCTAGAAGATCTGTGAACCAACTATGGTGGTGCATTATCAGGTTGAATCTCCTGTAAAGGTTCCTGCAAGATTCCTTTTTCTTGTTGTTCATCATTTTCCACTTGTTGTTCTTCATGCTCTTGAATTTGCTGTTCATTTTCTTGTATTGGTGGTATGTTTTCCTACTGCTCTTCAAACCTGTCAATAACCTTCTTGACCTCCAACTCACCTACAGTCCTCTTGAACATTTCTGACTCATTAAATATAACATCCCTGCTTCTAATAATTTTATGTTTGACTGGATCCCATAAACGATAACCAAAATCTTCATCCGCATATCCCAAAAAATGCATTTCATAAATTTATCATCTAGCTTAGTTCTATTTTCTTTGGGAGTATGTACAAATGCTTCACATCCAAAGATTTTCAAGTGAGAATAATTCAAATTCTTACCAGTCCAAACTTCTTCAAGGATACCGCCATCCAAGGCTATAGTTGGAGATCTATTTATGAGGTAGCAAGCGGTCTTGACTGCTTCAGCCCAAAAATTCTTCTCCAAATCGGAATTGGACAACATACTTCGCACCTTTTCCATAATGGTGTGATTCATCCTTTCTGCGACACCATTCTGTTGAGGAGTACCAGGCACAGTCTTCTCATGCTTTATGCCAAACCTGTTACAATATTCCTTAAATGCATTTGAGCAATATTCTCCACCATTATCTGTTCTTAAACACTTGAGCAATTTGTTAGTCTCTCTTTCAACAACATGAAATTTTTGAAATATTCCAAACACTTCACTTTTACTTTTCATAGGATATGCCCAAACCTTCCTAGATGCATCATCTATAAATGTTACAAAATATGATGCTCCTCCTAATGATTTGATGTTAACAAGCCCAAACACATCTAAGTGTACCAATTCTAACACATTTTTCTTTCTGTCATGGCCACCTCTAAGGAATGAAACCCTTCTTTGTCTACCATATATACAATGCTCACAAAGATCAAGATTGTAGGATTTCAAACCTGGCAATAAATTTTTACCAACAAGGATTTTTAAGTCCTTATCACTCACGTGACCCAAATTCTTATGCCACAGATCTGTTTAATTTCCTTCTTTTATGACAGTAGCCAAATCTGATTTTCCTATCAATTTCTTTAATGTGTATAATGTTCCTATCTTGGGTCCTTTGGCCACGACCAATGCTCCTTTGCTAATTTTCCAGCCTCCTTTTCCAAAGCCTGTGGAATAGCCTTCATCATCTAGTCATCCCATAGAGATTAAACTCATGCGCATTTCTGGCACATGCCTAACTTGTTTCAACAATATATCTTGTCCATATTTCATCTTGATTTGGACATCTCCCACTCCAACAATACTGCAAAAATGATTATTCCCCAAATGCACTCTACCATAATCACCAGGATTATATGAAACAAAACTATCTTTGCATGGGGTTACATGGTGAGATGCCCCAGAGTCAAGGATCCAATCAAAGCTACTGCTAGATGTATATACACATGCATCATATACTGAAACAATAAACAATACATCACCATCTGTGGCTACAGCAGTAGTCTCACCTTCATTTGTGTTGGATGACTTGTGATTTGTATTAGATGGTCTCTGATCCTTTTGTCCTTTCTTCCAAAATCGACATTCTTTCTTCATGTGCCCATATTTGCCACAATGAAAGCAGATGATCCGTCCTCTCCTTGATTTTGATCGGCCTCTCAATCTTGATCGCCATTGCCGACCTCGATCCATTCTCCTACTACGATCAGCTAGAGCTAGAGCTTCTCTTCCCTAGTTTTCCACAATTGACTTGTGTCACAGTTCCTCATTCATTAAACTACTGCTGACATCATCAAACTTCAAGGTCCCTATAGTTGTTGAAGTGCTCATAGCTACAATTAAATTTTCCCAGTTGTCTGGCATAGAACACATTAGCAAAATAGCTCTAATTTCATCATCTAAAATGATTTTAACATAGGCAAGTTGATTAGTAATAATATTAAATGCATTCAAGTTCTCAGCAACTAAAGCATCCTCCTTCATTTTAAGATTATAAAGCTTGTCCTGATGATGAACCACACTGGTTGGTTCGAAACGCGTCGAAAAAAGATTGATTATGTGATTTTGCCGAAGATTACTAAACAAAATTATAAAGCTTCTTCATCAAGAACACTTTGTTTGATGTCGTGTTCTTCTCATATAGATCATGGAGCTTCTTCCATAATCCTTCAGCCGTCTTTTCTCCGGACACATTGAAATACACATTCTTTGCTAGATATTGGCGGATTGTTGCAATCGCCTTTCTATCTAGCTTATTCCATTCTTCATTTGTCATCGATGAGGGTTTCTTTGTTGTGCCCTCAATCGACAAATACTGATCCTTCAAAATCAATATATCCTCCATCTGTGATTTCCATAGGGCAAAATTAGCCCCGCTCAACTTCTCCATATCTATAACTGTTGTCTCCATTTTCAATATATTGATGCCCAAAAACAAAAACTCCACTTAAAAATAAAACTTTAATTATTACTCTTTAAAATTTAGTAATAATGACCTTCCTCCTTTTAAAATACCCTTTTCAAAATTCCTGCTCCTTTTTAAAATATACTTTTCAAAATTCCAACATATAATTATATAAATATAAAAAAAGATATATAATGTTTTAACCTTTTCACATTTCACACATACATATGTTGGTTTGTATACGAGCAAGCTTGATAATAAAAAAATTACGAACTCCACGTAAAGCATTTATGCAGTCCACGTTTTAGGCTTCATGGCACGTTTCACCATATGCCCACGGCCTTTTTATTTATTGCAACAACTATCTTAATGTTCCTCAGCTATTTCCTGAACAGATAATTTTCCTAGACTGTCTTCTTTGCAGCGATTTCCAATTTCCTCGACAGATTCTTCAACGGCTCCAGAGGTAACAGCCAATGTTTTAATGAACGCTGCCAGAGTAAGGGAATGGCACTAAGTGGCTTGCACGGTGGATATTCGAACTTGGCTCTAATACCAGTTGTTAGTCCAGAGCATACATCACACACAACAGATTTATACTCAGAGACTTAGACGGCAATAGCAAAGAATAATTTCAGAGACAGACAAATGGATAAACAACAAGATTACTCAATCAGAAACAGTGGAATAGATAAAACAATCACTGGAGAATAGAAATCACTTTGCACTATGTAACAGGCCTGGACCTTGGCTTGCATTCCTTGGCCAGAGAAATTACAAATTTATAGAGGCTAAAGAAGGATCTAGGATCCTGCATGTGATTTAGATGGAGATCTAGAAACTAATGGTGGTGTAGAAGGATTTAGAATCCTGCATGTGTTCTAGATGTAGATCTAGAAACTAATGGCGGCGTAGAAGGATCTAGAATCCTACATGTGTTCTAGATGGAGATCTAGAAACTAATGGCGGTGTAGAAGGATCTAGAATCCTGCATGAATTTGGCTTCACACTTAACATGGAGGTCCACAGGAAATTCTTCAACTCAAGGCCAAAGAATTTGGAGACATAGCTTATTTCTCAAACTTTGAAATAGGAGGCAATAGCCTCAAATGGACCCTGGATCCGGGAAAGTTTCACTGGAGAAGGATCCACTTCCTTCACTCTATCACTCGGCATCGCCAAATAGAGACCTTACTTAGTATGGTCATCGGAGATAAACAAGTGGACAACTACAAGCTTTTTGCGAGCCAAGAAGACATCAAACACATTCTCAGAGATATCATATATAACATGGACGACATTGTTACTCGGTTATCTAGCATTGAGCACTACATAGTTTTGATTCAGACAGTAAATCAAATGAGAACCACGAAGGACCAGGAGTCATCAATGATCTAGCTCAAGTCTCCCCTCAAGCTAACTCAACTGCTTCTTCTTCGGTTATCATTTTGGATTGAGGAGTCTAGCCACTTGTTTTGCTAAGCTATACTACTGAAAGGAACACTTGGTTTTGGTTTCTTGCTGTTGATTTTGTCATTTTGTGTCTATCTCTCATGTTCACTGGGTCGAAGACTTCTAGCCTACAATTATTTTCTATAGTTTTTGTAGTGTTTGGTTTGAAGATTTTGCACTTAGACTGGCTAACCATATAAGCTAATGTTTTGTGCCTCACAACTTGCAAACTTAATAGTATTTCAGGATTGTAGATCCACAATTTTCACATGGCTCCTAAGGAGTGAGATCTATTGATGGAAATTTTGTAAAATGGTAAAATATGGTTTTAATAGAAATCTAGTGTGAATTTTAGCCAAAAAAAAAAATGCATTTTCCTTCCCCTCTACTTTTTGGAGTTCAATTCAACCACGAGTCACCATTATTGAGAGTGTTTATTTAATACTTTTATCATTGGGGTTTTTTTGCATATGTTTAGACAAATTGGATTCCTTTGGAAGTAATTTTTAAAACATAATATGTGTGGTATTCTAACAGACATTGTTATTTATTTTTATTTTTGAGTAGTTTTACAATCTAGTACGAGGGGGATGTGTAAGTGCCTTTGTGTGGCACACATCCCTTAAAAAGGTATTGTAAAGGAAAAATCATTGTTATACATAAATGATTATCATGTAAAAACATTATAAAACATTAGAAAACATTAATAATCGCATTCTCATTATGTTGACTTGGTTTGTTGATATTTCACTTTCACTCTTCTAGTAATATGTTAATATAATTTTATATAAATAAAGTAATTAAAAAACAAATAAAACTTGTATTTATCTTATAAATACTTCAATTTAGAACTTAAATAAATTGTTTGAAAATCCATATTAAGTAATATATTTCAATATGAACTCTCTCTCTTTCTCTATATATATAGATATACATATTTAAAATAAAAAAAAATAGACTTAGTAGTGAGGTGGGTCCCTTAAAATGGATATTATTTTTTTTTTAATATTTCAATGCTCTAAAAGAAAAAGTAATTAAAGATAAAATAGTTTGGTTACTTCTTAATAAGAGGAAAATGTGTAACTTATTCATTTTTTAATCTAGAATGTTAATAATAATAAATTATTCAAAAGTACAGGTTCTTGGATAGATGGTGATTAAGTGTTTTGTTAAAGCACTCCAACTCCTTGATTTGAAGTCATCAGTTCAATTTCTTGCCCCCAATTATTGAACATGATGAAGATGTAGTCCTGGAAAGCTTACAAAAAAAATAAGTTTGCATATAATGAGATTTGATCCTCTCGTACTCTTGAGAGATACATGATTAAGATGAATCTAAAAAAATGAATTTATCAAAATAACAAGTCTATTACAAATGTGTATACTAAATCTCTGTGAAAAAAACAAATGCATTCTGAAGAAGGAATCTTTTTCCTATATCATTTTGAGTAATGATTTAAAAAAAACAAAACAAAAACAATATATCTAAAACTCAAAACCCAAGGAAAAAATATTATCCCATTTAAAAAAAGCAAAAACAAACAAACTTATTATTATAATTCTATCAATAAACGTAAAACCTAAAATATGGGTAATTTTCAGCCAAGGTTTTGAAAGTTTGAAGTCACTATATGATTAAGTTTTTTTAATTTTGAAATGAAACATAATCTCACCAATTTATCAACATTGATCTCAACGATATTTAAGATTTATTGAATTGAGACTTTTGTGATCCATATCAATTGTTTGAGGAATCTTCGGCGAAAATCACATAGAAAAACTTTTGCCGATGCGTTTCGAACCAGCCTGTGGTTCATCGTCAGGAACCAACTTGTCCTGACGATGAACCACACTGGCTTATTCGAAACGCGTCGACAAAAATTTTTCTATGTAATTTTCGCCAAAGATTCCTCAAACAATATTTAAGATTTCAGAGAAATTTAGATGCTAAATAAGTGTGTATAATTTTAATGAACTATAATTTCAGCAATGCAATGTTTTAGATTCACAAGAAATATAGTTATTTAAGCTAAATACTAAATTGATGAAATGCTTTTAGAAATGTTTCTTCGCGATTTAATTATTAAAATTTATAATAATTAAAATAATTGGGAGCATGGCTGGTTTCCCTCCTACATTCAACTCATAAGAAACATATCTACCTAAGTGGAGACGTCAACAGAAAGTCAATCTGATTAAACATATTATTCAATTGCAAATGTCAAATATATATTTCCACTCTGAGACATGTTGCATCATTCTGTGCGTCAAATGTGAGGACAGATAGGTAATTATTTTTACCACCATTTAACACACTCTGCACCTCACCAATGCCCAATGAATACGCAATGATAATGGTTAGAATATCATTTGGTCTCTGAAAAATTGACACGCCCTTTTCGTTGGATGTTATCACTATGGAGTAATTTGTCGTTGAAAATTCAGAAATGGCGACATTTCCCATTGCAAACCGCAAGGCTATGACGACATTTTGCATCGCAAACCGCGAGCAAAAAACAGCACTATATAACATGGAGAACTGGGCTTCCCAGAGCAACCTTCGAGCTTCAGTTTTGCATCTGTTTTCTGACAGGTCTCTGTTACAAAGTACAAAGTTTCCAGAACTGGGCTTCCCAGAGCAACCTTCGAGCTTCAGTTTTGCCTCTGTTTTCTGACAGGTCTCTGTTAAAAAATACAAAGTTACCAGAAGCAGTTCTTTCTCTCAGAAAATTTGGGTGAGTTATATTTTGTGCTCTCTTCTGATTTTTGATGTAAAAACAGTTATTATATCCCACTTGATCTGAAATTCTTTACCGAACATAGTTTTTTTCCTGTTTTTGCTTTTGTAGACACCATATTCTTGCTGGGTATTTTAATTTTTATTCGATTAAGGACTTCGTTCTGAGTATTTCCTTTTTTCATATAGATATTCTTGCTGGTAGTGTGTGTATATATATAAGGAATGACAATATATATACACACTGTGAGCGTGCATAAAATCTGCTCATCCCATGGAATTTAACTGCATTTCATTCTTTTGAAAATCTTGAAAGACGGATCACACCAGAAAAGTTTACTGTCCTTAAATTGACATATACTTTTGATATATATATATACTGTGTGTGCAGAAGGTTTGCTTATTCCTTGAATTTAACTGCATTAATTTCTTGAAAATATTGCAACACAGACCGTCCTATCGGAATATAATATCCTTATATCGGCATACCTTTTGTTTTCTTTTATGGCTGTGTTCAGGTTGATTTACTAACCTTGGAATTCCTTTAGTTTAGATTCTGATTTCTGAGGATCATTGTCCTGACAAAATCATATGGCTGTGTTCAGGTTGATTTACTAACCTTGGAATTCCTTTAGTTTAGATTCTGATTTCTGAGGATCATTGTCCTGACAAAATCACTTTGACTTGTGCCTAACCTCATCCCTTAGCAGTTTATAAGGAGTTTTATAGGGAGTTGTTTTTACTGTGATTTTTTGGACTTTCTGGTACTGAAATGTGATGGAAAAATTTCTGATAAAATTTTGATTTATGTTATTTAAATTGGTTTTTTTACTGCATATATGGATTCATTCAACACTCTGAAAAACCCCTAGGGCACTTCGATTGTTTAGAGGTTACCATCCAGCTTGTGATATCAATAAATTCCCGCCAGATTTTAGAGAAGTTAGACCAGGAAAACCCACCGGAAAAACTTCCAAAAAGTCTCACTAAAAACAACTGGTAATTTAAATAGCAAAGAGACATCTTCCCCTGACCCTGGAAGTCTTGGTTGATTTACAAATATAACATTGGAATTCCTTTAGTTTAGATTCTGATTTTAGCAAAGAGACATCTTCCCCTGACCCTGGAAGTCTTGGTTGATTTACAAATATAACACTGGAATTCCTTTAGTTTAGATTCTGATTTCTAAGGATCATTGTCCTGCAAAAGTCACTTTGACTTGCACCTAATCTCATCCCTTTGGAGCAGCTCACAGCCAGAATTTAAGTAGCAAGGTGGCATCTTTTCCTGATCTGGAAGTCTTGCAACTATATATCACCCAAGCACCCAGATTTTAGAATATATATATTTTTAGAATATATATATTTTTTCCATGGAGTAGTCCGGGCCAGGCCCAGAATCAAATCTGTCAGTTGTCATTATAACAACAAGAGCATATCCAATAACCCCACAATCCAAATATACTAATAACTTATGACTTAACCCCACAATCCAAATATACTAATAACTTATGACTTAGAGAGAGTTGAAAGGAGCCTACTCCTTAAGCCTTATCACAAGGGTCCAAACATGTCCCTTGAAATTGACTCTCAACCACTCAAACTAAATAAAAATAATAATCTAATTTAAGGGACAAAATATAGCGAAAAGCTCTAAGAAACTTTATTAGGGACTAGAGAATCTTTCTAAGTAATAAAGATGTACATACCCTACCCCTCTTGCTTCAATCCTATAACCTTCACCTATACCTACAACCACAACCATGGTCCACATTCATACACCCTAACTATTTATACCAAAGCAGCACCCCAGTATAATGCTTAATATTCCATTCACCTTGCCAATGAACCAATATCAGCCACAATCCACACCCATATACCCTAACTACTTATACCAGAGTAGCACCTTGATAGAAGGCTTGACATTTCATTGACCTCTCCAATTAAACAACACCATGTTGGTTAAATTTTTAAAGACGTGAAAATGTTGCAGTTCCATATTCTTTTAGGTTTTAGTTTTATAATAGGCCTTTTTTCCTTCACTCAAGAAATAGTTTTAACTTTTTCGAGTTTTTTAAGTCCTATTTCCTGTGAAAATTCATTCTTACTGGGTTTTGAAGAGCTCATATTCTCGGTTTTCCAATTTTTGCTTTTTTGGATTTTTTTTTTTTTACTTAATTAGATGTCTGTATACGTGCCTGGTAGTGACTGGTGCTCTTAAGTTTCGGTTAAATCTATGCCCAATCACATTATATTGGAGAATGTATCTGAGTTTAAATTTTCAGTTCTCAATTTTATATTTTTTTAATATTTTTTTCATAAGTAAATATCTATATATGTGCCCGGTAAAGGGATTGGAGCTTTAATGTCTTTGTTGCATCTATGCCCATCACAGTATTTTGTGGCGTGTATCTGGATTTGAATTTTTTGGTTTGGATTTTGGCTGACAAGGCTGTTTTGCAATTCTGGTTCTGCAGCAGGTTTTACCTCACAATGGTTTGTGATTCAGCTCTCATGGATTCACTTTATGGGTCCAATTGGCTCTGAAATTGTGGCCACCACGTTTTTTGTTGCTCAGAACTCTATGAGCTGTTCTTATTCCAGTGCTGATTCTCCGAGAATACATGACTTAGGCATGCGTTTGTGTCGACTATTTGTTGACAAGGATGTATCAAACAGCATTTTGCCCAATATTTGTACGCAATCCTGAGTTTAGTTTATGCTGCTCTTATGATTGAAATATAATATTCATTTGCATTGTAGAAGATATTAGACCGGTTACAATTTTTTTGGGGGAAACTTGTAGTGGAGGGATAAAGCATTATTTTGGGTATTATGGAGGATGACGAATTACATTTCACAAACCAAGATGTCTTTCGTGGCATAGACATGTCCGATGATATTTCCAGTAGTTGTTTTGCTGGGAGTATTTTTGATGAACTTCTCAAGGATACTCATGCCTGCACCCACATCCACACATGCAACCCTCCTGGCCCTGATAACTCACATACTCATACTTGTTTTCACACTCACACTAGAATTGTTTTGGCTTCAGAAGGGGAAGATTCTCTAGATAAGTCAGGTCAGAACAGTTCCTCAAACTCCAGGAAAAGGCCACTGGGGAACAGAGAGGCTGTTAGAAAATACACAGAGAAGAAGAAAGCGCACACAGCTTCCCTCGAGGGGGAAATTTTGCAATTGAAAGCTCAAAATCAGAAACTGATGAAGAAAATACAAAGCCAGTCCCTCCTAGAGGCCGAGATAACAAGATTGAGATGTTTGCTGGCTGACCTTCGTAGTCGAATTGATGGGGAATTGACATCCTACCTTCATCAGCAGCAGCCTAGAACAGACAAACATGGGGACTCTTCCCTACAGATTATGCCTGGCAGATGTGCCTTAAGTGCAGGTGATGTCAATTTGAATTTGGTTAACCTTTCTTGCAATGCAGATTTGCCATGTCCTCACAATGATTTCCAAAACGAGTGTTATGATGCGAAGAATAAGTGCCAGAGTTTGCAAGTTAGTGTTCATGCCTCCAGGGGAGTCTCTGTATGTTCAGATTGTTCTTTGACAAGTATGGGTCCTATTGACATTTCTCCGGGGGAACAGAGGAAAAATGGAGTTGGTATGCCACAATGCCTTAGTGACAGAAGTGTATCTGGCTGCTAATCTCAAGATGTAGTAATCATGTTAATGTGGAACGAAATTCCCAACAAAGGAAGTGACAAGAGAGCATAGAAGCTTTGGCTTTGAAAGTTTCAAGATTCAGTAAACACATATTGGGTAATTATGTTTTGCTGCGCTTTGATCACTGAATTCTTTTTTTTCAGTAAGCATCATTGTCGCAAATATGAGAATAAGATTGCATGCAGATGGATAGAATTTGTGTTTGCAAGTGAGATAAATATTCTGTGACTTAAAGACCATCATCAGCAATCTCTATTCATTCTCTGCCTCTTGCCTTGCTCTCATTTCTTACCCAGGAATCAAGATTCTACCAGTATCTCCCATACAAAATTTTTGAAATTCATTCTATAGACATCAAACATGTCTTCCTGACTATTCTCTAGTACATTTATAGGGTTTTCTTCATTGATTAAATACTACCACGTTTCCTCTTTATTATCATTTTGCACTTTTGTTCTAGATTGGTTTAGATTTTAGAGGATGAGTTAGCTGGTCTTTTGCTACTTGTACAATCTGTAATCTTGAATTTCGTTGATTTTTCTTTGATCATCAGTGGATATGAATATATTTTTATTTTTATTTCTTTGTAAAGGGTTGATTCGCTTACAAACCGTATTGAATTCTATTGATTTTTCCTTGATCATCACTGGACATTAATATAGTTTGATTTCTTTGTAAAGTGTTGATTCACTTACCAACGGTACTGTTGATTCTATTGATTTCACTTTAATATAATTTATTTTCTTTGTAAAGAATTGATTCACTTACCATATGTATAGTGACTATTTACCTGAGATATTTTTCTTTGGTTTTAACCAAAGTCATTAGATTGATTAGATTTAATCATGAGATTCCATGTGAGACAACATGTGTTTTAGCTTATTCATGCTACCAAAATTACACCCCTTAGATAAATTTCATTTCCAAAATCTGTAAAATTTCATCAATCATTTTTCCCCTCGAAATATGGAAAATTTCAATAATTCTTTTCTATAATCTGAATCTTTAGGCCTATTCCTCTTAGAAGAGATTCTCAACTACTATAAGCATGGCCAAACTGAGTTCTAAGCCAAAAGCTACCTTTTGAAGTTACCATTTTTGCCAAATTTTCTACTTCTCTTACTAATGCAATTAGTGAGGCCAACTTTCTCCATCTTTTAAAAAAAAAATCAAACAACCACTGAGATAAAAAAATTGTATTGGGTGCAGATAGTACTTTTGACTATGAACACTAGCATCCTCCATAACCTTGGCGATCAGTCACTCCAGTTAATGTTTACATAATTATTGAATTGTCAACATTTCTTTTTTTTCACTTTTCCAGACTCAATGAAACTAGCAATTGTACCGAGATGCAAAGGAATGCCGAAAGCTGAAGAAGTCAAGAATAGAAACACGGGAAGAAATTGAAGTGTTGGGTGTGTTGACTGCATGCTACCATAGTCCCTAGAGGTGGTAAATGCATGCTAACTGTGAGAGCTTAAGAGGTCATATTAAACTTTGAATTGACAATTCTCCTTATTATGATTTCAACCACTTCTAAACAATCCATGTGTTATTTGTCCAAATTCAGGAAATGACAAAAGTGAGAAGATGACTTACAGACTTACACATGGTCCTATGACATTGATCGGAAACTTGTAAAGTAGTTCACCTAAGCTAACCAGAAGTTGTTGCATTTCATTCTAATCTTGGTATTGTAGAAACTATTCAATTCAACAATAAATGTAAACTTATACACCAGCTGAATTAGTAGTTCACCTAAGCTAACCCGAAGTTGTTGCATTCCATTCTAATCTTGGTATTGTAGAAACTATTCAATTCAACAATAAATGTAAACTTATACACCAGCTAAATCATGTAAACAACAATAATTTCCTTTCTTACAGTGCCATGATTCAAAGGTCTAAGAGAATTTTCCAACAACTTTATGACTAAAATAGTAAGAGCATGAACACAATAAAAATTAGTGTTCTTACGGGATTCAATCAAATTGTCATCAATGCACCAGATAAAAATTGAACCCAAACCCTTTTGAATTTCAAGGATTGGCCCAAGATAAACAACAAAGAGATGAGATTGAAAATCTCAACCTTATATAAAAAAAACCCAAAACCCAAACCCTTTTGAATTTCAAGGATTGGCCCAAGATAAACAACAAAGAGATGAGATTGAAAATCTCAACCTTATATAAAAGGTTTTCAATTTTGCACGTTACTATTAGCTTGCACACTTCAATTTGATTGATTCTAAAAGGAATAACTGATGAAACTTTAAAAGTATTTTATTGGTAGAAAAATGCAAAAGCAATGTTATTTTAACCTAACCATGACCGAGAGACAAAAAAAAAAATTTATAACATAACCATGAGATTAAGGCCAACAGTTAAAGGTTGCAGGGACTATCCTTTCCATGACTAATAACAAAAGGATAATAAGTTTCATGTATTCATCTTTCAATGCCAAAGACCTAATAAAAAAGATTAAAAAAATATGTATTCATGTTAGGTGTATTTCAAGGACACAATAAAAATTAGCGTTCTTATGGGATTCATTCAAATTGTCATCAATGCATTAGATAAAAATTAAACCCAAACCCTTTTGAATTTCAAGGATTGGCCCAAGATAAAGAACAAAGAGATGAGATTGAAAACCTCAACCTTATATAAAGGGTAAAAAAACTATAACATAACCATGAGATTAAGGCCAAGAGTTAAAGGTTGCAGGGACTATCCTTTCCATTACTAATAACAAAAGGATAATAAGTTTCATGTATTCATCTTTCAATGCCAAAGACCTGATAAAAAAAGATTAAAAAATATGTATTCATGTTAGGTGTATTACAAGGACACAATAAAAATTAAGAATTAGTGTTCTTATGGGATTCATTCAAATTGGATATATATATATATATATATATATATATATATATATATATATATATATATATGTATATATCTTAAGTGTATTTCACCCTAAACCAAAAAAAAGGAATTAAAGGGTAAAAGACTAACTTTTTTCAAAAATAGATTTCAAGGCATAATTTGATGAAGGTTTGAAAAAATAATTCTCAATACCAAATCTTACAACCATAGCATGGGATTAAATCTCATGACTGATTTCTCTATCCCAAACAACAAATTAAAAGCACTCATTTTCATTAGACTAGACTTGCACACTAGAAGCATACAAAAATAATTGTAGACTGTGAGCTCATCAAATTGGATTGCCATATTTTGAGGCATATGTGCCTTAATTTCACTTGAGGAAAAGAGCACAACAGTATTAAAATAACTACATGAATGTTTTCAACTCACAAGATTAGGTGGAAAAAAGCACAACATGCATAGTAGAATCCCTACCATGGAATTTTCTAGAGCTAAGTTCATTACTGTGGTTCACATTTTTGAATCAGTTTATGAGGGTTTATGCTTTTAAGTTGTGTTTTCAGGGTCTATGGATTAGGTTTTGAATTTGTATATGAGGATTTAGGTTTTTAAGGTGTGTTTTTAGGATCTCATAGGCTAAAATGTAGCCCCTAAGGAATTATTAAATGCTACTACAACAGAGATCTATTTATATTATTTCCATGCTTAAAGTATAAATGAAGAGCATGACAAGTAATGTGAATTACTACCTTCTATCTTGAAAAAACATCTACATAAGATCATATAACAGAAGCATGACATTAAATGATAAAACCCTAGAAGTATAACACACAAATTAAGACCAAAGATAAATATATAGCTTAAAAAAACTCTTTTCTTCACATTGAATATGTGAAATTGAAACCTTACCTCAATTTTTCCATTTTTCTACCTAAATTATGCTATAAATGGAAAAAACTAAAACTTGAATAAAATAGTTTTAGAAAGAATAAAATCTTATCAAAAGAGAAAATATATGAGAACAAAAATAAAATCTATACCTAAAAATTTTCTCTTTTCCTCCAATTTCAAAACAACCACTACATGAAATTATAAATAAAATTCTTACCTCATAAATTTAGCAATTGTCTGTCAAAAATATATTAGAAATGTAAGAACTAAAGCTCAAACAAGACATATGAGTCATTGTGTATCAAAAATATATTAGAAATGTAAGAACTAAAGCTCAAACAAAACCATTTTGTTAGTCAAGCTAATTCTGGTGAAGTAATAAATCAAACGATTTTTCTCACAATGAGTTGAGTTTAGTCCTATCAAGTTTGGGAAAGTGATTAAGTGGCATGTTATAATAGCTTATGATATCTCATCCCCAAATTAAAATATGAAATATTTTGTGGTATCTCAAAAATGTTCTATTTTTTTGGAAAAATAAAAATATATAACAATTAGAAAAGTGTAAAGCTCAAAAGACAACAACTCTCTAATTACCTAGACACCTAAGTCCTAACTTTGAATTAACAAGGTGCAAGTGCTGGATTAACCATCATTAGTTCACTAACCAAGATTTGGTCATATCCCAAAAACTTCATTTTTTTTTTAAGAAATAATTCATCAAACAAAGATATAGCTAAATTCTCTTTTTATTTTTTTTCCAAAAATGAATTATCAAACAATTGGATAGCATGTTGAGATTAAAAGATAAACTATCAAACAATTGGACAGCATGTTGAGAATAAAAGATGTTGACTGTTATTAAATCGAGGTTTGAATTAACAAAGATTTGTTTACCCACAAAAAAATTATTTTACAAATTTGCAGGTAGCTAAAAGATGAAAGATATATCTAATTTTTCGATCTTTTTCACAAAGATGAATTATCAAACAATTGGATAGGATGTTGAGAATAAAAGATGTTGACTGTAAATCGTAGAGGCAAAAAGCTGAAAA